>JASPKZ010000002.1:2125000-2725000 GCA_030220185.1 Diploptera punctata
TGGACAAAGCAGGAAACGGTTTCCAATACCTGTATAGACAGTTCCCAAATCTATCAGCTACAAAGTTAAAACAATTAGGATGCAGGGTGAGCTTAAAATTACATTTTTTACTACTAGCACTATCGAATCCTGTGGTTCATTCCAGCGCTAATATAAGCTCTCCATACATCTATATCCTGAGATAATATTATTCAATCATTCCCTGTGTAATTTATTTCCATCAGATGTTATTATCCCATCCCACTCTTGGCCTTCCTGATAATTCCCACTCTGTTTTTTTTAAATAAGTTTCCTTTACTTTTGTTCATTTTTAAAACGTCCCAAATGAGTTTACGCAGCTTAACTCCTCACATTACATCTGGTTTCCTATCAAGATCATGGAGTTGACTATTTTGTAGTTTCCTCCATTCACCTGTCTATATGTATCTGTTCGGTCAATATGCACTTTATTCTCAAATAACCACATTTTCTAATGTCTTAAAGTATGAGAAATGTTTCGCATCGTTTAAATATATAACTTGAAAAATCGCCATTTTATATACTATTGCTGATTTAACATTTATGAGAGAATTTGAGACAAGGGTCTCTGTCATGTTTAATGCAACCTGTATCATGCATTTTCAGAGTTGATGCTATGCATAATTTATTTCTGCTGCAAGTTATTTGAATTCCAACACTACATCAAAATGTCCATGATTTGCTGTTGATATTTTGCACAAAATTATATAAATACCACAATAACTGTGAAATTGCACTAATCAGTTTATAAAATTTTATCTTTCTAGGAAACTACATTTGAAAACAAATTTGATGGAATGAAGAAAAAAAAAAAAAAAAAAGAAACTGAAAGTGGTGAGATTGAAGACAATAGTAGATAGAAGCCATTCAAATAATCCAAGCACTATGTGTGTGTAAAATGAATTATATGAGGAGGTAAAACTGTAGAGGTACTTTTTGGTAAGAATGTTGTAGCCTGGATGGATGCAACAAAATGACATTTCACTACGAAATACATAAGTTAATTGTATGAACTTTGTGGTTGAAACAGGTCATTTTAAATATAAAATAATTTAATGTACGTATATTTATTTGCAGCAGAATCATTGCACAAGAAAACACAACTTCAAACAAAATCACATACAGGTTGTTTCTATATTTAACTGAAAATTTCTTTAAGGAAGAAATAAATATTCAATGAGAATTAATTATTCTGTATGCAGCTACCAATTTCTGCTAGTTTTCTGTCACTTGGATCCGTTTATCCTTGAACAGAGTTTACAGGTGCTTCAAACAATGTAGTACCAACATCTTCATTATCGCTGTGTCATACTGTGATACTTAAAAATGAGAGGTTTTCTAGAAATGTAAATAAAGAAAAATCATCACTCCACATAAGCAGATATTATTATTGGATGAAGTTGTAATTAAAGTACATGCTAATTCTTGGCTCACAAAAGTTCCACATTTTGTTTAATAGAGTCTTGTGGATCACAGTAGTACTTTCCTGAATGCTATATTATATTAAGTTTTCCATTTACTTCTGAGAATATATTGAGTTTGTATAGTGCCGCAGTGTCCCGAGGAGGAAAATCGGGCAACCCACATCCTGAGGGCATATATAAATATTAGGAACCCTCTATTATTGTTAGTATTGTTATTATTTGTATTGTTATTGTTTGTATTGTTATTCGTATTATTATTAATATTATTAGTATTATTATTATCATTATTAGTATTAGTATTATTATTGTTATTATTATTAGTATTGTAAGTTCTATGTCATGAAATGCTGCATTGTTAATGGAAAGTTACATTTCAGGTGTAAAGATTTATCGGCATTGTGTGTAAACCTGCGATTACAAGGCAAGATCCAGGTAATAATATTTGTATTAGCTATATTAATGGAAATTTACAGTGATTATCTGTGTAGACAATTATTCTACACATCTTTTACCTCAGCCACAAGACTGTTTTGGACGAACTGTTGTGAAACGTTTGTTAATACAAGGATGGAGATGTATGTACCTTAACTACACCTTCATCCAATTGTACGCCAAACAATATCTACTTATGTGGGAGATGATTATTTTTATTCACATTTCTACAAAACCTCTCATTTTAAACATTTAAGCGAAACAATATCTACTTATGTGGGGTTATGATTTTTTAAATTTAAATCTCTATATTACATTTCCATTTGAAGTATCACAATCGCCGCAGACGTGCCATGTGTTAATTACCAACGTGAAGATGAATGTGGTGTACTACATTTGTATGAAGAACCTATGAATTATTTTCATTGTAAATTGATGTATAGTGACAAAAAATATTAAATGACAGCTGTACTGTATTCAGAAATTTGTTCCAGTGTAAGTTTTTTTCTTCCTTCAATAAATTTTCAATTGAATGTAAAAAAAATCTGTATGTCATTTTGTTTCAAGTTGTGTTTTCTTGAGAAATGGTTACATACATACATAATCTGCATTGTAAGTGTTAATGATTTCAAACTCTTGTTTAAATACAGTATTAAGTTTATATCCAGTTGACGTAATATTTTGGAAATGTAATTTTTCGAAGTGAATTTTATACCAAGGTTCTCTATTTTCCGTATTTCTAATTCATAATACCTTCCTTTGATTTCTTCTGAAAATATTAATTTTTATTCATTGCTTTACATAATATACTTATTTTGTTAAAAACGTACATAAAAGGTAAATTTATCCAACAAAAAAACACTATGAAGTCGGCTGAAATTAGGTGTGGAAACAAGACAGCAAATGAAGAACTCCTGATATTTGTGGCCAGAACAGCAAATCATGCTTTGTCGAGTAAAGGGATCCAGATTCTCGAGGGGGATAAATATCGGAATCATCGAGTAATACTGCTGCACTTCTAATTTTATTACTGTTATTAACTTAAATTATCTTATCGATAGTGAAATATGTTACAATATTTTTTATAATGTTAAAATATATTTTAGATTGAAATAAACATGTGGAGTGTCAAGAGACACACTTTCATTATGTAAAATATCACAGAGAAGAACTTTGTTTGTACTGTTCGTGGAATATTCACCTTAGTTCCTATATTATGCCACATAGAAAGATTCAATTTAGGAACTACTGACATAATAAATATCTACCTGCACCCATCAAGCCTTTAGGTTCAAGACCATGCTGACATAAGCTCTCCATACATCCTTATCCTAAACTAATATTTCCCAAACATATATTGTATAATTTAATGTTATCATGGTTAATATTATTATACCATCTCATTCTTGGCTTGCACGTTGAGGTTTTCTTAAGTTTCATGCACTCCTTCATTCGCCATTCGTGCCACATGTCCTGCCCATCTCAATCTACAAGCTTTTAACTGTTCTTATTACATCTGGTTTCCCATAAAGATCATGTAGCTCACTAATATGTAGGTTTCTCCATTTGCCTCTGTGTTCACCTCTCTTTGGTCCAAAAATATCCCTATGAACTTTATTCTCAAATACTCTTCATTTAAATTAAGAATCTATGTTTCGCATCCATATAATATAAAAGGAAGATTAACAGTTTTATATATTTTCAGTTTAATCTAGTGTCCAGCTATTATGTAATGTCCTAACATCCCACGGCCCTGTGTTTTAGCTTTTGCTATGGAATCTCTGAAGTAATCCCCGCCCGGAGAACCGAATGGAGGACTCTTTTACCTCTGGAAAATTTTATTCCACTTTCTTGGCCGTTGTATTTTTACGGTGAAAGATCGTCACTCTTTCAACCAAGGTACTTCTTTGTCTGATTTGTCACCTTCCAATGCTTTAAATAAAGCACGAGTTTAAAGATGAAACAAAAAAGCTGCACCTGTAAACTCCAAAGTTAAAAGTCTCATTACTTATCCTAATTGTCTTAAAGTAGAAATATCAATACTTTTTTTCAAATCATATTAAAAAAGTGCAAAAAATAATCATTTTAACATGGATATCGTGAATTCAGAAATATCTTGAAAATCCCGGTAATTAACATTTAAAATAAACCTCATAGTTATATTTCCCACGATAGTTCAATAGGTTATTAATATTTAAATTTACTAATGTTTTAAATTATGACAATTAACGAGTAAACATGACCTGAATTTGAGCTTCTCTTATTATTTATATCAATGATCTATCTAGGCACATAGAAATCCTACAAATAAAAACCTACTTTTTGCTGGTGATGTTGTAATAATAATAATAATAATAATAATAATAATAATAATAATAATAATAATAATAATAATAATAATAATAATAATAATAATAACAATAATAATAATAATAATAATAATAATAATATATATATATATTAATACGTGAAGGAAAAACTTTGCACCCCGTTTTAAGCAGATTGCGCGCACGGAGGAGTGTGATATTTGGCATAATTAAAGTTCATAGCCTATAGAGAAGGAGTGCAGAAATATAAAATGTATGTATAATATGTGTTACAAATAAATTAAATAGGCCTATAACCAAATAAAATAAATTTTCTCTAAGGTATTTATGTGTTTGGTTCGTCTTCCGGGCTTATAGGCCGTGGTCTGGTTGTCTTCTTACTCGACGTTTCATCTACTGCTGCGGTAGACATCATCAGGAGATACTGCGTGCTTTCTGTGAACTCCTCAACAGTCGGCTGCAGACTGGTGGTAGGTCGTTGGAAACTGTCTCTCTGTTTATAGCTAAACCCCGGGTGGAGGGGAGGTTTTCTGCGCGCACCGAGTTGTGCGCTGTATTGCCGTGTGCCGAAGTCATAGGCTTCGTTGTCGTGTTAAGCAGTGCTGGGATCCAAATTTTGTTTATCTTCAAGGTTTCCTTCAACAAAAAAGAAGAAACCTTGAAGATAAACAAAATTTGGATCCCAGCACTGCTTAACACGACAACGAAGCCTATGACTTCGGCACACGGCAATACAGCGCACAACTCGGTGCGCGCAGAAAACCTCCCCTCCACCCGGGTTTAGCTATAAAACAGAGAGACAGTTTCCAACGACCTACCACCAGTCTGCAGCCGACTGTTGAGGAGTTCACGGAAAGCACCGCAGTCCCACCAGTATCTCTGATGATCGTATACCGCAGCAGTAGATGAAACGTCGAGTAAGAAGACAACCAGACCACGGCCTATAAGCCCGGAAGACGAACCAAATATGGATCGAGATGCCGGCCGTGAAAGTCTACAATTGTATTTATGTGTGTTACTCATTCATTTGTATATCCATTTATTTGTTTACGTTTATACTGAAAGTGCATTGTTGTAAAAAGAAACTTGTCCAGCAGCAATGTGAATTGATTTAATCTCGCGTATTTATTATTAGTGATTTAAGAAAGTGGCTACATTTCATTATTTAAACTTAAATTAAACCCTGTCTAATCATTGTTTCAGTAATTTCATTACATTTTTTTTTATATATACATATTCGCACTTACTTCCATTATGCCTCGACATCGAACATTGACGGATTGCAGTGAGAGACAAAGAGGAAGAGAGATATATTCCCGTACACATAATAGGCCAAATGCAAATTTAAATAGTATAAATTGCACACAAATGTCAAATGACGCGTTATTTTTTTTTTAATATGGCTTAGCCAAGCTATACCACAATTTTCTTATCGTTCGTTTTTTAAAAGAGATCGAAAATTAATTACATAATGACGTATTTATGATACATTTTAAATTTTAATGAATTGTGGTTGAATTTCTACCATGTACAATATGGCGTCCACCCGCAGTTGATGAAGTTGTATGGACGATCGTCCTGCGATAACAATTACTCATTCGTTGCTATAGGGCTTTCACGTCTAGAAAATTACTGGCTCAACTGCACTTCTACTAGCGCTTGATTTTTCAGTTATATTGTTGTAAACTACAGCCCTTCTTCTGTATTTACTAATATTATTTAATACTTTAAACTTTTTCAAACAATTTTTATAACATTATTAGACAATTTTGAAGTATTTATTTAAATATGTAAATCACAATATTATGACACTGTTAGTCAATATTGTGATGCAAACTGCTATTTTCTCTTCCAGAGTATATTACTTAGTCTATGATTTTTTATGGCTGTTTGTGTTATCGCTGATTTGATCAGCGTTAGGGAGTGATAAGTAAGTGTACACCCATTTTTAATAAAGGTATAACTAACTAACTAACTGACTCACTGGCACTATTGAACCCATAGGTTCATGGCCGCGAGGACATAAGCTCTCCATACATCCCTATCATGTGCCAATATTTTCCAATCATCCCCTGTATAATCTACTTCCCTCAAATCATAGAATGTGCCGACATTGTAAAGAAAAGAAAGCTAGCAAAAATGAAATGGTTACACGAGCCAAATGAGGTAAATTTGGAGCAATTGGGTAGTGTTAGACGGGAAACCACGAGGTTACTAAAGAGTAAATGGAGGGAATATTTTAATAAACGTATGGTAATTTTAATGGGGCACGCCGTAGCGTAGTAGTTAAGGCACTGAGCTACAAGCCGGAGGGTCGAGGGTTCAAGTCCCGTTGGGGTCAGGATTTTTAAACTGACCCAAACCCTCTGGCGGCACTATGGCCCTGGGGTCGACTCAGCCTCTAACGGAAATGAGTACCAGACGCTTGTTCTGGGGGTAAAGGCGGCCGTCACGCAGGGCTGACAACCCGGCTGACATAAAGTGCCGATTGTCTAGAAAAAAGTGGGAGCCTTAACCTCCTACTACCCCAAGGGCCTCCGGGCCTGTTGTGGGATCACTTTACTTATGGTAATTTTAATATTATTAATATATTTTAACATAGATATGGGAATTTATTGCAAATATTGGTAATTTAAATGTCATAGCGACGGATAGTAATCGAGGATGATAATCGATATGTGGTTCGATTGTGGGTTATCGCTGGCTCTATAAACTCTAGCGCATGCGCACTGTTGTTCTATAGGACTTTGAAAATATTTCACGCTAGTTTAAGTGCAGTTTTTCCAGCATTGCTCTTATGGAACAATTCTTGCTAGTAAACATGTCCTTTTATATAAGATTGATTTATTAGTTAATTCATTTTAAATAAATAATTTAGTTAAATAGTTTCAAATATTTGGGTTCGATATTACTCGCAGCTTCAATGTGGAAAGAGATATAGATTCCAAAATAAATCAATTTCAGACGGTATGTGGAACAATGCAGAGAACGTTCAAAAATAAAATTTAAAAATAAACGAAAATAAAAATATATAAAGTCATGGCAATCCCCACAAAATTGTACGGATGTGAAACTTGGGTTCCAACGAAAAAAAAAACAGTAAGATAGAATATAGACGTCAGAGATGAGGATCCTCAGACAACTTGAAGGATGTAAAAAGCTTGTTAGAATTAGAAATAAGGCTATAAGAGAAGAAATAAAATTCAGCTTTTATTGGATGATGTCACGAATTATAGACAAAAGTGGATTGATCACTTAAATGGAATGAGTAAGGAAAGATATTAAAATGTTAGCAATAAATTATCAAGCAAGTGGAAGATGTGATTTAGGTAGACCTAGAAAACGTTGGTCTTGAAAATGATCTGACATAAGGAGATTGAAACGTCGACTTAATAAATTTATGTTTTGACTGAGATACCGTTCATTTCTTTGTAATTATGAGCATTACGTTTTATTTGTGGTATTCGCAAATTTGACCACGTTACACAGTCCCTGGAACAATTATCGTGGCTTCGTGTAAGAAATCGTAGGACTGTCCATTCCCTATTCCTTCTCTATTAAATACTTCACACATCAGCGCCTAATTATTTATCACGCCGCTTCATTAGACTATCCGATACACATAACCTTGACACTCGATCCCATCAGCACATTGTCCTTTATATTCCTCCTCATCACGCTGTGTATTACTCATTATCTTTTACAGTCTCACTTGCCGAAACATGGAATTCCATTCCGCCCTATGTCAGAGACTGTCAAACTATAACATCGGTCAAATAACAAACTAAAGAATTATTTAATAGCTAACTAACTTATACACCTCACTGATAGTATTCTTTCAACAAATAATAAATCAAATTATTTATGAAAATAATATTAGGATTAACAAGTATTTTCATTTGTTTCCATATTATACAATCGTAAAATTAATTTTCCTCTTCTCATTATTTTACTTTGTTTTTTATACATATTAGGTGATCGGCCGCGGTGGACTAGTGGTTATGCTCCTTGCCTCTGGTCCCGAGGGTCGCGGGTTCAAACCCGGCCGGGGTCGATGGATTTTTTAGGATGGAAAAATCGAAGGAGCAAATCCTCCGGGAGGGACTTTAAGCCGTGGGTCCCGAGTCTGGAGATTTTCAGGCTCTTAAAAGATCCTTAAGCCTAAACGAAAAGGCCTCTAAGCAAAATTTACCGAATTTTCCCGTCCTAGTACTACCTTGGTTTCATAGATGTCAGTAAGACGGAACGCTGACCACGGACACGCAAATGACATCTATACGAAAACAAGTGTAACTAAATTAGTATGGTTCAAATTCTTCCCTGTAGGGGGAGAGTGCCAAAATCTCTGTTATGGGAAACATGGGCTTACAAGAAGAATTAGACAGGGACAGTCTACCCACAATTTAATTTACATTGCTTGAATATATTTTATTACTAGTTTTGGTCTTAATGTTAACTCAACTTTTATAAGATTCATGATGTGTTCCGTTGAGGTTTATTCAAAATTAATATAAAATTATAGAATATTCACCTGAAAGGTCCGTCTCCTCAACTTAATTATCATTTAACTGTAGCGCTATCGGGACTTGTCCCATCATCGGCAGGATTCAAAACTGGTGTTTCACTGAAGATCTGGTAGAGGGGGTTACATGTATTGGGTTCGTTTTCGTTTATCAGGCTGTCGTTGTGAGCTGCTTTCATGATTTCCATCTCTTCGAGTACGTTTTATCTTCGCCGGATTATTTTCTCTGTAACAGTAATGCACAGAGCCACGCCCACTCACCCTGCACCCACCACTAATACAACGTCCTCTACGTCCACAGCGCTCATTCTAAGTAGATCTTCCGACCAGGAAACACGCATAGAAGCACTCGCCACTGAAGATGCCCTCCGCAGTTGAGGGCGAAACGTCTGGTATCAACACCAACTATGGACCACGGCCACATAACCCGGAATCACTCAACATTACGATTACCGGCCGTGAAAGCCTGCATTCAAGCATATAAAACTGTTAATCTTCCATTTATATTATATGGATGCGAAACATATATTCTTAATTTAAATGAGGAGAAAATATTACGAGTATTTGAGAATAAAGTTCAAATGTTGGCCTACCGTCTTACTTTAATATCTTATTACGTATCATCAACGGTGCTTTAAAATTAATTTTAAATGTGTTGATTGTGATTGTTTATAAGAAATTGATAAACAAAATGTACATAGCTTGAATATTAGCTTTCCTGTAGGTGGCTTTGCATACGATATGCCTTGGAAACTGTAGTATGTTACCCCATTCACAGTTTTAGCAACTTTTCCTCTGAGTTGTCCCTCCGCTACAGTCGCAGTATCAGTATCTTCCTGACATAAAGATATGTTAAGCAAACTTAATACTAAGAATACCAGAATATACGAAGACATCTTGCTCGTATCAAATAAAACAACTCTCTAAGGCACTAGTGCTGATTTCAGAATACAGGATCACGTATATATATCATATTTATAGGTAAAAATGTTTGCAATCATAATCTGAACGTAAGTGCTTCTGCACTGGAAGTTTGTTTTATGCTTTGATAGTGGCGATAATTGGCTGATTATCTTTATTGTTATTAATGTGTAATTGCTGTCCTGTGTTTACGTAACAGGTTTTTTATATGAAAATGTAGTTTCATTCAGCGCACTAGTATGTAATCTTATCAAAAATACAAAAAAAAAAGTTTTCACATCTTTCAATTACAGTTTGGAGATGAAGAAATTTTCCATTGGAAATGTGTTTTTAATCTTGTTATATAATCAGAATTTGGAAAATCATGATTTTACGGAGAAACATTTTAAATTTAATAAATAATGGTTTAAAAAACTAAAACAACACGCTTTATTAGAAAACCGAACTAAAAAATGAAAAATAATTTTAATTTCCAACACGCTTGGGATAAAATTGAAGTGGTCAACAAAACAATCATCTCAAACACATATAGAATAAAACTAGAGTTATCTAAAAAAAAATAATTTTACCACCAATAGCGTGGTATCAATTAATATATTTGACTATTTAACTCATGCCCCAAATGGGAGTCAGTGACCAATCACATTTTAATGATTTCTGTTTTACAACCAATCAGAGTCTAGATAGTGTGTCTGATATTTATAATGCAGACAATCAGGTCTCAATCGAAAATTTCACGATCGAGTAATCTAAGACATCGTAGTTTTGTCAAAAATATCAAAAATTTACGAAATTATGCAAACTGAAAAAATTGAGTTTAGGCAGTCTGCCTGGGATTTCTAATGCAGAAGATGCGGTCTAAATCGAAAATTTCCTGATCGAGTATCAAAGACTACATTTTTATATGTTTTTCCAAAAACGGTTAATTTGTTTCGAAATTTTGATAACTGCAAAAATTGAGTCTAGAGGTTGTGTCCGGGATTTCTAATTTAGAAAATCCAGTCAAAATCGAAAATTTCCTCCATTGAGTATTCCTAATTACCTGGCAGGATGATGATGGAAGTATTCCTTAGGCTATATTCTTGTGGCTTTATAAAAAAAATGTCAAATATCTAGTATTTTGCTTTTTTAAACTGCTAAAATTGAGTCTAGAATGTGTGTGCGGGATTTCTAGTGCAGAAAACTCGGTCTATATCGAAAATTTTCCGATCGAATATTCCAGGTCTATAGTCTCAGTGTTTTTACCAAATATCGATAAGTTTCGAAATTTTGAAAACTGCAGAATTTGAGTCTAGAGGATATATCCGGAATTTCTTTTGCAGATAATCCGGTATAAATTGAAGATTTTTCGATCGAGTATTTCAAGGCTACAGTGTTGGTGTTTTTAACAAAAATGTCAAAAATTTTCGAAATTTTAAAATTGCAAAAATTGAGTCTAGAAAGTGTCTGGGATTTCTAATGCAGAAAATCCGGTCTATATCGAAAATTTCCCGAACGAATATTTTTTACCAAAAAGTATTGACTTTTCGAAGTTTTGAAAACTCCAAAAATTGAGTCTAGAGGTGTGTCCGGGATTTCCAATGCAGAAAATCCGGTCTAAATCGAAAATTTCCCGGTCGATTATTCCTTAATGTAAAAAAAAATCAAAATTATGAAAACTGCAAACTTAAGTCTATAGCGTGTTTCGGGATTTATAATGCAGAAAATACGGTCTATATCGAAAATTTCCTAATCGAGTAACACCAAGGCTTACAGCTTAGTGTTTTAACCAAACTGTCAAAAATTTTCGGGTTTATGAAAATTGTAAAATCAAGTCTAGACAGTGTGCGGGCTGGGTGAGGGAACATAGTTTAATCTCTCTAATAAACCACGCTTTGCTACCATTTGTGCGGGCGGGGTGAGTGAGCATATAGTTTAACCTCTCTAATAAACCACGCTTCTGCGCAACCATTTGTGCGGGCGGTGATGAGGGTAAAATAGTTTAACCTCTCTATCTGAACCACGCTTCTGCTACCATTTGTGCGGTCTGGGAAATATATAATTACTACAAATTTAACCACGCCAACCACCATTTATCCGGGATCGGGTTTTGTTGCTGCTGCCTCTATTAACGTGGATCTGATTTCCTGCAAGGTTATCAATCACAAAGTTGCTTGCCTTGGGCCCATAGAAGGCAGCAATCGATTCATCTTTCTCTCTCAGATATATTGACATAAATAAATAATGATTCTCCAATACATAGAGTGAGTGAAAATGACAATAATTGTCAATCAAGAAAGCTAAACAGCAAAATAGCAAGGGAGCTGGAAATAATTTCCTACGTGAGTGAATTTCCGTATAGGATTGTAAACAACTACGTGCACATTAATGAAGTAGCAGACAAATTGTATAAAAGATGACCTTTAATAGAAACAAGTTGTCTGAAGTAAAAACAAATTAACAAAGACATTTCGATCATTCAATAAACAAAAATATAAACAAATAAATAACGATACTCTTACAATAGAAAAAAACACACCATACCTCACGCCACACTCATGCTAGCGTCCGAACCAGGGGCGGCTTCTTCCCTGGTCTGCCGGACCAACTAAACCACGCCGCTTCTCGGCTTCAGACGAGCTTGTCCATTAGAGCTCCAATCGCATCGCGGACTGGATGCTGATTCAAACCTTGAATCTGCTTGAACAACTGAAGAAAGAATGAATGTTTGAATGATAACGTTCTGCCAGTGCACCACGTATATGAAGGTTCCGAGGTAGAGGGGAGATGCGCCGTAGACATTGCGCAGCGGGAAGGGTAAAGAGTAGAGAGAGGGGGTAAATACAAGGAGAAAGGGATATTGGCATAGTTCATAAATATTCCAGTCTAGGGAGGAGAACGACGCTACAATAATGAGCCGAAAAACACACTTTCGGTTCAACAGTATCAAGTATTTCTAATGCAGAAGATCCGGCCTAAATCGAAAAAATCCTGATCGATTATTCCAAGGTGTTTTTAACAAAAATTTAAAAAATTTCGAAATTATAAAAATTACAAAAATTGAGTCTTGAGGGTGTGTCCAGGATTTCCAATGCAGAAAATCAGGTATAAATCGAAAATTTCGCGATTGTAAATTCTTGGTGTTTTTACAAAATCTAAAACAAAATCGAAATTTTAAAAACTGCAGAAATTTTGTCATGAGTGTGTTTCCGGGGAGATAATGCACAAAAACTGGTCTAAGTCGAAAATTTAACGATCGGGCATTCTGAGCCTATAGTCCAGGTGTTATTACCAAAAAATTCAATATTTTTCTTAATTTTTAAAAATGCAAATATCCTACATAAATCCAAAATTTCGAGATCATTATTCCAATCATTATTCATAGTGTCAGCAATAGCCTTGGTGTTTTTTCCAAGAACGAAATAAAAAAATTGGAAGGTGTTCTTTCAAAGTAATTTTATTAAATCTTATTTTTATTAAATTCTAAATAATTATAAATAATTTTATTTTGCAGTATCTAAATAGATAAAGTAAACTATATTTTAATTCGTAGTCCTAAAAATTAAAACTAAAGTGTCTATAAAGTCCCAGTAAATTTTTTTGGGAAATAATAATTCAATTACAATATAAAGTTTGTTACAGCATACATAAGGTTGCTTTCTTTCCACGTGGCCACCGTCAATTTCAAAACATGATTCTCAACGGGTCACGGTATCCCTCAATACCTTCTGTAACATAGCTACAGTGATCATGGCACATACCTCTCTGGTCCGTTGTTTCAAAACTGCCAAATTATCAACTTTTGTTCTGTAGACTTTGTCTTTGACGAAACCCCACAGAAAAAAACCCATTGGTGTAAGATTGGGTGAACGGGCTGCCAACAAGCGAGGTGATCCTATTCCAATCCACCTGTTAGGAAATGTTCTGTTAAGGTATTCTCGAACTGGTAGAGCAAAGTTGGGTGGTGCACCGTCTTGTTGGTACACCACTGTACCAAGGATAACATCTTGTTGTAACTGAGGTTCCAGGAACTGTTCCAGAATGTCGAGATACGTACCTCCAGTTACAGTGTTTTTAACAAACATGAATGGTACATACACTGTTTGCTTGGTAATGCCCACCCATACATTGACCTTTGGTGTGTCCCTTTGCCATGCAAAGGTATCATCGGGTCGCTCATTTCCCCATATGCGACCATTGTGGAACATAGCCTCGTCGCTTAAAAGAATGTTGTCCATTAAATGTTCCCGCTCTGCAGCCTCACAGAGGTCGTAACACATTGCCCGTCTTGCAGCATGTGATACAGTAAACTGTCTTTTTAAATGTGAAATGTAACACTTTCTCTGCTATCGCACGGTTTAGACGATGAGTGGACGCATGTGGGCTACGCTCGATGGCTTCGTGGATAGTTTCCACTCTCTCTTGGGATGTAGGTGGCCGCTGTTCATCGGACCTCGAGCGCATAAATTTGTTCACCAGTATTTGGATATTCTGTTGCTTTGGGGCTGGTTTCCTAAATCTTCCTTCAAAGTCCTCCCTCACCTGCCGGTATGTGTGACCTCTTACACGCCCGACAACGACTGCAGTCCGTTCTTCCACACATCCTCTATATGACCAATAATATATATATATATATATATATATATATATATATATATATATAAGGACGATGCTATGCATCAACCGGCTAAGCGCTTTTTTTTAATGGGAATTTGATGTAATCTGTTGCACTGGCTCATGAAGTAAGTGTGCACAGAATTTTACTGTTAAATTTTTATATAGGCTTATTATTATTAAAGAAAGATGTAAACGCCATCAGTCCTATCAGAGATTCTACGCTTTGCAACAAACGGCTATGAAACCAGATCTTCATAAATGCTAGTCTAAATGTGTCATCATGCAGCTAAACGCCAAATGTTCCGCTCTTAGATTGTAGATACAATAACTGTCAAACATGGAAAATAACTTGCAATATCCAGTATTGTTAGTTTGGCGCTGCAATAAATAGTAATGATCGACTTAAAATTGTACCGCATTTTTCTCGAAAGTTGCATAATGGCGCATAGGCAGTTGATGTATAACTCCATCCCAATTATTGGGATAGATCTAATATTATGCATAGAATAACCAATAGGGATAAAGTATGTGGTCAAGTGATTTAATTGAATCTTTATAATGTTAATATGGCGATTTCATCATTCCTTGGATAGAACTAGACCCTTGTAGGTTGCTAGGACAGTTCGGTTCATCAGAAATTAATCTCCATCATTGGGTTGATTAAAATAATAATAATTTACGTGAAATATTAATCCTTAAATGGTAATGTATCCCATAGGATACATCAATTAGTTTATTTTATTTAATATTTTTAATAAAACAGAAAAAAACGAACCAGTAGAAATTAATTAAATGTGTTGTAGAATTACGCAATACACCTAATAATAATAATAATAATAATAATAATAATAATCATAATCATAATCATAATTACAAATAAATAAACGTTATCTCAGTCAAAACATAAATTTATTAAGTCGACGTTTTAAGCCCCTTATGTTAGATAATTTTTAAAACATGGTTGTTTATAAATGTATGATACATAGTTACCATCACCAAGACAATTTTTGTTTTTCTTTAATGAATAAATTTAAAATTCCAATTTATAATTAAAAATAAGCAAGGAATCATATGTTCCACACCATTCATTTAAATCTTTTTGTTTATTTAATGCTTTATTTTGTTATTATTTATATAAGCCATTAATCTTCTTTGGTAATTATTTTCTTTGTGTAAGATTTTTATGTCATTCCATTTCATTTTATGATTTTGATTAATTATATGTTCACTGATTACTGAAAGTTGTGCACCTGGTGTACTGATATTCTTTTTATGATTTGACTGAGATAACGTTTATTTCTTTGTAATTATGATTATTAATTACTCTCAGTGAAAAATATTTAAAAAAAAGTATTATATACTAATAATAATAGTTATGTATGATATCGTTTTCAGTGCGATCCGCAACATTCAAATAACTAACATGAGAAGTTAGTGCTTTGCCAATTTAAGGGTTAAAGAATAATTACAAAATATGGTGAATATTATACCACCATTAAAGCTAACAAAATCAGAATAGAAAACATCTGATAATAAATCCAAGTTATTTTGTGAACATAATTATTCATTCTGGAGTGAAGAATTCTACTAGATACCTTAACTGCCGGGAAGAGTCACATTTGCAAATCTTAGGTATCCTAAACAAATCCTGGAACCGAATATACTACAAAAAAAACTTTATTTTATCCATGTCATTTCGAATCAAATATCTACGAAGACTGAGCAGAAAATTAAGAACTTCAAAAAGCTAAATTTGGTGGGTATCTCATCATAACCACCCAATTCTATTACAACATCCAAAATTTCTCTTACAAAAGGCAACACAACGTCGGGCCTAACACTACCTGTACAAATTGCGCTGGGACATGAAACAACGTGAGACAAAAGTGTAGCAGAACCAACTCTAGAGAAGCAGCATCTTAGACAGCGCTCAGTTAGGAGAAGCAGGGTCCATGCTGAGAGAAAACACCAGGGTCGCAGCTGAGAGACGAACCAGCTACCCACGAATGAGATTGGAGGTATTCAACGTGAATAAAATACTTCCATTAGATAAGTGAAGTGACTGTGTTTAGATTTAAGGAACGTTATTTCATTATAATTATTAGGGCTACTCCGTAGGATTTTTATGTACTAAAAGGTAAGATTGCAACATAGTATAATGAGGAGTTAGACTTATGACTGTCTTTTGTTTTGGTTTCACACACAAACAGTTTGAATAGTATAATGAGAAGTTAGACTTTTGACTGTCTTTTATCTTGTTTCACACACAAACAGTGAATAATACACACTAACTGAATTGCAATCTTATCTTTTATTACAAAAAAATCCTAGCCCTATTAATCAATCATGTGTCGTTAACAATACTGTCGAACAACATAAAGTTAACAAATGATTAATAAAACCAGAAGTATTCTAACGTATGGTATTCATTTATTATGGGAAAATCTCAGGAAGAAAGACTTAAGAGAATGGGAAAAAATAAAGGCAACATTTTCGGTTGATCATTGCATCTATTGTGTAGAAGTCGTTCGGTATTTCTTTTCCCTTATTTTGTCTTATCTCCTTCAATATAGTTTCCTGTTTAGTAATTGGTAGCTGGAACTTTGTGCTTAGATTTTCCATGAGGAAAGTTTCCCATGCTAACTCATATGCAAGTCTAGATGGAAAAAATTTCGAGATCCCCATTGCGGCTTTTCGGAATTTTTCTTTCACTTTTTCTAAGGTGTTTAAGTCTCCGTAGCTAAGGTCAGTCCATATCATTTGTATTCCATAGGAAGTATTTTGGACTGAAAAAAAGTTTCATGACTGTTGCAAGTGACAGTTGTGTGATGTTTGTGAGCAATGTGAACCAAAGTGCAACAGGATGCGATGACAACGAAACATGTATAACTTACATATCTTATGCACAACTTGTGCGCATTTATTCTATTATTAATAAGACCAGAAATAATTAATAGAAAAGGGTTTAATCAATCCCCAAAATAAGAACTAAATCGAATTAATAAATATCCTCTTCAATTATTTTCAGTTATAGAAAATAATATTATAACATAAGGTGCAAAATAAAAAACCAAGCGTTTTAAATAAAACTAAAGTAGCTAGTGATAATAACACAATCAAAATAGGCTAAGTAAAATAAATTAATCGCTGAAGTTAAATAATATAAGTGAAATACCTGCTTATGGACTTTTGAATAAGATGCTTGATAAAGAGAATAAAGAATTGAGTGAAGATAACGCATCTAGCAGAGAAGGAAACAAAAATCATTCGGAACTTACAAAAGGTTAGGGAAAGTGATTCTGATATAGAGTTAGAACATGACGAAGATATTTAGAGACGTAGGGAATTCATAAAAGAAGGAAGGAATAATGAATAGTAAAAGAACCAAAGAAAAATGTTCTGAAGTAGAAGTATTTGACTTCGAAGTTCAACAAATTGGGAAAAATAAAAGTGATAGATTAGAATTTGGAGTCATAAATAAACCCTATTTAAATAAAAATAATTTGATGAGTGACCAGGAGGAACTTCAAACTCAGAAAACTTTAGAAGTAGCTTAACTAAATTATAATAAAATTCAAATAATATAGAACATGTAGACAAAACAATTCACAAAGGTAATTTCAATGAAAATATAGAAAATAAAAAAGCGACAAAGATAATTTCAATGAAAAAATATAAAATAAATATTTTTTATTAGATCTATTTTTATTTTATACTAGCTAATACCCGGCGAGCGCTGCTATGCCTATATAAATTAATTAATGTGCTTTTATGTTTAGTTGAATAAGTAAAAGGAAAGATAATTATAAATGTATATTTTTTAGACAACGAAAAAACAGAAGGATAGAATACAGACGACGGAGATGAGGTTCCTAAGACAAGTTAAACGATGTACAAGACTTGATAGAATAAGAAATGAGGATATAAAAGAAGAATTGAAAGTACAGCCTTTATTGGATAAGGTCACGAATTACAGACAGAAATGGATTGATCATATGGATGGAATGAGTAAGAAGAGATATCCATTGTTAGCAAGAAATTATCAAGCAAGAGGAAGACGTGATGTTGGAAAACCTAGAAGACGTTGGGCTGATGCATTATGAAGTCGGAACGGGCAATTGCCTAATCCCTGGAGTGATGATGATGATATTTTTAGATACCCGGTGCTGATTACCCGACGTTGCCCGGGAATCTACTTAACCCAATCTTCTTGACATAAATGAGCTGAAATACGAAAGTAAAAGGAACAATTTATATCGTAATTATTTTTAGATACCCCGTGATGTTTATCTGGCGTTGTCCGGGAATCTGCTCATCCCGATCTTCTTGCATAAATGAGCTGAAAGACAAAAAAATTATGTATTTCTTATGATTAGTTGAATAAGTAAAATGAAAAATAATTATAAATGTATATCGTAATTATTTTATTCCCCGTACTGATTACCCGGTCTTGCCCGGGAATCCACTTATCTCTATTTTCTTGGCATAAATGAGCTAAAAGACAAAATTCGTTATTGTGAGTTATCCGTAAAAGAATACCCGTCATGCGCTGCTATGTTTGCACTCGAATGTACGTACTTGTCTCGATCTTCTTGGCATCAATGAAAGACAAAATGGTTATTGTGAGTTATCCGTAAGAGATAAACATATGCTGTCGCGGACTTTGAACCGAAAGTACTATTTTCGGTTCGCTACTGTAGTGCCGTTATCCTCCCTGGACAGTAAAATTCGTGAACTATGCCAATATCCTTTCTCTATGCATCTACCCCTACTCTCCTTTTTTCCTCTCCTGTTGCGTTGTTTGTGCTGCGCAACTCCCCTTCTGCCTCGGAACGCTCAAATACGCAATGCACATCAAGAACATTATCATTCGATCGGAACTTTGAGTTGAGACAACGTCGTCTGGAGCCGCGAGTGGCGTGGTTTAAGTTTTGGTCCTGAGGACCGGGGAAAGACTACCCTGGCTTGGACCGTGGTATGAATGTTGTGTGAGGTATGATATAGTTTTGTCATGTTAAAGATTATTATTTATTTTCTTTTTGTTCTAGAATGATCAAGTATTTACGTTTGTTATATTTTTCATCCAATTCAGACGTCTTGTTTATATTAAACATCATTTTTATATTTATCCTGGTTAATGTTCAAATTATTTATGTGCATGCTGCTGTATGATATTCCCGTAAAAAAACTTACTTATTTAGGAGATCATTCTAGCTTCCTTTATTTTCCGTCTAGCTTTCATGGTTAATAACAATAATGATACACTCAATTTATATAGAACCAGGAATTACTCTAGTGTTTTGAGATCTATTGTTGATTTATGTTTAAGTGTTTAGGAAAGAAAGATGAACCAATCTTTGCCTCTTATGGGCCCGGGCAAAGGCTTTTGATTAATAACCTTGGATGTAATGAACTCTACGCTAATATATGCAACGGAAACAAAAGACGATACACGGCGGCGCAGAGCGTGGGTATCGCCCGCACAAAATGGTAGCAGTCAGCGTGGTTATAAAGATGAGATAGACACACAACGCACAAATGGTAGCATAGCGCGTGGTTTTGTTTCTTTCTGTTTAGAAAAGAATGTTGTGTTATATTGGCAGTAGTTCAGGTGGTCGTCGATTCAAAATTTTTGAACTTAAGTTTTGGTTCTGGATTCAAGTACCAGAACAGAGAATATACTCTGAGTGATCTTAAATGGTTTTTGGAATTATAATATGTTTTGATATTGACATTTTTCAGAGGTATTATGTCGTGGATAATTATTTGTTTTCGATACTTATTATCTACGTAAAGGTTATTGAAACGTGCTTATTTACGTGTTTGAACTGTTTACCGTAAATAAATTGATTCATCTCTCCTTGCATGTAAACACAGAGTAATTTATGCATAACGAATTGCGTTCTCTTACAGCTGTTTATACCTTTTGTTTACTTTGTTTAGTAAACATGCCTAGTTGGATTGATGTTGTATCTAAGGACAATTTAGTCCGAGAATTGAGCTTACTAGGTATTGGCATTGAAGGCGACGTAAACATATTGCGTCAACGACTTAAGATTCATTTGAACTCTCTCTCCCCGGCTGAACAAACATTGGTGAAACGAAAGTTTATTGTAGACGGTGCTGTTCGTGAAGACAATTCGGTAGAGCAGAATAAGAATATTATTGATCGTAGATCTATTAAAGATTTTTCTGGCGGAATTGCTTCCAACATTTCTTCTGACATGGAAGAAAATAATCAGCGAATTTTTCGAGAGTTAATTAGGAAAGTCAATCCCTGTGATGGAAGTGATAAGGAATTGTTAGTTTTCTTCCTAATAAAACTCAATTCGATTTTTGAATTGAGATTAGTTAAAGATGAATATTTTGTTAATTCGATTTTGAGTTGTATTGGAGGAATCCTATTGAAGGTGTGGAGTAACGTCGTTAAATTGAGATTAACTTGGATCGAGAGTTTAGAATATGTGAAATGTTCGTTATTGCCTTCCAGGTTGTTAGAAGATTACTGGATTAAATTTGTGTCTCGTCGATTCCAACTTTCTGAGGAATCTTTATTGGAGTTTATTTCCGAAATTCAAGGAGCTTCATTGATATTGAACCCTCAGTTTTCGGAAGAAAATTTGATTGACATTATTCTTCAAAATATGTCTTCTGCCATTAGACAGCATTTGATCTTCGCTACAAAACCCCAAAGTGTAGCAGAAATGTATGTCTTGGCAAGAAAAGTAGCTGATTTTGAGATAGCTGAAAGACAAAAGAACTTTAGCGAGAAACGTATTACTGATATTTCAAGTAAAGCTAATGCTCCTGTGAATCGTTCTTCACGCAATAATACCTGGCAGCAGACAAGTAATATCCAATGTTGGAAATGCCAGCGCTTTGGACATCTTTCTAGAGAGTGTCGATTCTAGTTTACCGGCGTAGTTCGTGTATTTATCTTGGATACCATGAAAGCTTGTTTTGATATCGGTATATGGGCTGAATGAGCCATTTCGTTTGTGAAAATTATTATGACGGGAGACTCCTAAGAAAGTTTCTGTACATGTGGACCAGGTTTTGTATTTATAAGACGCAGTCTAAATTCTAAAATAAGGGTAACTAGAAATTAAAAAGCGTCGATGGCCACGCAACCAAGCAGCAGTTCAGTTAAATAAAAGTATGCCCTGTAGTGGATTGATGCCACTGATGTTTTGTGAAGGACAAATAGTATACTACTTATTTAAAATAGTATTATGTAAATACGTTTTGTAAAAACTTTTGAGGTTCCGTTTTCTGTTTCTGGCTGTTTTGTTATTTCAGTTTACCCTTCCCTCATATTGGCATAGCGGAGGAACATGGAACCTTTGGCAGTCGAGTACTTGGTGGGTTCGGCCGACCTCGAGTGCCCAGCTGGCCGAAATGGTGGTTCTGCAACTACGGATTCCATGGGAGCGGTTGATCGGGATTGCGATCCGGCAATCCATGTTGTTGTATCGTCACCCTGTTTTCACCTGGAACACCGATGAGTGCGACTATGGCGGCTGTGTCATCTGTAAGATTTGAGTTTATTCACAGCGCCTGGATGGTCGATGAAGAAGCTGGTGTGGTGATATTAGTTTTGGGAACGATGATGTGGTGATAAAGTTTTCCGCTCGGAATCATGTAGTGTTATCGTGCCCTCCCAACGTGGGATTAGCCATCTAGTATCCTCGCAACTTCTTCATAGTCACTTAAGTCTCCATAACTTCTTGGACTTTCTTTCTTTGTTTGGAAGTTTATGGGACTGTTCTTTCCCGGAGGGCCCGAGGAGGAGATATTGAACCGAGAGTACTATTTTCGGTTCGCTACTGTAGTGCCGTTATCCTCCCTGGACAGTAAAATTCGTGAACTATGCCAATATCCTTTCTCTATGCATCTACCCCCACTCTCCTTTTTTTCCTCTCCTGTTGCGTCGTTTGTGCTGCGCATCTCCCCTTCTGCCTCGGAACACTCAAATACGCAATGCACATCAAGAACATTATCATTCGATCGGAACTTTGAGTTGAGACAACGTCGTCTGGAGCCGCGAGTGGCGTGGTTTAAGTTTTGGTCCTGAGGACCGGGGAAAGACTACCCTGGCTTGGACCGTGGTATGAATGTTGTGTGAGGTATGATATAGTTATGTGATGTTAAAGCTTATTATTTATTTTCTTTTTGTTGAATGATCAAGTATTTACATTTGTTATATTTTTCATCCACTTCAGACGTCTTGTTTATATTAAACATCATTTTTATATTTATCCTAGTTAATGTTCAAATTATTTATGTGCATGCTGCTGTTTGATATTCCCGTACAAAAACTTACTTGTTTAGGAGATCATTCTAGCTTCCTTTTTTCCGTCTAGCTTTCATGGTTAATAACAATAATGATACATTCAATTTATATAGAACCAGGAATTACTCTAGTGTTTTGAGATCTATTGTTGAGTTATGTTTAAGTGTTTAGGAAAGAAAGATGAATCAATCTTTGCCTCTTATTTGCCCGGGCAAAGGCTTTTGATTAATAACCTTGGATGTTGTGAACTCTACGCTAATATATACAACGGAAACAAAAGACGATCCAAAAGACTATACGTACAAATAGTAGCAGTCAGCGTGGTTATATAGATGAGATAGAGATACACTGCACAACTTTATTGTAGAGGTTTTTGAAATATTCAATTCTGTGTACATTAATTTTGTGTATTTGTTATGGTTTAGGCAACGTAAGCCATTTAAGCGTCCAAATAGCTACTTTTTTCACGTTTTCCACTATAAAGGGCGATTTTTGAGGGTGTAGGAGATGAGTATCACAACTCTCTTATAGCCTATGTTCATCCCGGGAATCTCCTGAACATTTTTTCAAAAAGCCCCATCGGATCAACGGTATGGCCGCGCATAAAGTACGAACAAACAAACAAACATACATCAATTTTTGTATATTAGATCATTGATAATCACTTCATTTTATTAATAATTTATTAACTTTATATGTTATACGACAGTATTGTTGAAAATACATAATTATAACGAAATCACTTTGAAAATGTTGATAAAATAAAAGACAAAGAGGGGTCACTACTGAGCAAAAGGTAGATAGTGAATAGGAAATATAAATAACTAAGAAATGTATCAAACAATGAAGTTGACATTATTCTAATCCGAGTTAAGCGATAGTGGATTTCAAATAGCACAGAACGATCTGGAGATTTCTGTAGGCTTAATTTTTCATAAAGTCACAGATTAAAAGAACATTTGCTTAGGAAAAATATCACAAATACGGCAAAAAGGAAGTCAAGGAAAAGTAAATATTAATGAAAACATAGAGTCTAATGAGAAAAAGAGTATGTTTGTTTTTTTTAGAATAATATTCATAATTTTGAAGAAAATGTTTAGGCCTCTGTGTGTCTTCGATTGCCACACACTGCACTTTTCGTGATTCGGGTTCCGCGCAGAGAGGATAAGTGACGTTAATGTGATCTAATTTCAAATTAAGCACCATTTCGGCAGACCACTTTACGTAGATGATATACTATTGTAATATCTACAGATATGAGTGTAACAAGAAAATATTTATGAATTTTTGTAGTGTAGAGTGAGTTGTATAAGGGATGATAAGGTGAGAGAAGGCGAAATACGGTGCCAGTACGTAGCTCACTCCTGTAAAAACACAAGGGGGGCGTCAGACTTAATGTTCCCATCTGACAATCGAATCACTGTCAGTAGTACCACATGACTTCTGTATATATGTACTGCGGAGGGATTTGCAATTCAATGCAGGAATATGATGCACAATCTAGCGATTAAAAATTTTATACTTTCCACCTCTCCTGTTTATGAGAATGACAATTTACTATTTAACTCACTGCCGCTATTGAACCCGTGCGTTCATGGCCATGCAAACATAACCTCTCCATATATCCCTATCCTAAGCTAATGTATTCCATTCGTTCCCTTTATAATTTACTTCCCTCAAATCATGAATAATTTTATTCTCCCACTTCATTCTTGGTCTACCTACTGGGTGTTTTCCTCTGGTTATCCTACAAGGAGTTTCCATGTTCCTCTTTCATTCCCCTTTCGTGCCACATGTCCTGCTCAACACAGTCCACGAGAATTAACTGTTATTATATCTGGATTCCCATAATGATCATGTAGCTCATTGTTAAGTAGTCTTCTCCATGCACCTGTTCTAAATATTTTCTAAGAACCTTATTTTAAATACTCGTAATCATCTAATCTTCCTTAAGATAAAATCCATATTTCACATCCATGTAGGTCTAATATAACTGGAAGGATAACAGTTTTTCATAATTTCAATTTAATATTATTTAAGGAAAGTTGGAACAGCCCCGTAATACATAATAGCATACATTTCTAGAATGGAATCTATGTTTAATGTATTTATGCACTTCATTCCTAGTGTAATTATTATTTTTTTAGGGATTTTAATTCAGACACATCTTCAAAACTTCCTTCATTTGTCATTAACTGTCCATTTCGGTTATATAAGGTATTTCCTTCCATGTGGGACTATATATTTAGTTTTATTAATGTTTACTTATATTTACAAAGCTTAATATGTTTCAACATATTTGCGGTACAATAGAAGAACATTAGCAAAGAAAGTTCGTAAAGAAACACTCCTAAAGTTTTGTTCTGTTGTATGGCTCGGAATGTTGGACTCTCACCAAAAGTTTAATAAAAAGACTGGAAGCAACCGAGATGAAATTCCTACGATATGTGACAGGATGTACTCTTTTGGACAAACGGAGGAGTGAAGATATTCGTGAGGAATTACAAATAACTAGTGTGATAACAAAAATAGAAGAATATAGAAATACTAAACGTTTGAACATGTTAGTAGAATGAGCGAAGAGAGGATACCTTATAAGATGTTAAATTACAATCCACAAGGACATAGGAGTCGTGGACGACCATTTAAAAGATGGAGCGAGCAACTGTAATATGGAGCCGGAACAGATCACAAATAGTCTAAACCGCGACAGTAGATGATGATAATTAATGTTTACTTCCAGCCACAATTTCTTAATGTTACTCAATAGAGTGAAATTTTACAATCAAATTAATCTTAAAGTTAATATTGTGAAGATGAGACTCTTATAACAAAAAATATACGTGTGTACGCAGTGAAATATTATAAAAGATGTATAGAATACTTGAAACAGGGAAAATAAGAAAGTGTGAATATTTTTAATATCTTGGGTCAATAATTACAAGTTTAGGTACCTGTGAGATAGATGTACAGACTAAAATTGCAATGGCAAAAATTCAACTAAGACATTGCATGGAATAATTTGGAATAAAAATATTACAAAGGAAACTAAAATGAAAATTTATAAGAGCATAATATAGAATATTTTGTCATATGGAAGTGAAACTTGGTCTTTGACGGAATTACAAAAGAATAAAATTAGAACAGTTGAATTTGATTATTTTAGAAGAAGCCTCCAAATGAATTCCTTTGGAGAGAAATGAATGTCACCACATCTGTTATTAAGAGGATTGAAAATCAAACGCTTAAATTATATGGCCATGTACAAAGAATGGAAAATGAAACATGGCCAAAAAATATATACCAATGGTCACCCCCTGGAAGAAATAAACGTCAGAATTATAATGGATGATAGGAATTTGGAAGTGGGAGATTGGAATGATACAGATAAATGGAAACTGAAGACGGCAAACCTATAAGTGGGGGAAAGCCGAAGAAGAAGAAGAAGAAAAGAATATTTGGAAAATTTTTGTAAACATTTGTACACCACGTCACTGCAATCCGTGACAATATTAAGATAATTTAAATAAATACGAGTATAATTAAAAATGCTGAAACAACTCATATAAAAGGGAAAAATGGGATTAATGTGATAGACTTAATGTTTTTGGCGGGAATGAAAAAATGACCGAGGGAATGGTTCAGGCGGTATGTTTGAGACACGTATTCGAAGGTGCAAGATTTAAATTCCGGTTCCGGCTAACATGGCATAGGTTTTTTCCATTGTTTACTTGATCGTCAAGGAAAACAAAATTCATTACTAGGGCCCATTTCAAATTAAATCAGTGAACATCCACAATGCGCTGAATTAAATCGCTGCCGTCCCCCTTGCGGGAGAAGTTCTCCCATGATGAACACATTAGTACACAAAATAGACATACACATGTATGAAGTCTACTGCAAATAAATATTAGAATCTTAGACGTTAAAACATATTTATATAAGCAGAAAGTAAGAAAATCGACATATAGTTTCAGAAAATAGTTACAGTATTTCGATTTTTCCGTTAATATTCGCCTACAATGTAACTAATTTGTCACAATTTATGTTTTTCATTCACAGATGTAACGCGATTCTGAGGAATATCGGTATAAACTATTAGTCTTGCTGGGTATTGAACCCGGAGGACAATTAGTCAAGAAACAGACAAGCTAACACATGAGCCAGCAAGGCGGACTGAAGAAATTTAACAACTTCAGAAAACTAATATTTAGAACAATCCAAGCAGTCAGACCACCCACACATGTAACTTTTCTGCCCGTCCTCAAGTGTCCAATTTCGTCTCCTTCCCACATTCCAGGCTCCAGAGCGGTGGCCACTTCATTTGTCTGAGTTTATCGCCCTATTAATGCTACAGTAGCACATATTCATGGAACATTTAACTTACAAAGAGGTGGATATCTGAGGAAGCAACTCATCAATTTGTAAAAAAAAAACTAATATAATATATCAAAAAGAAACTCCGGAAGGCCAAATAAACAGGAATAAATAATAGTTTTAAAAAAACTAAAACAACACGCTTTATTAGAAAACCAAACTAAAAAATGAAAAAATAATTTTAATTTCCAACGCGCTTGGGATAAAATTAAAGTGGTCAACAAAAAAAAATAATCTCCAACACATCTAGAATAAATCTAGAGTTATCTATAAAATAAATAATTTTACCATCAAAAGCGTGGGATGCTATATATCAATTAATATATTTGATAATAAACAGATATTGGTAAAAGTAAAGTCTCTAAGAAGAAAACGTTAAAAACATAAAAAGCACCCCACGCTTTTGATGGTAAAATTATTTTTTTTTTTAGATAACTCAAGTTTTATTCTAGATATGTTGGAGATGATTTTTTTGTTGACCACTTTAATTTTATACCAAGCGTGTTGGGAATTAAAATTATTTTTCATTTTTTAGTTTGGTTTTCTAATAAAGCGTGTTGTTTTAGTTTTTTTAAACTATTATTTTTTTATTTTTTAGTTTAATTGATTGTCATAAACCGGAATCCTATGAAAATTTAGTTGCTTACGATATTTTTAGTGTCTAGGCACGAATATAATTATATTTTATTAATTATTATTATCTAACATTATTATGATATTTTTTGAATATTTTAATATAGATAGATAGTTACAGTTAATCGTATCCTTCTCATATTTTTTGGATAAATTATATTGTGGTAAGTTTACAAAATTGTCATTAATATTTTACAGAATAAGATAAAAATATAAATAGGCCTATCTTTAAATTCGATACTATTGTAGTATGAGCTAAAAGTAATACTCTTCTAAAAAATCCTCCGGACCGGATTTGAACCAGCGACCTATGGATTACTGAAATTATATACCACTACAGACTATCGCTCTACCTACTGAGCTACCAGAGGATATAATATTAATTTCTTACAACGATGGACTAAAACGTCGATACGTCCGCAACCTATTATACCGGTCTTTATTTTTTTGATGTCCTGATGATCCTGGCCAGGATCTTAGAAACAATTTATGAAATTATTGTATTATCATTGGTCCTTTATAAATATACAAAGTTTCAAGTCAATGCAATGTTTTTAAGTGGGTGAAAATCGTGTTTAAAGGTTCCATTACATAGATAGACAGATGCAGGTCAAGCTAATATAAAGCGTGTAAAAAAATAAATATATTCCCACTTGAAACTCCAGATACGTCAGGGCATTAGGCCTAATTGGAGGGGATAAGGAATTCAATAGGACCAAACTATTTTTAAAGTACACGATTCCTTATGACACTTTCCTTCACTCCTATATCATCATTTCTAATTATCATTCTGTTTAGGGAATTAAGTTGAATTTACCAGAGAGGCCCAGGTATCCATTCACAACGGCATGTAATTGTTCAACTTGTATCTCTAGATTTTTAAAATACATTACGAAACTCCGTTTATGTCACTATGTTAAAGTTTTAAGTATTGTAAAACAGTACCTTATATCTCAGCCGTCCTCAATAATTTGCAGTGTTGTTTTATAGGAGTACCAAAATCAAAGCAGAAGATGATACTTGAGTTATCTAAAGTCCTCCTATAAAACAACACTGCAAATTATTGAGGACGACTGAGATATCACGTACTGTTTTACAATTCTTAAAACTTTATATCTGTAAGGAAGAAAAGTAACTAACTTACTTAATAATGTAAAATGTTAACTACTTAAATGAGTAATACAATATAATTTTATTGTATCATACTTATATCTCAATTTTAATTCAAATTTATAGTGATTGATCAGTTGTTACAATTATTAACATTTGTCATAATTAATCATATCTGTAATTAATATGAAACATATAAAATGTCTGGTAATAAAAGATTCCGGGCTATGTGGCCGTGGTCTATAACTGGCGTTTCTTCCAGACGTTTCTCCCTGAACTGCGGAGGGCATCTTCAGTGGCGAGCGCTTCCAGCTGTTGTTTCCCTGTCGTAGACTCGACTGCGAATTCGACAGGGAAACAACAGCTGGAAGCGCTCGCCACTGAAGATGCCCTCCGCAGTTGAGGGAGAAACGTCTGGAAGAAACGCCAGTTATAGACCACGGCCACATAGCCCGGAATCTTTTATTACCATGATTACCGGCCGTGAAAGCCTGCATTCCACTATATAAAATGTCTGTCACTAATTCAATCAACAATAAACAATTACAGTTGTTTTATCAACATTTCCTTGCTATCAAACAATTGAACTCTTCAAACCAAGATATTAATTCACATGAAATATAAACATTAAAAATAGTTATTAGTCTAGGAGTTAACAAAATTATATATGCATTCGGGAAGTAAGAACTTTACATTCACATACCTTACTATTCCAAATTCTGCACACATATTTACCAAGTTATTTAACAACACGTTTTCAAAATTTATCGGCTCATCACAAATTAGAAACAAGATCACGAGACTCCTCTTTACTTTTGATACCACAGCAGAGCACATGTCTATATTCTGAATCTTACACAATATCTATGACTAGAGCATGGAACTCACTTCCCAGTCATGTCAGGGACTGTCAATCGCTATCATTATTTAAATCCAAATTAACTGATATCTTAAGTTCGACACAATGAAAACATTAACTGCATAACAACTACGAGTATATACAGCATTCTATAAATAATCATCTAGGAAGCTACTTACTTTATTTTATATCATTTTAATTTAGTAATATTCCATGTTTTTGTTAGTATTAGCTAGTATTATATCACATCATCATTGTATTTTGTTTAGTCTGTATTTAATAATATCTTAAAATTGCAACATTTATGTAATTTTTGTATAATTCTACTATTCGCTGGTTGAGTGGAAGAGAAGGCCTTATGGCCTTAACTCTGCCAGCTAAAATAAAGCATTATTATTATTATTATTATAATTATTATTATTATAATTATTATTATTACTATTATTATAATTATTATAATTATAATTATTCTTATTCTTCTTCTTCTTATTATTATTATTATTATTATTATTATTATTATTATTATTATTATTATTATTATTATTATTATTATTATTACTACTACTACTACTACTACTACTCTCGAACTTAATTGCTACTCCTCGCTAAACTCGGACTCGACTAGCAATGTACTACTTACTTCCTTTGCTGCGTGCATAACTATTACAATACTTTGACTACAAATAACACAGATAGCCCTACTTTTTTATTCGTGGTTTCGATGTATAACCTAAATATAATATGTAATTTTTATAGCTACCTAACTTACTGGCATTATCGAACCCGCCGGTTAATTCTCGTGCGGACGTAAGTTCTCTATACATGTCTATCCTGAGATAAAGTCTTCCAATCATTAGATATTTAATTCATCTCCCTTTAATATTATTCTCTCATCTCATTCTTGGCCTACTTTCTGTTACTCTTAGCTGCAGTGAGAACAATTTATTTTTAAGTTGGGCTGTTAATGCAGTAAATAAAGTATTTACTCATTGGAGAAAAGCACACTGTTTAAAGGCCCACAACGGAAAATATGGTTGAAATAAAAATACAGCCACTATTCTATTCTATAGTGTTCTGCTCTAAGACTGGTCTTTCACCTCAATCATGGCATTTTCATGCTATGCTTTGCAGCCAAAGGTACGAAAAACACTAGGACTGTAAGACACGGTACTGAGAATGTACAAGAATTAGTAAATAAAATTAAAGAAATAATAAAATGGTTAGAATTAATGCACTAAGATATTATAATAGAAATTGATACAAAGGAAAGAAAAGAAATATGATCCTAATTTATCAAAAGAGGAAAGTGACTGTAACAATCAGACTAAAAAATATTAACGTTGTGTAACAAATTGGGAACAAATAAATAAAAAATAAAGTAATCAAATACATTATGACTCTATTAAAAATTATGTTGTTGAAAAAAAACTTAGTTTGGACAATCCAAGATAGTCAAAGAAAATTTCAGAATAGGTACTATAAGGGAGAAAGAGACCCTCCATGGTATCTTTACCTTGTCGTGGTGGAGTGGCTTGTGTGCTTAAATGATCCTGAGAGCTATGCCGGCGGTAGCATTGCTGCCGATAGGGTTACCCATGCCGGACTGGTCGAAGGTGATAAGCCAGACGAAATAAGTACCTTGGTCGAAAGAGTGACGATCTTTCACCGTAAAAATACAACCGTCAAGAAATGCGGACATGGGTTCTACTGGGGTAAAATTTTCCGGAGGTCAAATAGTCCCCCATTCGGTTCTCCGGGCGGGGACTACTTCAGGGAACCCATGCCAAAGGCTCAAACACAGGGACATGTTCCTAGGAACATGGAATGTTAGGACTTTATACAATAGCGGGGCACTAGAGATATTAACGCGGGAATTGGATAAATCGCCCTTGGATATAGTCGCTTTACAGGAAGTTAGGTGGCCAGGAGAAGGTAGTCAGGAATCAGGAAGCTTTGCATTATACTATGGGGGTGCAGAAAGACCTGCATTTGGAACAGGTTTTTTAGTCAGAAGGAGGATCCTATCCGCTATCCGAGATATTAAGTTTGTTAGTGATAGGATATCATACATAATTCTAAAGGGTAAACGACATGATTTTATAATTGTAAATGTACATGCCCCCACAGAAGATAAAGATGACAAGATCAAGGATGAGTTCTATGAAGAATTAGAATGCTTATTTGATAGCTTTTCACGATATCATATGAAAATTATCTTAGGAGATTTAAATGCAAAAGTGGGGCGGGAAGATATATTCAAACCAACAATAGGCAAATTCAGTCTTCATGAAGATAGTAACGACAACGGGGTTAGATTAGTCACATTTGCCACATCAAAGAATCTCATTGTTAAGAGCACAACATTTCAGCATAAGGATATTCATAAATACACCTGGACATCCCCAGATGGAGAAACTCGGAACCAGATAGATCATGTATTAGTGGATAAACGCTGGCACAGTAGCATCATTGATATTAGATCAGTTAGAGGAACAGACTGCAATTCAGATCATCATCTGGTCAAGGTGAAAATCAGACAACGGCTATCGCTTATGAGAGGAACAAACGCTAAAGATGATTCTGTAAAATATGAATTAAAAAACTTGAAAAATGATGAAATGCGGCAAGAATACCAAATCAAAATTGCTAATAGATTTGAAGTACTGGAATCTTCAGATGACAATGTGGCAAACGAAGAAGAAAACTGATATAAATAAAGAATGGGAGGCTATAAGAGATACTATTAAATTGTCAGCATCAGAAAGCATTGGTTGTTTAAAAAAGAGGCAAAACAAGAAATGGTTTGATGAGGAATGTGCCGACATTGTAAAGAAAAGAAAGCTAGCAAAAATGAAATGGTTACACGAGCCAAATGAGATAAATTTAGAGCAATTGGGTAGTGTTAGACGGGAAACCACCAAGTTACTAAAGAGTAAGAAGAGGGAATATTTGAGAGAGAAGATTAATGATCTTGAAATGAATGCAAAAAATAGGAACATTAGAGAATTATATCAGGGAATTAGTATAGAGAAGAAAGGGTTTCAGGCTAGAACAAACATAATTCGGAATGAAAATGGGGATATGATTGCAGATTCCAAGAGTATATTAAATAGATGGAAAAGTTATTTTAATCAGCTATTAAATGTACATACAGAACAGGACATTGAGGAGGATAAGTTACAGACAGCAGAAATGCTAGTCGCAGAGCCAAGTGCATTAGAGGTTGAAATGGCAATTGAAAAATTGAAGATGTATAAAGCATCAGGTTCAGATGAGATCCCAGCAGAACTGATAAAATCAGGGGGAGAAAAATTGATGGACAAGATACGCTGGTTGCTTAGTATGATTTGGGAAAAAGAAGCTCTTCCAGATGAATGGAAGGAATCAATTATCGTACCAATTTATAAGAAAGGAGATAAAACTGATTGCAACAACTACAGGGGCATCTCATTACTTTCAACTTCGTACAAAATTCTAACAAATATATTAGTAAGCAGACTTACTCCCTATATTGATGACATTCTAGGAGATCATCAATGTGCATTTAGAAGAAACAAGATCTACAACAGATCAGATTTTTAGTATAAGACAGATTTTAGAAAAGAAATGGGAATATAATGGTACTGTACATCAACTATATGTAGACTTCAAAAAAGCATATGATTCAATTAAGAGGGAGAAGTTATATAGTATCCTGCTGGAGTTCGGAATTCCTAAAAAGTTAGTTAGACTTATACGAATGTGTCTAAAGGGCTCAACGAGTAGGGTGCGTGTAGGCAAACAGTTTTCAGACACTTTTGAAATCCAGAATGGGTTGAAGCAAGGAGATGCACTATCTCCTCTACTATTTAATTTTGTACTAGAGCATGCCATTAAATCTTTAGAGAATGAGGAAGGCTTACAACTGAATGGTATTAATAAGCTGTTAGTTTATGCTGATGATGTAGTACTACTGGCCGATAGCGAGGAGATACTAAAGGCCAACACGCACACACTATTGAGTAACACTAAGAAATTAGGACTGGAAGTAAATATCAGTAAAACTAAATATATGGTCACACGTAGAAATACATTATGTAATGGAAATGGACAGCTAATGACAAATGAGGGATATTTTGAGGAATTGGCTGAATTCAAATACCTAGGAACAATAATCACAAATAGGAATGAGATGCACAAAGAAATTAAACATAGGCTCAATTCTGGAAATGCATGCTATTATGCATTGCAGAGGCTTTTGATGTCCCAACTCTTTTCGAAAAACGTTAAGCTGAAAATATATAAAACTATTATTCTACCAGTTATATTATATGGGTGCGAAACATGGACTCTTACTTTAAGGGAGGAAAGGAGATTACGAGTATTTGAGAATAAAGTTCTTAGGAAAATTTTTGGACCAAAGAGAGATGAACAGACAGGTGAATGGAGAAGACTACATAACAATGAACTACATGGTCTTTATAGGAAGCCAGATATAATAAGAACAGTTAAGTCCCGTAGACTGCGATGGGCAGGACATGTTGTGCGTATGGGGAATAAAAGACGTGCATGGAAACTTCTTGTAGGAAAGCCAGAAGGAAAACGCCCAGTTGGTAGACCAAGAATGAGGTGGGAGAACAACATTAACTATGATTTGAGGGAAGTAGATTATACAGGGAATGATTGGAAAGCATTAGCTCAGGATAGGGATGTATGGAGAGCTTATGTCCGTGCGGCCATGAACCTACGGGTTCGATAGTGCCAGTGAGTGAGTGAAGGGAGAAAGAGATGGGGACGACCATAAAACAATTGGAAGAATGATAAAAATGAAGTCATAAAAGATGGGGATTGGAAGAGGACTGATTGGACGTAAATAAACTGAATTTGAGACATAGAAACAACACCAGTCCAACAATATGTAAAATAACAATATATTAAATCCATCCTTAGTAATTCTGCCCGAGGGCAGGTCTTTCACTGCAATCATAGCATTTTCATGCTATGCTTGCAGCTTTACTAGGGAATTGTAGGTGTGGTAGCTTCCCGTTGCTTTCCACACTGGTGAAGGATGGCAATGATGATGATGATGATGACGATGATGATGATGATAATGATAATGATACAGATGATCATCATGGCCATATGATTTCGGGGACTGTTTGGGCCTTAAAGTTTTCCTGACATTTGTCTTACAGGTGAGAAAAAACCCAATAAAAACCTCACCCAGAAAAACTGCCCCGACCAGGAATCGAACCCGGGCCCGCTGCGTGACAAGGCAGCACGCTACCTCGAGACCACAGCGGTGGACATGTATTAAATAACTGAGAATTAATATTTTGTTATTAAAGTATTTTCAAAACTAAATAAAACTTAAATAGAGATTAATACTTCCGGGATAAATACTTGCAGGATATTTTAATTGCAGGAAAATGAAGTGATTTGACAATTTTTAGAATAACATATAGGAAATAAAATAGTGAAATCCTATTATAGTATATGTATATGAATAGCCAATACCTCGAAGTGCTTAAGAAAATATTTGTACCAAAGAGAGACGACCGACAGGTGAATGGAGAAAGCTACATATCAATGAGATACATTATCTTCATGGGAAACCATATGTAATAAAAACAGTTTAGTCACGTACACTGATATGGGCAGGACCACTGTCAGTAACAGGGGATTGAAGAGGGGCACGAACACTTGACTTAGGAAAACTAGAATTATAGAGGCCAAGAACTATGTGGAAGAATATCACTAATCATGCTTTGAGGAAGTGAATTACTGTATGCAGGGAATAATTGGAAAATATTAACTCAAAATAAGGTTGTATGGAGAATTTCTGAGCGCGTGGCCATTAATATCCGGGTTCGATCCTGCCACTGAGTTAGTTTATGGGCTAAAAGTGATTAACTAACTAACTAACTAACACTATCGAACCTGTAGGTCATGGTCGCGTGGACATAAGCTCTCCACACAACCCTACCCTGAGCTAATGTTTTCCAATCATTCCTTGCATAATGCTTCCCTCAAATCATGGTTAATGTTATTCTCCCACCTCATTATTGGATTACCCACTGAGCGTCTTCCCCTCTGGTCTTCCTACAAGAAGCTTCCATGCCCCTATTTCATTCCCTATTCATGCCACATGTCCTGCCCATCGGAGTCTACGAGATTCAACTATTCCTATCTTAAAAATATGTCTGATGAAAGAATTGCAATTATATATTTTAATCTGTATAAAACTTGCAAGTATTTATTTTACTTGTTAAAATAAATTATGTTTGTCAGTATTATATATATCCATCCATAGTAATTCTGCCCGAAGACAGGTCTTTCACTGCAATCATAGCGTTTTTATGCTATGCTTTGCAGCTTTACTAGGGAATTATAGGTGTTGTAGCTTCCCGTTGCTTTTCACACAGGTGAAGGATGATAATGATAAGGATGATGACGATGGCCGGAAGATTTTCAGGGACCGTTGGGCCCTAAACTTCCTAACATTTGTCTTACAGATGAAGAAAACCCCGAAATAAAACCCCTCCCAGGAGCCTGTCCTGACCGGGAATCGAACCAGGGCCCGCTGCGTGACAAGACAGCACGCTACCTCGATACCACAGCGGTGGACCCCGATGATATGATGGGTGATAAATGATATGAAGCGCCAGGAGATTTCTTAACCTAAATTCAGACCATGGGCAACCACAGCAATGATTTCCCTTCAAGGAAAAATTCTTATGGTTTGACCGGGATTCGAACCCGGGACCTCATGAACAGTAGTCAGAAACGCTGACCAATAGCCCAAGAGGCAACTTTTGTTAATAAAACAAAATAATGAATGTTATTTTCATTTCCAATTTTAGTTTCACAAATATATCCCGAAAATTTTGAGCCCAATTAAATTTTGTCTTTAAAATTAATATTACTTGTGCTCATAAAACAGATTAAAAGTAAGAATTTATTTATCATAATTCCGCTTGAGGAATGAAGAGGTATGCTTTTTACTTAAGAAATAAAAAAATGCAATTCAAGTGCATGATGGTGGTTGTATAGTTCTTCGATGAGAAATGAGTGGGTGGTGCATATACAATGCTATAACAAGTATTCAACACATATAAAGGTCAGGAGATCAAAGACGCTTGCACAAAAGCAGGAGGGCCATTAAGTCTATTGTTGTCCCCCACTTCAACTCGAATCAGAAGTTTAGTGAAAGTACAGTATTCAACATTCTTAATTTACAATAACAAGGGAACGATTTGTAACTTTACACTACCATATGACGGCCTACTTACTTATTTTCTAGTCTTAAAACTTGTTCCGAGCTGACATTTACGGAAAATAGGATAATATCATCCTTTGATGAAAGGATAACTCCTTCAACTTTATACTAACTCACTAGAACTATCGAATCCATAGTTTCATGGCTGCGCGGACATAAATTCTCCATACATCCCTAACCTGAGCTAATATATTCCAAACATTTCCTGAATATTCTACTTCCCTCAAATCATGGTTACTATTATTCTCCCACCTCATTCTTCGTCTACCTACTGGGCACTTTCCCTCTGGTTTTCCTGCAAGAAGCTTCCATGCACGTCTTTCATTCCCTATTCGTGTCAAATATCCTGCCCATCGCAGTCTATGAGACTTAACTGTTCTTTTTATACCTGGTTTCCTATACAGTAAAGAACATGTAGTTCACTGTTAAGTACTCTTCTCCATTCACATGTCTGTTCATCTCTCTTTGGTCCAAAAATTTTCCTAAGAACTTTATTCTCAAATACCCGTGATCTCCTTTCCTCCCTTAAAGTAAGAGTCCATGTTTCGCATCAATATAATATAACTGGTAGACTAATAGTATTTTCAGTTTAACGTTTTTTGAAAGGAGTTGGGACATCAAGAGTATCTGTAATGCATAATAGCACGCATTTCCTGAATTGACTCTATGTTTAATCTCATTGTGCATCTCATTCCTATTTGTGATTATTGTTCCTATGTATTTAAATTCAGCCACTTTCTCAAAATTTCCCTCATTTTTCATTGGCTGACCATTTTCATTATATAACGCATTTCTATGTGTGACCATATATTTAGTTTTATTGATATTTACTTCAAGTCCCGATGTCCGCTTCACGGGCCCAAGCTGTGCTCACAACAGCAACAGGGCGCGTCCCCGGGTGGCGGATAGGGGAACGGTCGGTGGTTTGCTTTGCATCCTTTCCGGCTGGGTCCAGACCGGACCCGCGGGCCATTTTTGAGGTCGTCAGGACTCGAGCGACCTGACGTACTACATAGCTCGTGCTGCGCCCACTTCAGCAGCCTAACGCGTCCCCTCGGTGGCGTAGTGGGGAAAAGGTCTGCGGATCTGCTAGTCAGTCCTCCCTTCCAAGTCCGATGGACTCGCGGACCATAAGTGGGGTCGACAGGAGACGAGCGCCCTGTTGTACTAATGCTCACACTGCCTAGACCCACAGCAGGAGCGTGCGGCCACCGTAGCGAAGTGGTGGGAGATCTGAGATTAGGAGCTCCTTTCTCTTTGTTCTATGAACCCGAGGTCCATCTGTGGGGGCACCATGGACGATGAGCACCCGGAATGCCTACATTGCTCAGTGGGCTGAACTCACAGCAGCAGCACGACTAGGCCCAGTCTTGCGAACGGACTGGTTGGGACAATACCGGGCGTAATGCTGGAAATCACCACCAGGTCAGTAAGCTTGGAAACGGAGAAAGCTCGGTCTTTTGGGTGTGGGATTTGCGCCGACTCCTGGACCGGGTGACCCAAGGACAATCTGTGAGGTCGTCAGGAGTTGAGCGACCTGACGTACTAATGCTCAGACTGGGCCCACTTCAGCAACAAAACACGTCCTCAGCTGGTGCACTGGGGGAATAGTCGGTGGATCTGCTCGACAGTCCTCCTAGCTAAGTCCAAGGGACTCGTGAACCATTAGTGGGGTTGGCAGGAGGTGAGCGCCCTGTCGTAATATTTGCTTACCTGTGGGAGCTTGCGAGTTCCTAGCCGGCCCATAACGGCAACAGGACACGTCACTGGGGGGCGGACCAGGGCACGGCTCGCACCAGCGCAGTGGGGAGCAATTGCGCTGGATCCCGGCTCAGCCTAAGGGCTCGTGGACCAACTATGGGGTCGCCAGGAGATGAGTACCTGGATGTACTATAATCTCACACTGTGGGGCTTGAGGATTCAAGCCCTAGCCGGTCTCACAACGGCTGCAGGATGCGTCCCTGGAGGCAGAACAGGGAAATGGTCGGTGGATCTGCGACAGTAGTCCTCCTGTCTAGGCACATGGAGCCCTTGGACCAACTGTGGGGTCATCAGGAATTAGCGACCTGATGTACTACGTAGCTCAGCAATTTCCCCTGAAGTTGCGACTCTAACACCTTCTCCCTGAGGTGTTGGTTTTATTGTCTGTGAACTTGAATGTGATCGCGATGTAGAAAAGGGAGGACAAGAATTCTGGGACTTGGGCCTTCTGGCCGAGGTCCAAGGGGTGGTGGAAATGGGTCCAGATGTTACTCTACAGTGTGTGTGTGTTGGACTTTGGTATCTCTTCTCTATCGCCCAATAGTACTACATTATAGACTATTAATTTATTTTTTAGTAAACAACTCAGTAAAATCATTATTCAAAGACAATTATTGAACACATAATTACCAAATGTCTAGTTCGAAGGAATCTGTTCATTATTTACTATATTCAATTTGTTTGTTGGAGAGTCAGTCACTCCAAAAATAATGCTCTGTCTTGTTCAGAATATTAAAAAGAGGATATTTCTTGAACACAAAAGAATGAGTGAAACACGACTGTCATTGGTTGTAAAACAAAATTCATTGAAACGTGATTGGTCATTGATTCCCACTTCGGGCATGAATTAAAGAGTCATAAATATATATTTATAGAAATAAAGCACAGTGTATTCCGAGATAGTAGTGTATTTCGATATAGAGGTAAAAATAGTGAAAATAGTTTGTGTTTGCAGAAGGTAATGCAAGTGTCACGAAAGAAAATCCCATATTTATTACAAATCTTGTTCCCCTTCGCAGTTTTATTGTTTTCAGCATTAATCTTAGCATATCTCGTTCACCCTCATCCCTGAAGAGAAGGGCAGCGGCCCTATTTTCCTTCTTCATCTCCTACAGCAACAAGAGCCTAACTCTCTGTAATCTTCACAGGGTGTTCTGAAGAAAAGGAAGGTTTTCTGAGTAAGGAAGAGAGGGATGTCTCCTATTGTGAACGCTTTGGCAAGAAACAAATAAGAAAATCTAATGGGAACTTTTAAAAGTCATTTTAGTGTGTATGGAGTGTCGATAAATAATGTTTCGATAAACCAAAAAATCCGTAGAATTGACCTTGAGGTGAAACGCTGTAGTCGTTACATTTAAAATAGAAGAGGAACTAATTGTAAACAATATGTTATTAGAGAGGGTAACATGTTGTAGGCTACAATATAAATACTCTTTCAATCAAACTTCCCCCCCCCCCAAAATCAGTTAGGCCTATAACTTACCATATGAATGCAAAAACACGGTCTCTTACTTTTAAAAGAGGAGTTCACCGCTGTGATCTCGAGGTAGCGTGCTGCCTTGTCACGCAGCGGGCCCGGGTTCGATCCCCGGTCGGGACAGTTTTTCTGGGTGGGGTTTTTATCGGGTTTTTTCCTCGCCTGTAAGACAAATGTCAGAAAAACTTTAAGGCCCAAACGGTTCCCGAAATCATATGGCCATCGCAATCATCATCATTCATATTCATCTTAGATTAAGCTTAGAATTAGTGACTCTCCTGGCACACCACTATCATCACCATCAATCATCATGGGCAACGTAACCCCGCCTTCCTGTCGACCCAACTTCAGAAGTGGGGTTACAAGTACGCCATACCAGGAGAGAGAACACTAGGAATGTCGAAAGACAACCTGGGGCATTTGAAAAAAAAAAAACTTCAAAAGAGGAGAAAACATTTTAAGTATTTGAGAATGAAGGATTTAGAAGATTTTTGGAAAAAATATATACGAATAGAAAGGCGAAAGGACTGTACTACATAACAGTAAACTATAGGCCTATTATCTTTTTATTAATGAAAGAGGGGCATGAAAACTTATTGTAGGAAAACCAGAGGGAAATCACCCAGTATAAAGGACAGTAATGGAGAAGACTACATAACAGTGAGCTACCGGTAGATGATCTTTATAGAGAACCAGGTTTAATAAGAACAATTAAGTCTCGTAGGCTTCAATGTTCAGGACATGTGGCACGAATTGGCAATGGAAGAGAGGCATGGGATATTTTTGTAGGAAAACCAGATGGAAAATCGCCCAGTTGTTAGACCAAGATTGAGATGGGAGAATAATATTAGCCATAATTTGAGGGAAATAGATTGTACATGGATGATTGGAAAACTTTAGTTCAGGATAGGGGTGTGTGGAGTACTTATGTTCGCGCGGCCATTAACCTATAGGTTCGATAATGCCAGTGAGTTAGTTAGCCTATATGCCTAAACTGTTACTGGTAGTCCTACAATGCAAATTGGTAAATAATATAACGTATCTAACATGTTATTAATTTTGGAACCATGTTGAACAACCTCAACTGTTAGAATCTTTTTAGCGAATTCCGAAGGAATGAAACTATTAAGGTTGTTCACATGAGAAGAGTTTTGAAAAAGTAGAAAAAACAACATATAGGCCTACATAATATATATTACTCCTCCAAGTAATTTGCACAGGCGGAAAATATGTTAACTAACATGCTGTCTTTCTCTTTCTCTTCTTTACTATGTTGTCACTTCCTATCCTCTGTATATGTTATTTGTCTGGCAAGTAGAGAGCTGACAAATACTATGGATTGTAATGGTTCGTCCTTCTAGGCGGTCATTGGCAAAATTACTAATTTGACAACCCTGTTACTATTGGGGTTACGTGTAGGAATGGGCTGTCCCTTCTCATTACATGTTGCCATTTGTTATTTATATGAGGCTGGTATCGGACAGACGATAAATACTGTGATTTTAAATGATCCGACCGCTTGAGCATTCTGTGCTTAAATGACTAATTTGACAACCATGTTAAGATCTTTCACACGTGTTTGGGGATTCTCCGCCCACACTTAAAACTATACCATTTCAGTATGTGATCGGATGTACAGTCTTCTCCTACATCCCTTTCACAGATTCAGTTGTACCGAAATGGACATTTCGATACAGGAATTACGTCTTACTGCGCATACTATACGTCATCGCGTCTCCATCTCGAGTGTCATCTTTATGAACAGTGCCAAATGCTTTCCTATCTATCCCTTCCCTACCTAGTGCGCACTCTGTGCTATCGCCATTCCCCCTCTCCCTGTGAACTCTCATAAATAGCTGTGTTTTTGTTTCGGGGGATCATCTACGTAGTCACCGGCGGAGTCTGGTCGGAACAGCTCAGGAGAGCTGGTTATGTTTGTTTAGTCCAGTAAGCCAGGGTGGGGACGCCAGGACAGTATTTCCCTCTCAACCCGAGGCTGGACTTGAATGATTGATCATGTATGTGTGTATGTAAGTTGATTTATATCATATCTTCTTTTTGTATAGATGATCAACTATTATTTCTTTTCTTTGTAAAGCGAATATTTATTTATTTATCTTTATATTATTTCTGACTACATTTTGACTCGCATTAAAAGCTTTAGTTGTGCTTTTTACTTACTCTATGCCTATTCATTCAGTAGTTAGCATTAGTCAGATGTCTAAGTCAAATTCCAAAAGCTTACTCAAGCGTGTGTTAGTTCCTTTATCCCAAAGCTTCCACGATTGTATTTTATAAGTCAGTAAACATTACATATTGGGAGAATTGAGTAAAGAAAGTTGTATTCCTCTTTGCCTCTATGGGCCCGGGCAAAGATGTCACAATTTGGACAATCTATGCTTTCCAATTAAAATAGTTATCAACAATAACGGTTTGATCCAGCACCTATACGCCGGCACACAGTAGTTCGGCGAAGTTAACTTGGTGGTGTAATACATACATATATAGGCCTTATATATATAAACGTATAGGCCTATATAACAAACAACACACATATATATATATATATATATATATATATGTAAATGAATTGCTCATCTGCGTTAACAGGGCTCGCATATACCATTGTTTTCAGGTGTCCCACTTGGGCCACTCGGACCACATGGGACACATGGTCCACATGACCCACATTGACCACATGTGGCCAGGTGAGGTGAGGTGAGAGATGGTTAGGTAAGATTATGTGAGGTTAGGTTAGGTTGTTAGGTTAGGTTAGGTTTGGTTAAGTTACATTAGGTTAAATTACTTTAGGTTAGGCTAGGTTAGGTTTCTTCCGTTAGGTTAGGTTAGGTTACTTTGCGTTAGATTAGCTTATGTTAGGTTAACTTAGGTTATGTTAGGTTAGGATAGGTTAAATTAGATTTAGTTTGGTTATGTAAACTTTGGTTAAGTAGTTACGTTAGGTTCGCTTATGTTAGGTTTGTTAGGTTATGTTATGTTAGGTTAGGTCAGGTCAGTTTAACATAGGTTCTATTATGTTAGATTAGTTAAATTAGGTTACTTGGGTTAAGTAAAGTTACTTGAACTAGTTTAGTTACGTTAGATTACTTAGTTTAGGTCAATTTGGTTAGGTTACTTAGGTTCGATAAGTTAGATAAGTTCACCTCTGTGAATAACACTTGTTAGATATGAAGACAGGAGTCGGTTGGTAGGCAAATGACTTTCTAGGCCTGTCCCATTATGGATTATATTATATATATATATATATATATATATATATATAGGCATAAATTATAATTATTTGCTATAAGTTGTTCTAGTACCTGCATTTTTTACGCACTTGTATTCGGTATATATCAATCAAATGTAAAAGTTCAGGTTCGTTAACCAGCAAAACCAGCGGCCGCAATGTTAGATTTCCTGAACGAAATTAGGTATATGTCATCTAGTTATAACGATAACGGTATCTTCTTCTTTCGAAGATGTTTATCTCATCAACAAAGTTCGTTGGCGAAATTTTATCATGGCCCTACGTTTGCCAGTGGAATGACCAGATACTACTGGCTAAACTTTACAAACTGTGACGTGACTTTTTAATTCCTGTCAAATTTTATTCTTAGAGTTTCGTTTTACAAATTATTTCCACCACAATGACTTCTACATTTTTTTCCAACGAGTATTTCAATACATTTTTCTATGATATTTAACTACATACGTGTCATGAAGACGTGGCAGCCATATTGATTTACGATTATTATATACAACATCAAAGACGTGAAATAACCCACTGGGATTATATAGTAATATTGATAAATTTCCATTCCACCCTTCCAGTGCAGCCAACATAAAGTATGTCTAATTAACTGCACACATATACTTCAGAATTTCAGAACTTACTATTTATTTTTAGGCGTTGCATTCTTTCGTAGGTTAGAGTTCTTGATTTGCGTTAGGTTAGAATTTAGATTGGTCTTTCACACATTACAGTACTTAATTTGCGTTAGATTAGCTTTTAGGTTTGTTAAATATCGTGTATAGCCTACGTTGGTTACGTCCCGTGATTCCATAGCGTAAACCGTTTCGCGTTTGTTGGTGCATGCGCATAGTGTATGATTTTTTTTTCAAATGCCACAGGTTTGTCTTTCGACATTCCTGGTTTCTCTCCTGGCATGGCGTACTTGTAACCCAATCCTGAGGTTGGGGCGCCTGGTGGGCGGAGTTACGTTATCCCGATGATATGATGGGTGATGATGATGATGATGATGATAATGGTGCGCCAGGAGAGTTCCTAATCCTAAGCTTAACCTAAGATGAATATGAATGATGATTGCGATGGCCATATGATTTCGGGGACCGTTTGGGCCTTAAAGTTTTCCTGACATTTGTCTTACAGGTGAGGAAAACCCCCGATAAAAACCTCACCCAGAAAAACTGTCCCAACCGGGGATCGAACCCGGGCCCGCTGCGTGACAAAGCAGCACGCTACCCAAGACCACAGCAGTGGACACATTGTGTATGATTGAAACTTTTAAAAAAATGTTCGCGTCATATGTTATAAAGTGTTTCACTACTACTACTTCTATCAAAGTATATGCGCTTATCCTTTATGAATTAGTGAGACAAGCATTCTAGCTTGAAGATCTACGACTGGAGCTATTATGTGGTGTCCAAGACCGCGTAAAACGAGGCTAACAGTTGTTCCACACAAAGAAACGAGATCTGCGGATTGACTTTTACGCCACGGACCCAATAACGACGAAAGAATGGAGACAAACGGATTATCAAATCCGACACCTGAATACGAGGTTTGCAACACGTGGGTTCCATTTCAAAATATGTAACAAAAATTACATTGAGCAAAAAAATAAAAGAAACTTTTTTGTCTCAGAAAGAAAAATGTGTGTTTCAGATAGCATTTTTTCTCCTGAATTCAAATATGATATCGGTTTTTCTCCATCGCGGAAGGTTTTCGAGAGACAGGAATTTATAATTTAAAACACTTTAATATTTTCTACATTCGTAACTACACAATATTCGAACATTCGAACTCACCTAGAAACTAAGAAATGACGATTTCGCTTGTGGAGCATCCCTCTTGATGTTCCAAAAATAATCGGCCAGCATATTAGGATTCCATTTGCCTTGATATCTTTTTTCCAAAAATGAAATCTCCTGATGAAAGTGTTCCCCATTTTATTTTACAATGGACAAATGGACGAAAAAACGTTTATTAAAAAAATAATTATTTAAATCCATTAATTGAAATTGAAATAAAAAAACTGTTGGTGATGGAGAAATATTTGAAAACACGATAAAAAAACTGCATTAAGTACAAGTATCGGTACTCATGAGTCAAAAATCATGTTGACCAGTGTTACCAGGAACACTAAAACATAAAACAAGGAAGGATACAAGATTGATCTTCTACAAAACAATTGCGGTACCGGTACTTTTATGAGGTACTGAGTCCTGGGTAACAAATAAAAGGAGTTCGAGTAGAATACAAAGTGCAGGAATGGCCTTTCTAAGAATGACCAAAGGATGCACATAATAAATGAAGAAATACGAAGTGAATTAGAAATGTAGACTATTCAATAAATTATAGAATTCAAAAACACCGCGTCGGCTGGGAACAGCATGTTCAGAGAATGAAAGAAACAATATTGCCCAAGATAGCATATCATTATAAACCAAAGGGATTAAGGGATGTGGGAAGACCTAGCAAGAGATGCAAGGAATCATTGTGAATTCGGAACAGGCGAATCGCCTAAACCTTGAAGTGAAGATGAATTACTAGGAGCCAGACAGCCTGTGTAGCCTAGGTGGGAATTGTGGGCGAAGACCTGTGACATTAATAAATAGTAAGTTCACATAATAATATGCGAGAAATGATCAGTTTCTCTTATCGAGTTCTGCACCAAAGACTAAAAAATCCAAAATTTTCGAAGAATACACTCAGTGAACATTGTGCGCTTCACCACTTATTATTAACTCATAAAGGTATCCTCCAACAATCAGCGAAATCCGAACATTATATATGGAGGTTTACCTGAAAACCGAAATTTAAAAATATCTCCAATTGTCGTCATGTTGGTTTAACGTAACGAAACTATACACGTGTGTAGAGTCCATGGGGCATAGGCTTACTTTTTCGGCATTGCCATAAAGATAATGTAGTTCCCTGTTTATAGTTTTCTCCATTCATCTGTCAGATTTACTTTGGTCCTAAACATTTCTTATATACTTTACTCTCAAGTACATAGGCCTATAATAGTTTCTCTTCTCTCGAAGTACGAATCCATGTTTCGCATCCTTGTAATTGTCAAATACTATTAAATTTAATTTTAAAGCACCGTTGAGGTTACGTAATAAAATATTAAAATACAAAATTAGTACCTGGTAAATCAGTCGTAAATCAGTCGTCATCAACTGAATTATAAAACTTCATCAAATAGTTAAAACATGAAGGCCTCTCAAAAACAAGTTTCATCTTCTGCATTTCAACTGATACCAGTTGAAAACAATGTTTCATCTTCTGCATTTCAACTGATACCAGTTGAAAACAATGTTTCATCTTTTGCATTTCAACTGATACCAGTTGAAAACAATGTTTCATCTTCTGCATTTCAACTGATACCAGTTGAAAACAATGTTTCATCTTCTGCACTTCAACTGATACCAGTTGAAAACAATGTTTCATCTTCTGCACTTCAACTGATACCAGTTGAAAACAATGTTTCATCTTCTGTATTTCAACTGATACCAGTTGAAAACAATGTTTCATCTTCTGCATTTCAACTGATACTAGTTGAAAACAATGTTTTATCTTCTGCATTTCGACTGATACCTGTTGAAAACAATGTTTCATCTTCTGTATTTCGATTGATACCAGTTGAAAACAATGTTTCATCTTCTGTATTTCAACTGATACCAGTTGAAAACAATGTTTCATCTTCTGCATTTCAACTGATACCTGTTGAAAACAATGTTTCATCTTCTGTATTTCAACTGATACCAATTGAAAACATTGTTTCATCTTCTGTATTTCAACTGATACCAGTTGAAAACATTGTTTCATCTTCTGCATTTCAACTGATACCAGTTGAAAACAATGTTTCATCTTCTGCATTTCAACTGATACCAGTTGAAAACAATGTTTCATCTTCTGCATTTCAACTGATACCAGTTGAAAACAATGTTTTATCTTCTTATTTCAACTGATATCTGTTGAAAACAATGTTTCATCTTCTGCATTTCAACTGATACCAGATGAAAACAATGTTTTATCTTCTGTATTTCAACTGATACCAGTTGAAAACAATGTTTTATCTTCTGTATTTCAACTGATACCAGTTGAAAACAATGTTTCATCTTCTGCATTTCAACTGATACCAGCATATAGGTCTATTAATAGATCATTAGCACCATTGAGTTGTACGACTTCATCCTATAAAGATTTGATTTTACAATTAAGTACGAAATTGAATAGCAGAGAAGATGGTGCATGTCCTTGAAATTGAAAAACCCATAAAACATATTTGCCAACTGAGGAATTGATGTAGACGATAGTGTTTGAGATTCGTATTCGGGAATTCAAATCCCGTTGCTCTCCAATATGAATTAATTTTTGCCGCTATTTTCCTCAGTCATCGAACGAAATGCTGGATTGGAAAGCCATTTTCAGAATCCATCGTAATCATTTTATATTTTCAATGAAATAAAAAATGTGTGACAAACACAACAGAAATTCACAACTTTCCTGATACAACAAAAATGTTGAGAAGCTCTATGGTATTACTTATAAATCCGTATACAAGTGAGAATTACTGAGAAAAAAATTGCCAGGAAGACTTTTACATAATCCACTATTACATTCACATGGCCACAGCAAAATTGTGAAGAACTTTTTGTCAAAAAAAAAAAAAAAAAGAGGGAGAAACTAGCAGGGCTGACGGTTGGAGGGGATGAGTTTAGATTATAAAGTCAATATGCGGAGTTTAAAATTCCAACCAGGGAAGAAGCCCAGGGTTACATCTTGGATGGAAACCCAAATCTAATAACACTTGTTCTTTATTTTGAAATTATTCTCAAGGGGTGGGGGGTGGAGCGTGCAATGGGCGGGGCTTCTGGATCGTGACGAGTGTCGTGTGGTGTGGATTATCATGTCCACACATCCACTTTGCGGATCACAACACCACATGATGGTGGTCTCTGTTATTTATGTTTTATTTACCTTGTGCATCAACTGATCTTCAGATGTTTGACGGTCAGCTTTTTGATTGAACACAACAAACAATGGCTCCTTCTATAACAGGGAATATCAATGTTCTTATTTCGAAACTACCTTCAAATTTTTATGACAGCATATCCTTAACTAACTAACTCACTGGTTCTATCGAACCCGCATGTTGTGGCCGCGCGGACATAAAGCTTTCCATACATCCTTACCCTGAGCTAATGTTATCCAATCGACCCCTGTATAATCTAGAATAGAATAGAATAGATTTATTTAGCCTGGTGGAGTTAAGGCCATGTGGCCTTCTCTTCCACTCACCAGGACAAACATATGTTACATATGAATACAAAAAAAATTACAATAATAGTCATATTAAACAATTAATTATCTGTCAAATTGAATAATAATGAAAATAATGTCTAATAATACAATGAAATTTGAGGGAAGTAGATTATACAGGGAATGATTGGAAAGCATTAGCTCAGGATAGGGATGTATGGAGAGCTTATGTCCGTGCGGCCATGAACCTACGGGTTCGATAGTGCCAGTGAGTAAGTATACAATGAAATTAAATACAATTAAAATTAAATTAATGATACAATGAATACAAAAAGGAATAACAGCTCGAATCTACTATACATAAAAAGAAAAGAAAAAAATACAAAGAAAGTAATAAACTACAATGAATTAATCTATGCTTTTTATACATGGCATTAGGTAAATATATTAACAAATCTTAAGTCTATTTTTATTAAATAATGAAAAAACACATTATTAATTCTTAAAAAGTAATATTAGTGAGTTGTTTCTGTTGGTAATTTTATTTTCAATTTGTTTCTGAAAGATGGTAAAGTTTGGCAGTCTCTGACATAGGGTGGAAGTGAATTCCATGTTCTAGCAAGAGAAACTGTAAAAGATTTCGAATAATAAGTAGTGTGATGAGGAGGGATATAAAGGACACTGTGCTCAAGGGATCGGGTATCTAAGTTATGTGTATCAGAGAGTCTAGTGAAGCGGTGTGATAAATAATAAGGTAATGATGTGTGTAATATGTTATAGAGAAGGCATAGGGAATGGATGGTTCTACGATCTTGTAGACGAAGCCATGACAATTGTTCCAGGGATGGTGTAACGTGATCAACTTCCCTCCGAGACTAGGGGGGATGATGGTGTGCATATTTTTAAATCCTAGATTATGCACAAATGCCTAGATTAAGTTCCAAATTACTCCGCAGTACATATGTTGAAATAGAAAGTGATAGCAACTCTCATTAATTGGACGGGGATGATAAGCCTGGCAGCCCACTTGGTGCTTATCGACAGGTGTAGGTTACATGCCGACATGGGTTTCACATTTCACCTTGTTTTGATCATCAATTCTGATACAACACACACACACACACATACCATTAAAACACACTAAAATATGCATTCATTCTACATTTCTATCTGTTTACAAGTACACACATTCAGTGTGAACTAGTCTCAAGTGTTGCATAAATTAAATATAAATATCATTAACGCCATCTATCCTCATAGCGCGGAACGCGGAACCCGAAGCACGAATATTGTAATAATAATGATAATAATGATAATAATGATAATAATGATTATAATGATTATAATGATAATAATGATAATAATGATGATAATAATAATAATAATAATAATAATAATAATAATAATAATGCTCTATTTTACCTCACACAGTTAAGGCCATAAGGCCTTTCCTTCCACCCAACCAACGAATAGTAAAATTATACAAATAATACAAACTTAATAAATTTTAAAATATTGAAATACAGACTAAACAAAAGGCAATGATGATAACATATAACAAAAAACATAGAATATTATAATATTAAAATAATAAAACATTAAATTAAGTAAAGCTTCCTAGATGATTTACAAAATGCTGAATAAAATTGTTATGCGGTTAATGTTTCCATTGTGTCGAACTTAAGATGTCAGTTAATTTGGATTTAAATAATGATAGTGATTGACAGTCTCTGACATAACTGGGAAGTTAGTTCCATGCTCTAATTGTGTAAGATTCATGTCCTATGCGGTGGATCAAAAGTAAAGAAGAGTCTTGTGATCTTGTTTCTAAATTGTGATGAGCCGACAAATTTTGAAAACGCGTTGATAAATAACTTGATAAATATGTGTGCACAATTTGGAATAGTAAAGTATGTGAATATTAAGTTCTTCTGTAATTTAAACGTAGCCATGATAAGGCCTGAAATGAAGGAGACACGTGGTCATAACGACGGAGATTGAATACAAATCGAATGCACGCATTATGAGCACGCTGTAGTCTGTCAGATAGATCAGTTGTTATATGAATCAGTAACATGTCGCAGTAATCGAAGTGTGGCATTACAAGAGTCTGTACAAGTATTTGTTTTAATATCGTGGGAAGATATTTTTAAATCTATTCAGGAAGTGAAGAATTGAGAACACTTTCTTGCAGGTATTATTCACCTTGATTTTCCAGCCTAGGTGCAGGTCCATGTAAATAGGCTACCCAGAATTTTTACTACTGCTACTACTACTACTACTACTATTGTAGAAAGTGGCATCGGAAAACACACCACACACACACACACACACACATGTAAGACCTACATACCTCTGTGCTTAATTAAGACTTCGCAACACGTCACTGTCATTTTTTATCTGGTGATCGAAATCTTCTGTAAAATTTATAGAAATAGCCCCTACTATAAGACATCCAGTATGCCTATTGAAATAGCTCTTTTTTTTAAATTAAAAGATAGTTATAATATGGACCTCATTGGTCTAGAGATTAGATTCATTGTCTCTGATCCTGAGGGTCATGTTCTAAACTCGTGCGATGTTGATGAACTTCTTTTGGGTTCGAAAAATTCATCTTTTTCTGTTCCACTCTTTTTAATAGGAGAAAACATTCTCTAGAAAAATACTGGATTGGTAGAAGATGAAAAGGACGGTCAAATATAACGTAGATTGATAGTGTTTTGAGAAGAATGGAGGAAAAAGTATTGGACGATGGAGATTGGAATGACTGGGATATTTTCTAGAGAAATAGCTCATTTCCCCATGAGTTAGGTGGTATAGTTCCCAAGTATATTAACTCGCTCCATGTGTCTATACCTACATCCCCAAGTGGAGAAGAAGTGCTCTCTTGCGGGAGTAGGCTAAATTAGCCACGCTTATTTCCTTAGAGGTGATGCCAGCGAGTGGTAAATGATTAGTTCGTCACCTCAAAATGACACTAATAAGTAACTAAAGTATTATTTGGATGGAAAAATCATTAAATTTTGTTCAGAAGCACTAATTTAGGCTTCACGTTCTTTTGTGAGCCCGAAAATCATCAGACTCGGAAGTCAGGGTTTAAAGTTCCTCCCATAGGATGAATTTTATTTTTCGTAGCAGGTTTCATAATATTTCATAATATTTCCCTGCGTTCAATTAATCTGCTGTCATTCTCCTCCATATCCCTCTCTGTTATTCCAATCTCCATCATTCAATCCTTTCTCCACAAGGCTCCTCAAAACACCATCATTCTACGTTATTTTTGATCATCCTCTTCTTCTTCAACCATTCTAGTATTCTTCTCGGGAATCTGTTTTCTGCAAGTCTTTTTATATAGCTACATAAGTCAAAAGATGAATTTTTCCATCATAAAAGTTCATGGACACTGCCCGGGTTTGGAACCGCGATCCTCGGGACCAGAGACAAGGAACCTAATATCTATATACAGGGGTCGATATAACTACTTTTTAATTAAAAACGGACTATTTTAATAAGCATACTAGAAGTTTTATATTAGGGGCCATTTCAAAGACCTTACTGCATGTCTTATAATAGGGGATAACACAGTGTTTAGATTGACTATTTATGTCGCAAATGGAAGTCAATGACCAATCACGTTTCAATGAATTCTGTTTTACACCAATGACAATCGTGTTTCACCTCGCTCTTTATCGATTTCTCTTTATCAGCTCCTGCTTTTGTGATAAAGAAAGCTTCTCCTTTTTTAATATTCTGAACAGGTTATACCATTATTTTTCTCCAACAAATACATTAAATATAGCAAATAATGAATAGATTCAGTGATTTTACTGAGTTGTTTATTCAAAATATAAATGATTAACCTATAATGTTGATTATAATAGCTTGATGTGTTTCATTATTTCTCCACTAGAGTGCATTCTTACAATATTGCGATCCTATTTGGCAATGAATAATATGATCGAGTTGCAGTGAATATACATAACCTCACATTTCTAATTTTTTTAAACATCACCGTTTACATTAACTATATAAATATTTTAAAACACCGGTAACTATATTCAAATAATTATTTTGTAGTAAAGAGCTTAATTGTATTCGTTAAATAGTCCAAACAAATGCCACTCTTGATTTCCAAATTCTTTAGATAAATTTGAAATCATTCGTGGCATTACTTATAATAAAGTATCGTATAAAATTTACATATAATTAAAATGTATATAAAATGGATAATATAGATATTAAAGTATAGAGATAGCGAGTGTGCAGTCACCTCTATTATCTTTAAGAAAGTTAAAATATAACTATATAAAATCTGCATACGTGCAACAGTGGTATATGGAAATGAAACCTGGACTATGACAAAGAGCTCTCAGATTTTAATTAACACGTTTGAAAGAAAGATTTTGAGAATGATACATGGACCAATAAAACAGAATGGAAGATGGAGAATGAGGTATAATAAAGAAATCTATGACTTTTTAAGGAATCTGACATTATCAACTCTTGTGAAATTAAAAAAAAAGTGTAATGGGCTGGACCCGTTCAAAGAATGGATACTTAATAACGTGATAATGTAGGAGATGTGTGAGAAGTGGTCAGTAGGAAACTTAAGAAAAGATGGATGGACTCAGTGAAGGAAGATTGTCATCAAAACTGAACTCTAGGAACTAGCAAAAGAGAGTAGTTTATAGAGAAGATTGGAGGTCTCACATCAAGAAGGCCCGGGCCTTTGGAACAAGGAAGAATCACCATCAGATGACCGGGTGTATTGAATAGTCACAAAGTAGAGCATGTATGTCGTAAAAGGATAATTACAATGAGTGCCGAGTACCGGGTGGTACAGTTTTGACACTCTTGCCCCAGAGATATTAATTATGGGAGCTGGTCCTCCAGGTTGAGGGTTGGATCATAGGGCTAACACCTTTACATCTAGAAAATAAAATATTCTTGAGAAATCTTTACTAAAGCCTCGGATCCAGACTGGACATGGACAAGGTCTAAAGGAACTTTGTTTAAACATGACTGCTACAACCCGTGTTTCACCAAGGGGTATATCAAGGGGTATTTAGAGTTTTTTGTTGTACAATTATTCTTGTTGTTGTTGATGGAAGATCCTCGTGAGGAATTCTGCAACGTTGCCTGTGTTGAAATGAAATTTCAGAATATTTGGCAGAATAGCTGGTCGATCTCTGGAGAGCATGTTGCATTCAGTCATCAGATTGTGGGTCGTCTGCAGTGACTTTTCTGGGCAGGTGCAATAAGGTGAAGCCGTTTTGTTCATTCTATGTAGGTAAGATTTAAATCGTCTATGGTTGGTGAGAAATTGTGTGGTTATGTAGTTAGACCATAGAGAAAGGGACAGTCTGTGAGGTATGTTTGGGATGGAAATTTTGGTATGGGAGGACATCTAAGGAACATTTGAATTTGAAACTTTGTGGATTAATGCAGTAATAAATTACTGAAAAGTCCTTGGCTCGGCAACATGGAGAAGAACGGCATTGACAGGAAGGATGGGCGAAAAGGATACAAAAGGCTAAAGCCCACATTTGGGCTGAGATGTCATTGTAGAAGAAGAAGAAGAAGAAGAAGAAATCTGACAATAGTACGGACGTTCATGATTGACATTTGCAATGGATCCATACACTATACATAAAACTTAAAGCTGCATTCACTATTTTCTCAACTTAAATTGAACATTGAATAGAGAAACAAGCCTAGGTATAGGTCAGCTATTACGTCGAACAATTCCTTCCTTGCTTCGACTTCACATTCCTAGAATTCTTTGCGCCCTTTGTTTGTATTTTATTTAACGATACTCTTTATTGCTCTAGTCATAAGTGTGGCAATTTAAATCTGGGAGTGAAAGAGCCAAAAATGTTGATCAGAGTAATCTTATTTCAGACCTAGCGATCTTTTACATAGCCATGTTAAATCTAAGAGATGGGATTCGCGGTTTGACTTCTCTTCCGAAGGAAGTCATTCACAAAATGTTTACTATCTTACAATTTTTCAACCTTGAAATCAGATGAGAGCATAATAACCACTAATCCACACAGACAGACAATAACCTCTCGTATCAAGAACTGCCCAACTCAAAATTAAGCTTACTGAAAACTCTTTCCCCTCATTCTCAATACTTTTCCCTCGCAACTGCTTGCTTAATCTCTCTCTCTCTCTCTCTCTCTCTCTCTCTCTCTCTCTCTCTCTCTCTCTCTCTCTCTCCTCTCGCAATCTCTTAATATTTCCCTCTCTCCCAATCTATTATTCATAACCTCTCTCCTTCTCTCTTTCAATCTTTCTCCTCTCTCCAATCTTCCTCTCTCCCAAACACTCCTCTCTTTCATTCTCTCCCTCTCTCTCTCTCTCTCATTCTCTACCTCCCCTTCTCTCTCACTTTCTCAAGCTTTCTTTCCCTCTCAATCTTTTCCTCACTATCAATTCCTCCCTTCTCTCTGTCAATCTCATGTTCCTGTTAATCCAACTCTCTGTGTCTCCCTCTCCCTCGTTTTCCCTCCCTTTTTCCATCTCTTTCTCCAATTCTCTCCCCCTCTCTCAATCCTTCAATTTCTGGCTCCCAATCTCTCCATCCCTCTCTAAATATCTCTCACTCATAATTTCTCCCCCTCTTTCTACAACTCTCTCTACTACTCTCTCAATCTCTTCATCTCCCCTCTCTTTTTCAATCTCTCTTCTCCCTCTCTTCTTCAATGTCTTCTCCTCTCAATTTGTCTCTCTCTCTCAATATTTCATTCTCTCCCCCAATCTCTCTTTTCTATTCAATCGCTCTCACTCTATCTCTCAATATCTCTCTCTCCTGTTATCTCTTTCCGTCTCAATTCTCTCCCTCTCTCTCAATCTTCCCCCCTCCATATCTCAATCTCTCCCTCTCTCTTCTGTTTTCCATTTCTCTCTCTATCTGCTTTCAATCTCTCCCCTCTCTCTCTTCATCTGTTTCTGTTTCTCTCTCTCTCTCTCTCTCTCTCTCTTCATCTGTTTCTCTCTCTCTCTCTCTCTCTCTCTCTCTCTCTTAATCTTTCTCCCTCTCTCAAAATCATCCTCACCATCTCTCTCAATCTCTTCCTTTCTTTCTCAATATTTTTCTTTCGCTCAACCTTTCCCCCTCTCTCTCTTTTAATTGATCGTTCCCTTTCTCTCTATCTCTTTCACCCTCTTAATATCTCTCTATCTCTTTCACCCTCTTAATACCTCTCTATCTCTTTCACCCTCTTAATATCTCTCTATCTCTTTTACCCTCTTAATATCTCTCTATCTCTTTCACCCTCTTAATATCTCTCTATCTCTTTCACCCTCTTAATATCTCTCTATCTCTTTCACCCTCTTAATATCTCTCTATCTCTTTCACCCTCTTAATATCTCTCAATCTCCCTCCTTCTTTCTCAATGTGTCTCTATCTTTCCTCTCTTTTTACCTCTCCCTCCCAATCACCCTCTCCCGTGCTTTCTCTTCCCATAGCGAGACAGGCCTAAAATTCCCTTTATCTACCAGCCGACTGTTAGCCTTTCACCCCAGGAACTGAAATGGACAATCATCCAGCAAATATAGTGTACCATGTGATCAACATATCGGATTCATCGCTCATTATAGATGGTATTCTCAACCTGAGCGACAAAATTAAATAAGTAAAATAATGAAATGAAAGGTTCAAACAATAAAATCTCTGCTTGAACTCCTGTAAGATCACATGTAGAAACGTGAGTGCGAAAGGTGAATTAGGTAAGGGAAGTTTGTGTTTTCATCAGGTTTCAGTTGGCGTTCTGCTCCACTCACAATTAATTGCATGCTCTTTTATTCGCGTGTATTTTCTCTCCTGTGGGATCTAAGGGGCTCCTTTCCGCCCTAACGACTTTAATGCTCTAGATACAAGAAAAACGGGAGGCGTCGACATGGCTGTGCCGCTACGGTTATCTCCACCCGCAGTGGTGGTGCTACAATCTCACTCTTATACGCGTCTTACTATCCTCGCTTTAATGTTACATTTTTCTCAATACTAATGAACTTATGGCATGGCCGACCAAACATACTATGTATTATTATTCTTCCATAGGCGCTACAACATTAATTGATGAATATCTTGATATTCTCAAAAATGTATTTCTATAATTTCCTATTCTTACTACTCAACCAGTTTTAAATTTTAATATTTAAAGATTCTTCGTTATTTCATCCTACCCTCTATGGATCTTGTAGCAATTTCCTTCCACTTATATGACTTCTTTACCAGTTTTTCATTTGGTAAAAGGAAAAGTGAACCAACTACAGGCCATAGGAGGCGTAGTAGGAGGTTAAGGCTCCCACTTTTTCTAGATAATCGGCACGTGATGTCAACCGGGTTGTCAGCTCTGCGTGACGGCCGCCTTTACCCCCAGAACAAGCGTCTGGTAATTGTTTTCGTTAGAGGCTGAGTCTATTCCAGGGCCATGGTGCTACCACAAGGTTTCGGTCAGTTTAAAAATCGTGACCACACCGGTACTCGAACCCTCGATCTTTCGGTTTACACCGTATTGCCTTAACCAACTACGCTACGGCGTGTCTCCAGTTTATCATCTGACTTTTGTTAATATGCCCAAACCAGCTTACACTCTGTGGTTTGATGCAATCTACGAGTATTATGCCTCTGGTTCTATTTTTAATTAATTGGTATTTTTTATTGTTTGTTCTAATTCTCCATGTACTATTTGTGACATTTATTGGTCCAAATATTATCCTCAATATCTTCCTTTCAGTCCACCGCTGTGGTCTCGAGGTAGCGTGCTGCCTTATCACGCAGCGGGCCCGGGTTCGATCCCCGGTCGGGGTAGTTTTTCTGGGTGAGGTTTTTATCGGGGTTTTTCCTCACCTGTAAGACAAATGTCAGGAAAACTTTAAGGTCCAAACGGTCCCCGAAATCATATGGCCATCACCATAATCATCCTTATCATTATCATCATCGTCATCTTTCACGGTGTGGAAAGCAACGGGAAGCTACCACACCTGCAATTCCCTAGTAAAGCTGCAAGCATAGTATGAAAATACTATGATTGCAGTGAAGGACCTGCCTTCGGGCAGAATTACTATGAATGGATATTCCTTTAGAACGTGGAAAGTTTTTGTTTGTCCAAGTTTCACAATAGTAAGTAATAACTACTCTTATGTGTAATGTAGTTTTAATATCGAGAGTTTTTAAAAATTAGTTTATTTTAAAACAACGTTAATTTACAAGATGTGTCCTTTTTTAATTTGATATAAGTATGATATATCAGCCTTTGTCATAACACGACATAAAATTATGGACCTACAAAAATGAAGGTAGGAGAAGAAATGTCTGAGGATAGGGAAATTGGAAGGAGGTACGTCAAGGATGTCCTCTATCACCTACTCTTTTCAACATCTACCTGGAAGATCTAATCAAGAACTGTTTCAGGAATACGGGAGGCGTAAACATGGGAGGAAGAAGAATTAAGTGCATAAGATTTGCTGATGATATGGCTTTCCTAGCAGAAGATGCAATGACATTAAAAAAAATGCTAATGAAGCTAAATAGCAGATGCGAGGATTATGGGATGAAGATAAATATAAATAAGATAAAGGTCGTGATTATAGGAAGGAAATCAAGGAACATAGACATGAGGATTAAAGATGAGGTCATTGAGCTTTAAATACTTGGGTTGTACTATCAGTAGTAACATGAACTGCTGTCAAGAAATAAAGGAGAGGATAGCAATAATAAAATAAGCTTTTAACAAGAAGAGAAGCATTTTCTGAGGACCTTTGGCAAAATAATTACGAAAGAGTCTAGTGAAGTGCTTTGTGAGGAGTGCAGCATTGTATGGTGCACAGACTTGCACATTACAACGGAATGAGGAAAAGCGACTGGGAGTTTTTTAAATGTGGATATCGAGAAGGATGGAGCGTATAAAACGGACATACAAAAAATAAAGATGTGCTAGACAGAGTGGGCGAAAGAAGAACAATGCTGAAACTCGTAAAGAAGTGGAAAAGAAATCGGATTGGCCACTGGCTAAAAAATGAACTGCCTGCTGCCGGATGCCCTAGAAAAAATAGTCAACTAACGGTTAGAGGCAGAAAAAGACATGTGATGATAAACGATATTAAAATAAATGGTTCATATGCGGATACAAAAGGAAGGCTGATTTAAGGAAAGAGTGGAGAATGCTGAGTTTGCAGTGAAAGACCTGCTCTAGAGCAGAACATTACGTATGTATGTAATGCATTTTTTTTTTTCAAATGCCCCAGGTTTGTCTTTCGACATTCCTGGTTTCTCTCCTGGCATGGCGTACTTGTAACCCACTTCTGAGGTTTGGGCGCCTGGAAGGCGGGGTTACGTTGCCCCGATGACCCGTTGATATGTGTGATGATGATGATGATGATAATGGTGCGCCAGGAGAGTCCTTAATCCTAAGATGAATATGAATGATGATGATTGCGATGGCCATATGATTTCGGGGACCGTTTCGGCCTTAAAGTTTTCCTGACATTTGTCTTACAGGTGAGTAAAAACCCCGATAAAAACCTCACCCAGAAAAACTGTCCCGACCGGGGATCGAATCCGGGCCCGCTGCGTGACAAGGCAGCACGCTACCCCGAGACCACAGCGGTGGACTGTAATGAAAATATTGAAAATCAGATTTACGAATTCGTTTCGAAATTCTGGCCTCAGCATCTCAACTCAAGCGTAAAATCTCATTTTTAACCCTTATAACTATATTGGTTTATATATCAAGTGAATTCTGCACATTTTATTGTTCCGCCACTGGAATGTGAGAAAGCTGCCATCTTTGGAGTGGGTTCATTTGCATGGCCCTGGGGAAGGGAGAATCATCACAGGAATAGCCACATTAATTAGCATTTAGATGGTTTAATGATAATTAGACACCATTAAGCTCATGACTCATGGTGTAACTAGAGGAGAAATGGTGTGAAAAGAAGAGACGCTACACTCCAATTTGCAACCTCCAAGAAAATACAGTATGTGACGTCGCATGCACTTAAAATCCTAAGTGTTACGCCGAACAACATACAGCAAGGCGGTGCTTTAAGATAATGACATTTTGAAGACGGCTTTTGTTACCATGGTGACGAATATGTTAATGTAAGACGCCATGACTCAATTTTTTTTTTTCAGATCTTCAAAAGTTAAGTACTTATTTAAGTCACAAGGATTGAAAGTCAATTTTTACAAACAAGACTTTGAAGAGAATTCGTAAAACACTTTTAGCGAATTAAACATGGAATGTGGATAATTGGGTTGTTCTCATAAAATTATTTTCGAAAAAGTTTAAAAATCTTCATCGATCCTGCTTAAAATTTACCGAAAATGTCTATGAGAAAAAAAATATATATATTGCGGTGGACTAGTGTGTTTATGCTCCTTGCCTCTGATATCGAGAGTCGTGGGTTTAAACCCAGTCAGGGTCGATGGATTTTTTAGGATGGAAAAATTCAAGGAGCAAGTCCTGGGAGGAACTTGAAGCCGTGGGTTCTCAGCCTGAAGATTTTCAGGCTCGTAAAAGATCCTTAAGCCTAATAAAAAGGCCTATAAGCATAATTTACAGAATTTTCACATCCTTATACTACCTTGGTTTCATAGATGATACTATGAGGCAGAACGCTGACCCGGGCCACTCAATGACATCTATCCGATAACAAGTGTAAATAAATTAGTAAGGTTGAATTTCTCCCCTGTAGGGGGGGTGCGCCTAAGTCTCGTTGAGAGAAACAAGGGCTTAGAATAATAATAATAATAATAATAATAATAATAATAATAATAATAATAATAATAATAATAATAATAATAATAACTTTCTTAATACTTAATATAGGTTTTTCTCTTTACAGCAGTTCGTCCTTGATTCCTGCTCTCCAGATATCCCTATCTTCCCATTGTCCTTCTTCCATACCCCTCTCCATCATGGCATCATATATTTCTTCATACCATGTTCTTCTACTCCCCCCTCTTCCTTCTGCCTGATACCGCCCAATCTAACACCCGTTTAGGCCACTGTTTATCCGATATCCGATGTACATGTCCACACCACTCTAAAACTCTCTTTATTATCCTATGCGTCCATTTCTTGTCTAATATATGTATTTCGAATATGTTGTAGCCTGGATATTCTCATACTTCTCCGTAATCCATATATTTCTGCCGCCAAGATTCTTTCCTGCATCCTTTCATTTATTGCCCAGCTTTCTGATCCATATGTAAGTATCATCATCATCATCTGCATTCATGGATTAGGTCTATTGACCCGTTCCGACTTCAGCCCATCTCTTACTAGGCCTGCCCACATCTCGGGTGCCTTTAGGTTTGTATTTTGTTATTTGTTTTGGATATCTATCTTCATTCATTCTGTCTATGTGTTGTTTCCATTTTTGTCTAGGCCCTATATATATCTAAATTAATATAAAATTATAGAATATTCACCTGAAAGGTCCGTCTCCTCAACTTAATTATCATTTAACTGTAGCGCTTTCGGGACTTGTCCCATCATCGGCAGGATTCAAGCGCTACAGTTAAATGATAATTAAGTTGAGGAGACGGACCTTTCAGGTGAATATTCTATAATTTTATATTAATTTTGAATAAACCTCAACGGAACACATCATGAATCTTATAAAAGTTGACTATATATATCTATTTTATCAGTTATTGCAAATATTTCAAGTTCCTGTCTTATTTCTGTGTTCTTACTCATAAACTTCAGCAGAAGCCGTATAACTTACTCATAAACTTCAGCAGAAGCCGTAGTGAAGGCAACTTATCTAGGAGACGAACACTCCGAAATTGCAGTTCCCTGCCCTCCAGGAAGAGGGTTTTGGCTAGAGGCTGGTAACCTCTACTAGTAAAAAATAACTTACTCATAAACTTCATATGTAAGTATACTTTCTATTATTGTAGTAGAAGAAGATCTCTTCTTTTTTTGTTTTTAATAATAGCAATATACTTATTTAGGTAATCTCGGCTTCGGAATTTTCCTCACATGATCATATAATTCTAATTGTCCATATTTAATGAAGTCTAACATAGCATTTTGAATCCTCGTTTTTCCTGCATGAATACAGTTTAATAAGTTAACCCTGAAATTTCATCCCTGAGTTTCCAGATTGGATGTTGATTCATCAGGCCAGCTCCCTGTTCATTGAAAAGAATTCTCTAACGATCAAAAATTTAAAGCACGATTTGTCAAATTTCCGATCCATGATGTATATTATATATATATATGGAAAGAAAAATAAATGCCAGTCGGGATTTGAACTCCAGTCTCTAAACTATGTACGTTTAGCGCTCTAACCAACTGAACAACTCAGGTATCCTAACACAAACATTTATTTTTCTTATGTATGTAGTATTCTTATTAACAGTGTACAATTTAATCAAAATCAAAATGGGAAGTATCACTATGAAGTATTTTCAATTTATAAATCAGTTTGAGAAAATGTTTTTATATCTCATCTCATAATGTTCCGGGTTTTCACAATACCGGTTTCAAAGATCATTTCACCTTCATCTTCAAGTCAAACTCCAACTGTTGAAATTTTTTGCAGTTAACACTGCATCTGGTGTCGATTTTATGAACTTGGAGATTAAAGTTTGCTCGTTGGGAATTAAAAATGCATGGTTCTACATATAAATTGGGTTGTTCTAGGGACAGGTTATTCGAGAGTACCAGCATTTCTTTCAGATAAATAAGGTTAATCTAGAGTTATCTTACCTTATGACTAGTTGTCTTCTATTTGAACATATTTCGGTATATTCATGTATGGGATCGTCAGCTTTTCCAGACTGTTGACTTTTACGTTGTTGGCCCTGCATGTCTGCTGACCGAGGAGCTTGTAAATCAAATCTTTTTCCCCAGGAATTTCAAAATTCATATTTTTTCCCCTTTCTGTGTGTAGATCTTCTCCCAAATAGTGAGTTATTTTGTAGAAGATCTACATGTAGAAGGACAAAAACAAGATTATGAATTTTGAAATTCCCGGGGAGAAAGATTTGATTTGCAAGTTCTTCGGTCGGTCATAAGATGGAGGGCCAACAACATAAAATTCAATAGTGTGGAGAGGTTGATGATGGTATACATGATATAGCGAAACGTGTTCAAATAGAAGACAACAAATTATGATTTACTTATTTTAGGAATTTACACTATATATATATATATTAAACAGGACATGTAGATACCAAAATAAAATATTCTGCTAAACAGAATATGTAAGTTGGGTGGTTTTATATTAACCATGACGTTGGCTATAAAGACGGGAAGCTTATATTCACACATAAAAAGTGTGTTGTTTTAGTGGAAGTAGGGATATAATTGGAAAAAGTGAAATTGTAGCGGAGCTGTAAGATTTCACGAGCGGAGCGGAGGGGGTGTTGGTTGTAATAAAAGAGAGGGAATGACGATGAGCTAAGGAATATAAAATGTATGTAAAATGGTGGAAAGAATGAACCAGTCTTAATTCTACACTCAAGTTTTACAACAAATCCCAGGTGAACGTATCCATCTCACATCTTTATTATCTTTACCTTAAGACTGCTTTAAAATTATTTGTTTCTAAGATTATTTTGTTTATACGCTAGGTACTGAGTTCTGACCAATCCAATTTAAAGGCCGTGTCTGTTTCAGCCAATCACGGTCGACTATCATTAACCCTTAAATTCAAAAGGTATCCTATAAGATACATGAATTGTTTTAATGTATCTAATACACTGCTCAAAACAATTAGAGGAACACTATGACATATGCAAATATTTTTTCATTGGATAAAGGTACAAACATGAAATTAATAAAGTACATTATTTGTGGTTATTTATTTATTGCTCATGTCAGTAAAAACAAATGAATAACGCTGACAATTAACTTTTCAAATAATTCCGCTATGTAAGCAATTGAATCTTGTGCTTATTTTTCAAAGTTAAACACTCGTTATATAGAGTTAGTATCGTGTATGGCCTCCGCGACATTCGATGACAGTTTGGCACCTTCGTGGCATGCTCCCCAATAAGATTCTGGATTTCCTCTTGCGGGATATTCTCCCATTCCTCCTTCAGAGCATCTCCAAGTTGCTGCAGAGTTTGTGGAGCTTGATGTCGGTTCCTGACCTTCCTGTCTAGAAGATCCCACAAGTGTTCAATAGGGTTGAGGTCTGGGCTGACCGCTGGCCACTCCATTACCTCAATTTCATTCCTCCTCAGGAAATCCCTGGTGACAGCCATAGAATGTGCCCTGGCATTATCCTGCATAAACAGAAATCCAGGGCCTACTCCAAAGGCAGCAGGTACTACATGCTCTTCTAGAACGTGCTCGATATACCGGACAGCATTCAGTCGCTGGGGAACAAGTACAAGGTCCGTACGATTGTTGTACATAACTCCGGCCCACACCATTATGAAACCTCCTCCGAATCTATCAATTTCCTGTACAGCCTCTGCAGACCTGGCCGTCCCCACACCCTCAATCGACCATCACAACGTGTAAGACGATGCCTGGATTCGTCCGAGAAGAGCACAGACTCCCACTGGTTCAGGTTCCAATCACCATGGTTTTCAGCATACGTACGTCTTCCTGCCTTATGCCATTTGTTAAGCGTGGTTTTTTAACGGGCCTTTTTGGACGAATATTCTCTTTCCTTAATCTGTTCCTTATGGTTTGGTCTGAAACCCGGATTCCGGAAGCCATATGAAGGCCAATCTGCAGGTCTTTTGCAGTTTTTGTACGCTGTCGAAGAGCAGAAAGGACAACGTATCTGTCATCCTGGGAGCTTGTTTTAAATTTACGGCCCTGGCCACGTCTTCCACAATACTGACCTGCCTCTCTGTGCCTGTTGCGTAACCTGGACACCACGAAAGGACAAAACCCCACTTGTCGCCACTTGTCGCAGAGATTGACCTTGTCGTAAAAGATGTAGAGCATGATACACTTCAAACTCATTTAAATGCCTCATTTTGTCAGAGACTTCAATAAACAAGGCAATAATCAACATTCGTCACAATCGCAACATCAGGAAGCTTACCAATTAGAAGTGGCCAGTGCCTTCCAAAATAAAAAAAAATTCTCTATATTTGTTATTTGAGGCAATTTCTCTGTATTTAGGCCATGGATCTTTAAAATTTGTATCCAATGATAAAATTAATAATTCAATTTACATATTGTCCAACTTTCAGCATCACAGCTTTAAAAAACAATTACTTATTCAATTTATTACAAGTGTTCCTCTAATTGTTTTGAGCCGTGTAGTTTTAATTAAACAGAAGAAAGCTAACGATAAGAAATTACTGAAGTGTGTGTGGAATTACACAATATATCTAATAATGACAGTTATGCACGATTTCGTTTTCAGTGTGGTCCGCCATATTTAAATAAGTAATACCAGAAATTACTCTTTTGCCAATTTAAGGGTTAAATATCGTCGAAATGAAATTGCGCATTTTTTTTCGAAACTTGTCGAACCTGGTTACCAACTATTTTCTAATTTGTATTTTACTAACACAGAAAACTGTTCTACCAAAACATTGTTACACAATACATTCATATATGGTCGGCTACGGTGGTCTACAGATTATGTTCCTTGCTCTAGTTCTGAGGGTCGCGAGTTCAAACCCTCCGGGTTTCTTATTATTATTATTATTATTATTATTATTATTATTATTATTATTATTATTAGTAGTAGTAGTAGTAGTAGTAGTAGTAGTATACTGCAAATATATGGGATTCAAATAGAAGATAACTATTACCTCTACTATTCGTAGATGACCGGGTGGTGATTGCTCAGGATCCGAATGATGCATCTTTCATGTTAAGGAAACTGAGATAAATTTTTAAAAATGGGGATTACATATAAATTATAATAAAACAGAATATATTTCATTTGATACAATAGATGCGTTAAAATGTAATTCTGAATGAATAAGCTATGTTAAAATTTTGAAATATTTAGGATTTATTTTAGATAAAAATGAAAATTCAACTACAGAATTTGAAGGAATAACTGATGGAAGAAGAACCATTGGTATATTGAACTAAGTGATTTTTAATAGAAATATAATATACAGAACGAAGAAAACTATGTTTTCAAGCCCTGTTACAAAGCGTTTTATTAAATGGGTCCGAATCCTGGACAGAAAGTAGAAAACAAGCTATTAGCAACAGAAATGGATTTTTGGAGGCGATCGACAAGAATTTCAAGACGGAATAAGGTCAGAAACAACACGATAAGGGAAATAATACATGTTGAAAAAATATTTAAAAATAAAAGAAAAACGTTTGAAATGGTAAGACACCTCATAAGAATGGAAGAAGGTAGAATATCAAAGAAGATTCTTGATAGAAACTAATGGAAGAAGTGGAAGAGGCAGACTTAGAGAACGTTGACAAGATGAAGTTAGGAGGAGTATGGAAGCTGGAGATTGAGGTAAAAAGATGCTTTTGATAGACACCTCTGGCGATAGATCACTTTGGGTTGAAGGAGAAACATTGTATTGTGGAATATTCTTAATAAAAATATTTAATTTTATTATTATTATTATTATTAATTAATTAAATAAAAATAAAAGTTTTATTTGTTTTTCATATTTTCATATTTATTAAATATGAAAATCAAATAAAACTAAGTTTTATTTATATTTAATTAATGGATATGGATTTTAATCAAGTAAACACCAACTCAATTGATTATTATTATGATTAGTTAATTCACCGCTGTAGTCACGCAGTAACGCTGTTGCCTTGAATTAAGGAGTTATGAGTTCTAACTCCGGTCGGATCAAGTTTCCTGAGTAAGGTAAGAAAAATGTCGGGGAATTTAAGTTCCAAACAGTCCCCGAACACTATTTGCTCATCATATCTATCCTCTTATATTACATTTCTTTAGAATGAATGTGTGAGTGAATGGTGTATCTTGTCTTAAATGTCGTGATGTTTCGGAGATGGCTCCGTATTAAACTCATCCCTCATTCGGAGAGACCATACATGTCCTTGTGTGGTCAAAAAAAGTATGTATGTGATTCAAAGTTTAAACATCGCCTTATCACTAATTAATTAATTTGAATGGATTTTTTTAATACTAATACAAGTGCCTGATATATCAGTCTTCCTCAAATTGATGTTTGTTTAACGAAATTTAGTCAATTATTTAAAACCATGTAGGCCTTTCAGAACATGTTCTATCTTCGGCATGTCATTTGGTACCGATGTTGGTGTTTAAATTGTATAACGGGTTCAGGTATGTGGGTGTGTTCTCGTTTAGCATGTTGTATTCTTTGCTTCTCTTAAAATGTCCATGTCTTCTAAGATGCTAATTTTATTGTTGTTATTATCTTTGTGTAATATAGATATGGTATCTTCGATTTTGTTAAACTGATTACCCGTTTCCAGTATATGTTGTGCAAAACTTGATTTTTCTTCGTGTTTTTTTTTAAATATCCAACAGAAGTACAAGTTAATCTATGATATAGATATATATAGAGAGAGAGAGTTCCCTAGTATATGAGCAGGAAGATCCCTCATAAAATTTGATCTACCCGTAATATCATATTGTGGTAAACTGAATGATGGGACACCGTGCATATGTGTGGTCAGCATTACAGGATATTGAATCCTTGGGAGTTTGATATTAAGTTGGCAGGACTTATTTGAGAACATTTTGCAAGACTAGCACGTCTAGCGGTTTTATTGCGGGCACAGTTTATATTCATAGCGCCAGCAGTATCTTATCCGCTTTCTTGCTTTCCTCGAAAACGATTGTTTTTCGCAATATGCTCTTTCGTATCAAATCAACTCACTTTGCTCCAGATCCGACTTCCAAGTCCACTCAAATCATGTCGGGACAATTTATTCATCTTATAAGTAGGGGGAAGAATTCATAATAATAATAATAATAATAATAATAATAATAATAATAATAATAATAATAATAATAATAATAATAATAGGACCAAAATTTAAAGATAATAAGATAATATACAACAAGAATGAAACTCTCTAAAAATACTTGAAAAACTTTCAGATAGGCCTACTATGCGAAAAAGAAGAATACATTTTACAGTCATCATCTCAAAATGAACAGATTAAGGAAACAAATCTTAGATTTTTTTTCTGTAATAGCAAACAAAACCCAACTGTTTTAAAGAAACTGAAAAAGATCTAGTATAATTAAAGATTACACAAAATTCACTAATTTATCAACAGTTAAATTATTCATTCAAATTGAAAACATGTTCCAAGATAAATGTACACAAAAATCGAAACATATATCTCGGAAGAAGAAAGCAAAAGAAGATAAGAAAGAATGAAGAAATACTGAGCACTAAGAAAGGAACAACACACAGAGAAATAATTGATCCAACATACCCCAAAGGGTGTGAAATTAATAAAAATAACAATAAGTAATAATAATAACTGTCATTCCTGCATTTATATGTGTGCGAAGCATAGCTTTTACTTCAAGAAAGTAGAAAAATAACGAGTATTTGAGAATAAAGTGCGTAGGAAAATGTTTGTACCAAAGAGAGATGAACAGACAGATGAATGATGGAGAAAACTACTTAACAAAGAGCTACAGATGTAACGAGAATAATTAAATCTCTTAGGCTGCAACAGGCACGGCATGTGGCAGAAATGGGAGAATGAAAGAGGGACAAAGGAAACTTGCTGAAGGAATGCATTAATGGAAAGTACCCAATAGGCAAGACAAAAATGATGTGTGAATGTAACATTTACCAAGGAGCTGAATTACAGCCTGGAATGATTGGAAAATATTAGCTTAACTTTCGCGTATATTAACCTCCGGGATCGATAATACAAGTAAGTTAGTTATTTTAGATAGATTGTCGGTTGTTTAATGTCTTTGACAACGTCCGATTCGTAATAGCCAATTTTGTCGATCCATCCAATCTTCTGGTTGTAGATGTTTCTCTTTCATGTACGTATAAATATATTCCCTGACTCCAGGAGGTTTTAGATCTTCCTCTGTCTTGTCTTCCTTCAGGTTTCCATTCCAAAACACATTTTGGTAGCCAATCCTCTTCCATTCGCTGGACATTTCCGTATCATGTTAATTGCTGAGTTTTAATAAAATCTAAAATACGGAGTGTCTTCAATCTTCATTTTCTCCCTTATAACTGAGTTTCTATTTTTTTTTCTCTTCTGGAAATTCTTGCTGCCCTTCGCATAAAATCCATTTCCGTTGCCAAAATATATTTATTTGTTTTTGTTAATGGTCATAGTAGTTATTTTCGTTAAGTAAATAACATATTTCTTCTTCTTCTTCCTTCCAAGTATTAGGCCAAGGCCTGTTACGATCCTATAGAAAATTTTCCCTCCAGCGTAAATAGAGTGATCCTTCCGGAAAATTCTCATATAAGATTTGAAAGCATAATAATAGTCCCTTCGATTGGTTGCTGGCCAAAGGAAGACAAGACCAGTGATGGGGCTGCCATCTTATAGCCTCTGGTCAGGCTTTTCTGGAGAAGAAAAGAAAATAAAGGAAAGAAGAAATGGAAGAAAGGAAAGACTCCCTAGCCCTCGGATGCCCTAATAGCGTTGGGGTCGAAAAAACAAGAGTTAACCAAGGGAGGTTAGATAGTAAAGTTAAAAGAGTGCGAAACACAAGTAAGTGGAAGAAATGTTTTGCTCAGCTTGGGCACCTTGTGGTCGCCATCCACATATCCTCTAGATGAGGACATATATTTTAATTAAATGTTTTCTCTTATAAGTAGGCCTATAGTTGTATTTGTACACCTCGGAATTCTCATATAATTGACGTATCTTTAGACTTTTGACATCTCCTAATAATAAGATTGTATAGTCGGCTTAGTCATTTAGTTTACAGGCGGCATCAAAGACAACATTTCCGTTAGGTTTAAAAAAATACATTGTTACTGCCAGGTAGAGCCGGGGAGTTATCATTAGAGGCTTCTAAGACACCGCTCCAATCACCAAAAACTGAAAACAGTTCCTGCCAATCATGTTTTCGCAGTTTGAAATGACGTTTTCATGTCTACTCCATGTGAAAATAATTATCTTAACAGCGTTGCAACTTTTGTCTTTTGCAGTATCTTTAGTTGTGAACCGAAAGTGCGTTTTTCGGCTCATTACTGCAGCATCGTTATCCTCCCTAGACTGTGATATTCATGAACTATGCCAATATTCCTTTATCCTTGCATCTACCCCCACTCTCCCTCTTTACCTCTCCTGGTGCGCTGTTCCTACGGCGCATCTCCCCTCTACCTCGGAACCTTCATATACGTGGTGCACAGGCAGAACGTTATCATTCATTCTTCATTCATTCATCGATCCATTCCGAGATGGGATTGGAACTCTAAAATGGACAAAGGTCGTCTGAAGCCGAGAGCGGCGCAGTTTTAGTTGGTCCTGAAGACCAGGGAAGAAGCCACCCTGGCTTGGACGCTAGCATGAGTGTAGTGTGAGGTATGTTGTGGTTTTTGTCTTGTAAAAGTATTATCATTTATTTATTTATATTTTTTTTCTGAATGATCAAATGTTTATCTTGATTTTGTTTTTACTTCAGACTACTTGTTTACATTAAATATCATTTTTATAGTTAATGATCAAACTGATTTATGTGCACGTAGCTGTTTGGTATAATCCTATACGGAAACTCACTCACTTAGGAGATCATTTCCAACTCCCTTTATTTTTCTGTCTAGCTTTCCTAATTGATAATCATAGTGAAAACAATTATTTTCAGTCACTCTGTGGGTTTGAGAACTATCATTAGGTAATGTTAAAACTCCTAGGAAAGAAAGATGAATCAATCCTTGCCTTCTATGGGCCCGAGGCAAGTAGCTTTGTAATTAATAACCTTGGAGGTAATCAGATCTACGCTAATAGAAGCAACGAAAACAAAAGACGATCCCCAAGCGGCACAGTTGGTAAAAATGTATTCTAGTGAATAAAACGTGACAACGCCGCTTGATATGCTAAATACTTATGCGTGCAAAATATGCCTACCTAATCACAAAGCAAAGCGCCTGTAAACTAAATAACTGAACCGATTATACATCATGTCGTGTTGACGTTTTCGCATAAAACCAATAATTTCCTAATACCCGTCACTCTGTTGCCAACAAACACTAAAACATCACATGGAATATCCTACTAATTATATATAAAAGCTTAATAATTGAAAGGTATTAACACTAACAAAGTTCATGTTAAAATTACGTTGAGGCGATAGTCTGAGAAAGTAAAATTATAACATAAAATTGTAAAATTTGTTTTACTTTGCAGTCTCCAAAACTGTTAAAATAATCAAAATACTATAGGCCTTTCGGAAGCAATCCCATCCTCGGCAGAAGGTTGTTCGCTAATGTCCAGCTATCAACCAGCTACTGACTGATTGTGTAGATATGGATTTGTGTAATGGGTGTAATATCGCTTATGGTCCAAGATCCGGCTGCAAGATAACTACGTTCATTGAGTGTATGAACAAAATCAATTTTTTTCATAAAATTGTGAATTACTGAATACATTTTTGCCGAGTTGCCTATTAAAATTCGGCCGCCAGTATCCTATGTTTAATTAAAATATAATTAATCTATTTATTCGAAATAATTTTATTTACCGGTACTTGTTATTAAAATAAATTATAATCCAGTTCGCAGAAATCGATCTATTGAGCTTGAAAAGTTTTGGTTACCATTGTACACTTGGCCGTAAATCTCCTCGCGCTACAGCAGGCTGTAACACCAATCAGTAATAAAATGGCGGTAAGTACGTATTTATTGTTTTATATTGTTCCCTTGCAGCGGGAAATAAAACCACTGCTCTTTATGTATATACTACGTACAATGTATATACAAAAAATATATCCCAAAAGGTAGTGTTAATATGCATTATACGAAACAAATCACAGCATTTTAAATGAACTGAACTTTATTTGAAACAAGATAAAACAATAAATACGTACTTGCCGCCACTTTATTACTGATTAGTGTCACAACCTGCTGTAGCCGCGAGGAGGTTTGCGGCCAAGTGTGCAATGGCAACCAAAACTTTTTAAGCTCTATACATCGATTTCTGCGAACTGGATTATAATTTATTTTAATAGCAAGTACCGGTAAATAAAATTATTTCGAATAAATAGAATAATTATATTTTAATTAAACATACTGGCGGCCGAATTTTAATAGGCAACTCGGCAAAAATGTATTCAGTAATTCACAATTTTATGAAAAAAATTGATTTTGTTCATACACTCGATGAACGTAGTAATCTTGCGCTGGATGTTGGCCTAATAAAATCAAGTTGTTGTCAGTTTCAGCCAGTATAGGTATGACATGTGGTCAACATGTTTGGCGCCCCAGTCGTAATAGCTGGTATTTCCAACGTGGAACCGGTACCTATTGTAGCTACCCAATTCCTATTAATGTTGGGTGGATACCAGTCCGATACTGGTCGAAATTCTAAGAGTAAATGTGTTACCCCATGAAAACTCGAACCAGTGCAAGTTCCTTAGCTCTACACCAAGTCCTTATGCCTTAAACCTCTTGACTATTGAGCGGGGCAATATCGATATTTACAATGTAATTATATGATAATACAATATAAATTTATAATATATTCTAAATAAAATATTTGGAATATACGGTATAGCCTAGGGCTTTGTAAGTACCGCTCTTAATTTTATATGCCTTCACTAAACGTAACAATAATAATTCTTTCATTCTTACTTTTATGTTCAGTTTAGCCTCTCCCTATGAGGTAGTTTTAACTCCCACACCACCCAGGCCTTACAGAAGAAGATTTTAAATTTTGGATTACATACATACAATTTCCCTCCATGGTATATTTACCTTGTCGTGGTGTAGTGGCTTGCGTGCTTAAATGACTCCGAGAGCTATGCCGGCGGTAGCATTGCTGCCGAAAAGGTTACACATGCCGGACAGGTCGAAAGCAATAAGCCAGATGGAAAAAAGTACCTTGGTCGAAAGAGTGACCATCTTTCACCGTAAAAATACAACCGTCAAGAAACGCGGACATGGGTTCCACCGGAAGGGAGTAAAATACATACAATTTTAACCATGCAAGGACATAGAGGGTCTCTTCGAATGTGGATCAGCTCAAAACAGGGCCACCTCCGAGACAGCATGAACATTTAAGACAATATATGGAATTCACTCACACATTCATATTTAAATGAGGCGAATGTGATAGAGTGGGGTCAAATGATGTTCGGGGATTACGTGGACCTTAATCTTTTGTCTTACAGGTGAGAAGAAAGCCAAAAAAGAAAAAAAAAACGTCGCCCGGAAAACTTGTCACCACTGAGTCGATACCAGGTCGGCTACATACGAAGAAATAATAATAGGTAATAATAATAATAATAATAATAATAATAATAATAATAATAATAATAATAATAATAATAATAATAATAATAAGTTGATAATAATGACAATAATAATAGTAGAATCTATACTCGTAACCGCATAATGCCAGACGTGGGATGAGATGATCCTGGTTCTAAATCGTCCATCGTGAATTCCACATGGAGTGACCGAGACATGAACTTAGGATACAGATGTGCAAAGCGAGTGTCTAATCAATTGCGCCACCGAGCCGCCTCATCATCATCACAACAACAATACAGGGCTATTCAGAAAGAAGGAACAGACTCCAAATATTTATTTCTTCCAAACAACAAAAAAATAGAAACACAATTCCAATGTTCCTGGAAAGAGAAAAGTTCAAATTTCACTATTTATGCATTCAATATGAGCACCATGTGTTACACGACAAATATCAAAACAGTGTCTCATTTCTTGCCACACACGAATCAGCTGGTCTCCGGTTACCGAATTCACAGCTTCAACAATTCGATTTCGCAGGTTTTCAAGAGTGTCAGGCATAGGGGGGATAAAAACACTGTCTTTTACGTATTCCCACAGATAAAAATCACACGGGGTTAGGTCTGGTGACCTGGGAGGCCACCGGCAATGAAATTGATTTTCTGCTTCTGCTCTTCCAATCCAGCGTCCTATTGTGGTCGCCATTTTTATACAAACAATCATGATAGCAAGCTACAGCGACAATACGGCCGTGTTCGGTACTTCAAACTTATCTCTTTCCAGGAACTTTGGAATTGTGTATCTATTTTTTATAGTTTGGAAGAAATAAATGTTTGTAAGTCGGTTCCTTCTTTCTAAATAGCCCTATATTAATAATAATAAATCAAGAATCACCAATTAGTATATGCACAGTATATAACTAACAAGTAAACTCAACCATTGCATGCGGAAACCTGCCTTCAAATTTCTCTCAGAGAAGCGTTGTGATGTACTAAGGCCGTGTCCAAAAAATAATCTATCGTTTTTAACTGCAAGGCATAAAAATCGAAACCAGAATCCAGCAATGGGAACCCACTATGTGAAGCAAATGGACTCCCTGTGAAAGTAAAATGGTTATAAGTGTGGTGGGATGCGACGTGCGGGCAGGTTGTCAGGGTTCTCCATTTCACCAAGTTTAGAGTTGTAGTATTTCCCTGTAGTTTAAATGAGAGTGTTGGCTCTGGATTTCAGTGTCTTGCAGTTAAAAATGGCACATACTTTTTTGGACACGGCTTTGGTATTTCACAACGCTTCTCTGGGAAAAAAATCAAGGTAGGTTTTGACATGAAATAGTTATAAGACTCAAGGTAATATTTAAATACAAATTAAAACAAATGCATATTTAGATTTGTTTTAAATGTTTCTAACGTCCTGTAGTAAGGAATTGAAGTTGCGGGAAGTGGAGATGTATGTGATGTGGAGTGAGAAGTCCTATTTTATTAATTAAATTGAGTAAGAGACTATGATGTTGGTATTAATAAGCTGATAGTTTATGCTAATGATGGAGTACTATTGAGCGATAGAGAGGAGATACTAAAGGCCAGCATGCACCCACTATTGAGTAACACAAAGAAATTGAGACTGGAAGTAAATATCAATAAAACTAAATATATGGTCACACATAGAAATAGGATACATTATATAATGGAAACGGACAGCTAATGACAAATGAGGAAAATTTTGAGAGGTGGCAGAATTTAAATACCTAGGAACAAATAATCACAAATAGGAATGAGATGTACAAAGAAATTAAACATAGGCTCAATTCTGGAAATGCGTGCTCTTACGCATTACAGAGACTTTTGACGTCCCAACTCCTTTCAAAAAACGATAAACTGAAAATATATAAAACTATTATTCTACCAGTTATATTATATGGATACGTAACATGGACTCTTACTTTAAGGGAGGAAAGGAGATTACGAGTATTTGAGAATAACGTTCTTAGACAAATCTTTGGACAATAGAGAGATGAACAGACAGGTGACTGGAGAAGACTACATAACAGTGAACTACATGGTCTTTATAGGAAGCCAGATATAATAACAGTTAATTCTCGTAGATTGCGATGGGCAGGACATGTGGCACGAATGGAGAATGAAAGAATGGAGAAGACTACATAACAGTGAACTACATGGTCTTTATAGGAAGCCAGATATCATGTGAACAGTTAAGTATCGTAGACTGCGATGGGCAGGACATGTGGCACGAATGGGGAATGAAAGACGCGCATGGAAGCTTCTTGTAGGAAAACCAGAGGGAAAACGCCCAGTTGGTAGACCGAGAATAAGGTGGAGAATAACATTAACTATGATTCGAGGGAAGTAGATTAAACAGGGAATGATTGGAATACATTAGCTCAGGATAGGGATATACGGAGAGCTTATTTCGCGAGGCCATGAACCAACGGGTTCGATAGTGTCAGTGAATTAGTTATTACAGAAAAATCTTGAATAGGAGAAGCAAACAGTACAATTTTGTTCATCTCCATTCTGCCTACATTATAGCAGACCCTAGTATCTCAATATAAACGACATTGGACATTCTGGATCCCCTTAAAAAAATCCTTAATTTCTCTGGATTAAGGAAGATGAAATCACTGAATGTTTGATTTATATTCTTTACAGATAGAAAATATCAATTTTTTTTCGTTGGCAAAGTCCAGCATTTCGAGTCCGGCTGTGGCCATGTCTTATCTATAAATTACATCTGTGTGCAATATGGCTGCTTTACGACACCCCATACTCAAGTCTCCGTACCGCATATACAATACTAATATCGCTTAATGCCACCAAATTCAGTGGACTGCGCCATTTCCATTTCTGTGTCCATTCACGTCCCAACAATCGTACATAACTTTGTTTTCCAGTCGACTTCTTCCCTCCGCAATCTGAATACCATCATGGCGCAGTTTGCCAGTGTGTATAATGCTTTTCCTCCCCAATCCTAATCTTGCTGATAACCCACAATATGTTTCCATAGTAACAGGGAAAAGTCATGTTGTTTTCTTACAGGTCCGCTTCTTGGTATGTATCAATTATTAGCCTTTTATCAATTGTAATTTTGTGGCATTAAAGTAAGAGTACCTATATAAGTGCGATTATAGTGATTTTCATTATTTAGTTTAGTATGTCAAAAATGCAGCAAAATAATGATCTATCTCTCCAAGCAATGATGTCTGTTTTACAGTTGGAAAATATAAGTTTGAAAAGCGAAGGAATTTAAATATCTAGGCATCATGATAACGAATGAAAATGTGATTGATAAAGAAATCAATCATAGACTGATGTTGGCAAGCAGGGGATATTTTGGACTTAGAAAACAACTTAGTTCCCGATATCTAAGTCGTCAAAAAATTACAAAATCCTTTTGAGACCTTTTGCCATCTGTGGCTGTGGCTGTGAAAGTTGGATCCTAACAAAAAGTCAAGAAAATAAAATTATAATATTTTAAAGAAAGATATTAAAGAAAATATTTGACCCAATATGCGAGATTGGAACTTGGCGCATTAGATATAATGATCAATTATATAAACTATATGGTGATATTATTTTCACTAGGAAAATTAAGATAACAAGAATTAGATGGCTGGGACATCACTACAGGGAAGACGAATCAGACATAAGGTGTTAAGTCACATTGACAACTATAAATTAAAACCGAAGGGTTGGACGTCCTAATATTAGATGGTTGCACCCAGCGCTGTACAAGACCTGAGGACACTGAGTGTACAAAGATGGAGAAGGAAGGCGGAGAACCGAGATGAATGGAGACGCATTTTAGGGGGGTCAAGGCCTGCAACGGGCTGTAGAACCAATGATAATTATGATGATCAAATATATATATATATATATATATATTTATATATATATATATTATATATATTAGTGCGTCTAATTAATGTTGTCAGGAAGTGGCTCGGTCCGCTACCTAGGTAGGAGGCCTGGCGTCTCCCGCAAAGTGAACTTGCTTGCTTTCGCAAGTCATTTGTTAAAACTCAGTATCGGTACATGTTGATATTCATCCTGCTCACATAAGATGCTGTCCAATTTATTCTAACGCATGTTTCACACGTTCTCCTCAATATACTGTCATTCACACGCACTAGTTCTTCTAAAAAGAAAAATATCCTTCTTCTTCTTCTTCCTTCCAAGTATTAGGCCAAGGCTTGTTACGATCCTATAGAAAATTTTCCCTCCAGCGTTTCATAGGACTGCCCAGTGATCTTCGTCCTCTTGGTATATAATTATAAACAGCTTTGGGGATCCGATTTGAACTCATTCTTTCTAGATGGTGTTTCCAATTTAAAGAAAAATATCCATCCATAGTAATTCTGCCCGAAGGCAGGTCCTTCACTGCAATCATAGCATTTTCGTGCTATGCTTGCAGCTTTACTAGGGAATTGTAGGTGTGGTAGCTTCCCGTTGCTTTCCACACCTGTGAAGGATGATGATGATGATAATGATGGGGATGATGATGATGGCCATATGCTTTCGGGGATCGTTTGGGCCTTAACGTTTTCCTTACATTTGTCTTACAGGTGAGGAAAAACCCCGATAAAAATCTCACCCACAAAAACTGTCCCGACCAGGGATCAAACCCGGGCCCGCTGCGTGACAAGGCAGCATGCTACCTCGAGACCACAGCGGTGGACAAGAAAGATATAATGGACCCAATAGTTCTTAGTATATTTTATTTTAGTTCATTTAGCGTATATAGCAATCAGACAAAGTAAGGTGGATTTTGTTAACCAGAAAAATCGGATCATTAGAAGTTCACCTGAAACGGAGATTTAAAAATCGCTCTAGCGAGCTGTCCCAATTTTCAGTGTTTTCGCAACAAAGGTCAGCATGTACTATTAAAATAAAACGAGGAAGACATTCTCAAGAAATCAGAGAAATCCTACCTTTAGATGTCGGAGTTTTTCTGAAACCCGAAATTAAAAATCTATCTTTGTTCTCACTACACTCGGACATTTTTTAAAAATATTCTGGGATCATAAATTGAGTGTCTCCAATATATCAAATTACATAGGCTGTAGTTGAATGCAGGCTTTCACGGCCGGTAATCATGATGTTGAGTGATTCCGGGTTCTGTGGCCGTGGTCCATAGTTGGTGTTGATACCAGACGTTTCGCCCTCAACTGCGGAGGGCATCTTCAGTGGCGAGTGCTTCTAGGCGTGTTTCCTGGTCGGAAGCTCTAAGTAGAGCTCTAAGTAGAGCTTCCGACCAGGAAACACGCCTAGAAGCACTCGCCACTGAAGATGCCCTCCGCAGTTGAGGGCGAAACGTCTGGTATCAACACCAACTATGGACCACGGCCACAGAACCCGGAATCACTCAACATCATACATAGGCTGTATTTCCTTAAGCCAGCAAACTTACAATAAATTCGACTTGGTGCGGAATTAGTTTACGCGGTTCCTGCGCGACGGACTTTATAACATTGTGGCAACTTTAAATTTGTACTACAATCTCTATAATTCCATTTTCACAGATGGTTCAAGAATAATAAGCAACGAAAAAGAAGAAATGTGCGTTTGTAGTTTATGAGAACTCGTGAGAAATTTCCTCAGATTTGTTTAAAATTTAATCCACAATGTTCCATTTTTCAGGCAGAATTATTAGCCATAAAATAAGCTGTTAAATGGTGTAAAATTAATGACATAAGTTCTCGTACACACAATGATCACAAACAGCCTGAAAGCAATTAATGATAACTATGACAATAACCCAATAACTTTCGAGATTAGGGAATAGATGAAGCAAAGTTCAAAACATATTTGTCTATTATAGGTACATGGGCATTGCGGGATATCAGGAAACTAACGTGTGGATGTTTTAGCCAAGTCTGCAGCAGATTTTATTCACAGTATGCATATGAACTCTGCCACATTTCTTTCTTGAAGTCGCAAATAAAGGAACATATAATTGCAAGATGGAACAACGTGTTGCTCAATGGTACTACAGGAACATTAACACGACAACTTTTCTATCCAAAATCTATGACAAGAAGCTTCTCTATTTACAACTTTGAAGGTTATTAGTTTAATTTAACTTAAAATCTTTCCTGTGGAAGTTAAGTTAAGCTTTAATAAATACAAACAAAATACAAACACGTTGTTCCAAATTTTATTCCGATTGAGGGTCTTTCCACTTTTCAGCGGTTGCCCTTTTACCAGCCGGCTGATGGCCCTTCACATCCACATGTGTCAATCACAGAGGTAGATGATCAACAGCCAGTGTAGGGGTGACATGTGGTTAGCATGTCGAGTCCCCCAGCCGTTATAACTGGTTGCTCAACCTGGAGCCGCTTCTTATTGTATCTACCCAATTGCCTCACGATGCTGGGTGGGCACCGGTCCCATACTGGCCGAAATACCATGAGAAAATTTCTTCCCCCATGGAGACTCGAACCAGCGCAAGTCCCGTAGCTCTGCGCCAAGGCTTCCTACCTTACCGCTCGGGGTACGACAAATTTAGCCAATACCTCCAGAGATTAATATCAGAGGAAATGCAAGTTGTAATTGTGGTATTAGCAACCAAAGCGTTGAATATTTTATCTTTTATTGTCCTTTGTTCTGGAACGAAAAATTCGAATTCTCATGTCTACTAAATAACACCTCCTGTTTAAGTAAACCACTCATTACAGAAGTGCTTTTGACAGAAAGAACTACAGACTTTTTAATGTTTTTATAAATAAAGTTTTAAAAACTTTAATTTTTAAATAAAATTATATAATGACTCACAACTTTGTAACAAACCATAACCCTAATGTACCTTAGGTGAAATAGGATTTATAAATTTCGGATATTAAATAATAATAATAATAATAATAATAATAACAATAATAATAATAATAATAATAGTAATAATAATCTTCTTCTTCGTCACGGTTTAGGCTTCTTTACTAGCTTGTTCCGGCTCCAAATTGCTGCTGTTTCCATATTTTTCTTTGGTCTTCCCAAACTCCTTCCTTGTGGTGAATAGTTGTATGCTGCTTTTGGTATTCTATTCTCAGTCATCCTTACCAAGTGTTATTTCCAGTTTGTTCTGTATTTCACTATTGTTGTGTTTAATTCCTCTACTTTTAGCTGTTGTCTTATTTCTGTGTTGTGTTTTTGTCTGTTCTTTGATACCCTGATATTAGTCTGAGGGATTTCATTTCAACAGCTTGTATTCTGGCAGATTCTCGTGATGTCACTGTCCATATTTCGGATCCGTAAGTAATAATAATAATAATAATAATAATAATAATAATAATAATAATAATAATAATTTCTAAAATTTGGTTTGTATTTTCTTTACTTCAACCATTTGCCAGATATAAAATACTGTATCTGTTTAGTTTATAAACGTATAGTATGAGGTTAACTTAAGAAAAATAAGCAACGTTTCGAATTTTTACGAGAATATAAAAGTAATAATTTAGGAAGCTGTGTATAAATACAGCTCTGACACCTTGGTATTGTGTGGGTATCTAATTGCATACGTATTTTATGTAAGTTTTACATCCGGGGTTTTAAGAAACACGCGGGTATAAACTTGACGTTGTAATGCACTTTTATAAAACTTTGTATCCCGAGACAATAATAATACGGAGATTACTATGACTTACAGCTGAGGGAAGTTATTTTTCAATTTGCTGAAAATAATCCGCTAGCTCTATTAAACAGACGCTAAGAATACTCCAAGCCACATAAACCTCGCCAGCTTACGTCTTTCGTACGACGCTTTTCCTCATATAACCTTACATTCTGCTGCTTCATTGCCTTTTCCCCACATTTTGAAGCACAGTTGTCAATTTCATGCACGTTTTGTAAAAAAATATATCTTGTGACTGGCGTTACCAGGTTCCTCTCTTGAGGGAGGGGAAACCCGGGATCCGAGACTGACGTCCATTTGCCCTGATTGTGTTTTGGTAATTAGCGAATTCCGAAGTAATGTAACTATTAAGGTTCTTATGAAAATATATAAAATACAAATATTCATTGATCCTACATACTAGATACCGAATATAAACATAAACAAGAAACAAATAAGATATAAAACAGGCACCTGAGATCTCCAATATGTTCCGAAATGCCTTCTTGACATTTTACAATTATTTTAATGTTGAGGAAGACTGAGATCTCAGGCATCAAGACACAAGCAGAAGATGGAACATATGTTCCGAAAGGCCTTCTTGATATTTTAAAACATTTTGAAGTTGAGGACGACTGATATCCCAGGTACCTATTTTATATTTTAATTTTTACATAGTGTTCTCAACGGAATTCAATAATGTATTTTAAAAGTAATGACATATCAAGAAATAATATACATATGCATTTTAACGCTCTTGCGGCAGCAATTTTTTCTCCGAATCAAACTCGGCATGTAGTATTGGATTGCAAACAGTAAGGCGTTGAATTAGGATGTGTGCCTGTGCGTTGACACCGTTGAGAGAGAGTGATGGCGCGGCACTGTTTTGTTTTGTTTTATTATAGCAAATCCCGAAGGAATGTAGCTATTAAATCATGAATACAGTTTTTAATTTATTTTACAAATCTTCACCTAATGTACTTTCTATATATATATTAAACAAACTCTGCATATGGCAATCAATTTAAAAAGCAAGACCAAGATCGTTAACCAACAAAATCAGACAATTAGGAGTGGGTGCTAATCTGAAACGAAAATTTAAAATCGCTCTAGATGCAACAATTTTCGATTTTTTGTAATGAAACTCGGTATATATCCACGCCATTGAAATAACACAATGGAAGATGTTATCCAAGAAATCAGCAAAATCAAACCAATAGAAATGGGTCAATGCGCGTGTTGGAAACCAATGGGACGAGCTCGCCGACCATCTCGCGTAGTAACGAGATAGATATTTGATACTCCAAAATTCCCATAAGTACAGTGAAAAGTGAGTTACGAGAAAAGGGTTTACAAGTGTGGCAAAGGGAGTGGGAAGCCTCAACCAAAGGCCAATTAACTAAACTATTCCTTCCTTGTGTAAAAAGCAGGATAACTAAAAAATTACAAATGAATATAAACATGTTCACTATCATCACAGGTCACGGGAAAATACGATCGTACTTCCATAGATTTAAGATGAAAGATAACACGATACACCCTTGTCTATTAGACGCACAAACTGTTGACCATCTAATGTGGGAATGTCCAATATTAAAGAACGAAACACCCAAGCTAAGAAACGGTATAACACGTGCTGGCGGACAATGGCCAATATAGTATAATAATTTAGATGAAGAACACTTAAAACCGTTCCAAAATTTCATAAAAAGTATTAACTTTGACAATTTGTAAATATTACCCAATCAACATAGAATAAACTCCGATAATATTGTGTGTATATAATTATATTGTAAAATAAGACTTAAAATACGGTAGTGTATTTTTAAACACATTAGCAGTTAGTATTGCAATTTTGTGATGGAACATACTCGTGAATAAAGTTGTATAAAAATAATAGAAATGGGATCAAGATTTAAATAGCATTATTATGGCCGCCATTATTGTTTTATCTCAACGAAACAAATATCAATTATTCAACCCTTAAGTCGGTAAAACACTAACTTTTGGTGTTAGTTACTTAAAGGTTGCGGACCGCAGCGAAAACGAAATAATGCATAGGCCTAACTATTTATAATTAGGTATATTGTGCAATTTGACATAAATTTAAGTAATTTCTATTCTTGCATTTTCTTCTGCTTTATTAAAAATATTAAATAAATTGAACCAATTGATGTATCCTAGAGCACACGTTGGCAATTTAAGGGTTATCAAAAGAAAGACCTGTTCCGTACATATGTAAAATTGAATAATTAATTTCACTTCCTGAGGAATTCCTAGTTCCTGGAGGTTTACTTTTTTAATGGTCAGCATGCATTTTATCACCGTGAAGGTGCGAAATTTCGTCTTTTAATTCTTTAATCATGACGGTTAATATGGTCAGTACAAGTATTTAGGCGGATGCGGGCGTCTGTTTTAGATTTTGCTCTTGCACAAGGAGAAACCGCAGAAAACACTGGACAAAATAGTCGGTTCCAGTACATTCTTAAATTTGACATTTTGCCTCTTGACTAGTGGTGGCAATCAAGAAGGCACAATTCACTATATTTTTTTATGAAGGCTTTTAAAATCATAAAATGTGAAATAGAGAACAATTATCATAAGTAATGCCACGAGTGACTTCCAAATTATCGATAAATTATCGACTCACGAAGTGAGGGGTGAATTTATCTAGAGAATTTGGAAATCAAGAGTGACATTTGTTAGGACTATTTAACGAATAAAATTAAGTTCTTTACTAAAAAATAATTATTTTAATATAGTTACCGGTGTTTTAAAATATTTATATAGTTAATATAAACGGCGATATTTGAAAACAAATTAGAAATGTGAGGTTATGTATATTCACTGCAACTCGATCATATTATTTATTGCCAAATATGATCGCAATATTGTAAGAATGCACTCTAGTGGAGAAATAATGAAACACATCAAACTATTATAACCAACATTATAGGTTAATAATTTATATTTTGAATAAACAACTCAGTAAAATCACTAAATCTATTCTTTATTTGCTATATTCAATGTATTTGTTGGAGAAAAATAATGGTCTAACCTGTTCAGAATATTAAAAAAAGGAGTTTATCACAAAAGCAGGAGCTGATAAAGAGAAATCGATAAAGAGCGAGGTGAAACACGACTGTCATTGGTGTAAAACAGAATTCATTGAAACGTGATTGGTCATTGACTACCATTTGCAACATGAGTTAAATAGTCATGAGTAATGCAACGAGTTATTTCCAAATTATCTACAGGATTTGGAAATCAAGAGTGTTATTTGTTAGGATTATTTAACTAATAAAATCAAGCTATTTACTCAAAATGATTATTCAAATATAGTTATTTTAAAATATTTAGGGTATATATTTAATGTAAACGGCGATGTTTCAGAACAAATTAGAAATGTTTGGTTATGTTCCATGTATTCATCACCGCAACTTGATCATACTACTTATTGCCAAATAGGATCGCAATATTGTAAGAATGCACCCTAGTGGAGAAACAATAAAACACATCAAACTGTATATTATAACCAATATTGTAGGTTATTAATTTTTTTTTCGGAAACAACTCAGTAAAATCAGTATTTAAAAACACAATTTTTGATCACACGATTGTCAAATGTGTAGTTCGAAGGAATCTGATCATTATTTGCTATATTCAACGTATTTGTTAGAGAGTCAGTCACTGCAAAATAATGCTCTGACCTGTTCAGAATAATAAAAGAAGGAGTTTTCTTTATTTTGGTAATTAAAATTCGATAATTATCGAGGTGAAGCACGACTGTGATTGGTTGTAAAACAACATTTATTGAAACGTGATTGGTCATCGACTCCCATTTGGGGTATGAGTTAAATAGTCAGTTAAGTAAGTTTAGTTCTTTACCTACTCTTACAAATATGCTATAAGCCCGAAATTCGAGAGTTCGAAACCAGCAGGGCCAGAATTTTTAAACTGGCGCGACCAAGGCCCTTGATTCGACTGGGCATCTAAGAAAATGTGTACCAGATATATTTGTTGACGTAAAGGCTGCCGTCACGCAGTTTGACAAGCAGCTTTAACTTCCTACCAGCCCAAGGGCCTCCAATGCATCCAGTCTTCTTCTTCTTCTTCTTCTTCTTCTTCTTCTTCTTCTTCTTCTTCTTCTTCACTTCACGGGCTAGGCAAATTTTCTGTTCCGCCTCACAGTTGTTCTGTCCATCTTTTCAATGACCTTCCTACATACCTAGAACGTCTTAATAATAATAATAATAATAATAGCTTTATTTTACCTGGCAGAGTTAAGGCCTTAAGGCCTTGTCTACCACTCAACCAGGTTTAAAAAAAAATACAAAAGAAAAGTCTTAAATCTAAATTACAATATGTATATATAAACGATTACAAGTTATGAATACAATACAATTAATATTTATAATGTATTTTGATTTACTCTAAATTTAACGAATTAAATATATAATATGTACAAGATATATAAAAAAAACGAGGAAAAGATTAATGACATAGTATAAAATTAAATAAATAGAGAACAATTAATTATTAGACAACAGGTAACTGTATAAGCGTTGACTTGAAGGTGCCAAGTGTGCGGCAACCCCTGATATCTTGAGGAAGGAGATTCCAGGAGCGGGCGGAGGCTACTGTGAAGGAAGTAGAATAGGAGGAAGTGCTCTATGAAGAGGAATTGTTAGCAGACTGCTATCTTGTGACCTAGTGTCAATATTGTGGTAGGAGGATAACTTCTCAAATCTGGACGCCAGGTAAGTAGGAATGTAGGAATTCAGAAGCTTGAAAAGTAGCGAAAGAGAGTGCAATTTACGTCTGTCAGTAAGACGGAGCCAAGAGAGGTTATTAAAGTGTTCGGAAATATGGTCATAACGGCGGATATTGAAAATGAATCGAATGCAAGCATTATGAACACGCTGCAGTCTCTGCGACAAGGCATAGTTTAGATCATTATATATAATGTCACAATAATCGAAGTGTGGTAACACAAGATTCTGCACTAGGATTTGTTTTAACGAAACTGGGAGAAAATTCTTTAAACGTCTAAGATAATGTAAGATGGAGAAAGTCTTTTTACATATGTGTTTCACTTGTGTTTGCCAGGTTAAATTTGCGTCTAGATGTAGTCCAAGATCTATTACTGAAGAAGAATAAGGGATAATTATATTATTTATAGTAATGTTTGGAAGTGTAGATATGTCAAAGGTTGTAAGCAGTCTTTGTTTGTCCCATTAGAATTACTTGTGACTTGTTAGGATTTAGATTTAGACCGATACTTGAAGACCAGTTAAAGATGGATATGAGATCGTCATTCATTTTCATCAAGCTGTTATAGAGAGAATGAGGAGGTGAATGTAGGTAAATTTGGAAGATCATCAGCATAGAGGTGATAACGGCAGTGCTTTAGTACAGTTGGCAAATCATTTATGTAGATTGAGAAAAGAAGAGGTCCGAGAACACTGCCCTGGGGGACTCCAGCCGGCACGTTACGCCAAGTCGAAGATCTAGAGTTTAATGAAACGTATTGTTGACGACCGTGCAGGTATGAGTCGAACCAGGATACAGCGCTGTCAGACAAATGTAGGTGCTTGAGCTTTATCATAAGTAAGTCGTGGTCTACTGTGTCGAAAGCTTTGCTGAAGTCAAGTAAGGTTAAAGGAGTCAATTGACGTCTGTCCACGGCTTCACGAATATCTTCGGTAATTTTTAGCAAAGCTGTGGTTGTGCTATGACCAGATCTAAAGCCGGATTGATAAGGATCAAGGAGGTGATTTTCTTGGAGATAATCAGTCATTTGCTTATGTACAATATATTCCAGGGCTTTAGATAATGTCGGAAGGATGCTAATCGGTCGGAAGTCATTACAGTTAGTAGGTGTACTTATTTTTGGTATAGGCCGAACTCTAGACTGTTTCCATACAATAGGGAAGATAGAAGTTATAAGGGAAGCATTGAAAATATGAGTCACTGTGGGTAGAATAATGTCAATGATTTTATTTAGCATTAAAATGCTGATGTTATCTGTTCCTTGCGCATTGGATTTAATCCGCTTGAGTGCTTTTTTAACGTCTATAGGCGAAATGTCGTAAAAGTAAAATTTATCTCTTCCTATATGTGGGGATGGGGATAAGTCTTTAAGAATGTCTATTTTAGTCTTGTTGTCTGGAGGTGTCTTGGGTATTGAGGTAAAATGTTCATTTAAGTCATCTACAGAAATGTCTATAGAGTCAGTTGAGGGATTCAACTGTCTAAGTCCCATTGCACGGAGCTTTCGCCAAGTGTCCCGTGCACTTATTGCAGGTCCGATTATACTGTGGGCGTGTCGTAGTTTGGTATTACGTATAGTTTGTGTAGTTGTGTTTCTAAGTTCTTTGTACAGTTGCCAGTTCTCGTCATTTTTATGCCGTCTGTATGTTCGGTATGCTTTGTCTCGTTTTGACATAAGTTCACGTATTGAATCATTCATCCAGGGAGCAGGGGAGCGGGAAAATCGTCGGGTTTTTACTGGTGCATGTCTGTCGTATAGTTGTAGTATCAGCGTATTAAATGTGTCTACTTTTTCATCAACTGATCTAAGATTCCATATTGAATACCAAGGTAGTTCTAAAGCGTCTGATTTTAGTTTAGTATCGTCTATGTTTTGTAAATTTCTGTACGTAATTAATTTAGAGCGTCTTTTAGGACATTGGAGTGAGTATTCTACGAATACAATGTCATGAGCAGATATGCCAGGAGCAGGAATTTGTCCATATGACAGTACTTTCTGTGGATGTGTAGTCACAATTAAGTCCAGTAGAGTGTCGGAAGTAGCAGTGTGGTGTGTGGCAGAGAGAGGAACAATGGTCATATTAAAGCTTTGGAACATATTTTTAAGTTGTATGGCTGGTGAGTCAGTCTGAAGAAGATTTGTATTAAAATCACCTGCGACAATAACGTGTTCATAATGAGGCAATGAATCGTTCAGAGCGTTTTCTAGATCCGAAAGGTGCCCAATTTTTGGAGGTTTGTATACAATGCATAAGAGACATTTTTTTAGACTGGCTTGAATTTCTACGAATAAGAACTCGGCTTCTAGTTAAATGCTGCTTTTGGTAATCTTGTTACAATCATTCTTTCTACATACTTACTTACTCACTGGCACTATCGAACCCGTAGGTTCATGGCCGCACGGACATAAGCTCTCCATACATCCCTATCCTGAGCTAATGCTTTCCAATCATTCCCTGTATAATCTACTTCCCTCAAATCATAGTTAATGTTGTTCTCCCACCTCATTCTTGGTCTACCAACTGGGCGTTTTCCTTCTGGCTTTCCTACAAGAAGTTTCCAGGCACGTCTTTCATTCCCCATACGCGCAACATGTCCTGCCCATCGCAGTCTACGAGACTTAACTGTTCTTATTATATCTGGCTTCCTATAAAGACCATGTAGTTCATTGTTATGTAGTCTTCTCCATTCACCTGTCTGTTCATCTCTCTTTGGTCCAAAAATTTTCCTAAGAACTTTATTCTCAAATACTCGTAATCTCCTTTCCTCCCTTAAAGTAAGAGTCCATGTTTCGCACCCATATAATATAACTGGTAGAATAATAGTTTTATATATTTTCAGCTTAACGTTTTTTGAAAGGAGTTGGGACATCAAAAGTCTCTGCAATGCATAATAGCATGCATTTCCAGAATTGAGCCTATGTTTAATTTCTTTGTGCATCTCATTCCTATTTGTGATTATTGTTCCTCATTCTTTCTACATGTCTAAACCATTTATATCTATTTTCTTTGATTCTATAATTCAGTGGATATATATTTAACTCTGTTCTTATAACTTCATTCTTTTTTCGATCCAATTTTGTGCAGCCTTTTGTTCTTCTAAGGAAGTTATACTTTGTAATTTCTTTTGGCCATTACCGAATTTTCACTCACATAAAGTAATGCAAGAACTGCCAATGTTTTTTTATAAAACTTCAATCTAGTATATATTCTTGTTTTGTTCTTGCCTTTAGTGAGAAAGAAATTACTAACTTCTCGCCGTTTGATTCTTAAAACTTAATGCAAACTCTTGCCGATAACAATGTAATAAGTTAATTTTCTGATGTTTAGTCCACTTTTGAATACATTTGTTATATTTATAATGAAATGAATACAAATAATAAGGAACGAAGAATTTTTTTTCGAGGCATGACGGGCGCATCTGGTGGATTGAAGGTAGCTTTACAGTGGGCAAATTTAATTCTCTTAAGCTCGCCAGTTAAGTCTTGTAATTGTGGATTACAAAAAGTTTTTCTTGTCGATTGCTCAAGTTGGTGCACAAGACTTCGCTAATTGTGCCCTCCGTGTTATCTGTGTTGCAAACTTTTATTATACGTCCCGGGTTAAAAAAAGAGCAGATTCCAATTTACCTCCACTTTTATCACTTTTATTTCACGTCTCAAGTTTCCTCATTACATCTCCCATTAAATTAAATGTAGTTAAGTCAAGATAATTCAGACGTGTTCTGGATCCGCCCATGGATCATCGCCAAGATTCGGATTCCAATCTCGTTTATACAAGGTGATTCACAAATTCAAGTATTTATGATGCAAATTATATATATTTTAGCATGTGTGTGAAAGTCGGGAAGCCATAAAATTAACAGAGAGCAAATTGTAATAATTTAGTGAATTTCGAAGGAATGGAGCTATTGACATTATTCGCGAAAATATTTCTGAAATAAAAAATATGACTAATATACATCGACCCTACTTATTAGACACGAGAAATGACCTAACGTATTAGGCCTTTATATTTAATTCTGCAGAAAATTATTTTTGAAGGCCTTCAGCTAGAATTTCTACAAGAGTAATTAAAAAAATATGAATGTTAAAATTTCAATTATGGATTTATAAAACCATACAAAATGGAGATGATATGCCAGTGGGTTTCAGTTACTGGTAGTTAATTATGTAGATACACAGTCCACCGCTGTAGTCTCGAAGCAGTGTGCTGCCTTGTCACGAAGCGGGCCCGGGTTCGATTGTCGATCGGGACAAGTTCCTGGGTGAGGTTTTTTCGGGGTTTTTCCTCATATATAAGACAAATGTCAGGAACTTACGGCCCAACTGTCCCCAAAAATTACCCAGCCATCATCATCATCATCATTCACATCTGTGAAAAGCAACGGGAAGCTACCACACCTATAATTCCCTAGCAAAGATGGAAAGCATAGCATGAAAATGCTACGACTGCAGTGAAAGATCTGCCCTCGTTCAGAACACTACAGAATATAATTATTATAAGTAATGCTACGAGTGATTTCCAAATTATCGATAAATTCACGAAGTGAGGAGTGAATTTATCTAGAGAAATTGGAAATCAAGAGTGGCATTTGTTAGGACTATTTAACGAATAAAATTAAGCTGTTTACTCACAAATCATTGTTTAACTATAGTTATTTTAAAATATTTCATGTAAACGGCGATGTTTTGAAAACAAATCAGAAATGTGAGGTTATGTTCATTCACTACACCTTGATCATATTATTTATTGCCAAATAAAATCGCAATATTGTAAGAGTGCACCCAAGTGGATAAATAATGAAACACATCAAACTATATATCATAATTAATATAAAATTATAGAATATTCACCTGAAAGGTCCGTCTCCTCAACTTAATTATCATTTAACTGTAGCGCTTTCGGGACTTGTCCCATCATCGGCCGATGATGGGACAAGTCCCGAAAGCGCTACAGTTAAATGATAATTAAGTTGAGGAGACGGACCTTTCAGGTGAATATTCTATAATTTTATATTAATTTTGAATAAACCTCAACGGAACACATCATGAATCTTATAAAAGTATATATCATAATCAACATTACGGGTTATTCATTTATTTATTTAGTAAACAACTCAGTAAAATCAAGGAATATTTTCATTATTTGCTATATTTAATGTATTTGTTGGAGAAAAAATAATGGTTTGGCTTGTTCAGAACATTAAAAAGGAGGAGCTTTCTTTATCACAAAAATAGGAGCTGATAAAGAGAAATCGATAAAGAGCGAGGTGAAACACGACTGTCATTGGTTTAAAACAACGTTCATTGAAACGTGATTGGTCATTGACTAGCATTTGTGGCATGAGTTAAATGTTAAATAGTCTACATAACAGTGGGCTACATGATTTTATAGAAAACCAGATATAATAAGAACTGTTAAGTCTCATAGACTATGATGGAAGGACATGTGGCACAAATGGGGATGAATGAGGAGGTTGAAAGCTCCTTGAACGAAAACCAGAGGGAAAGCGTACAGTTGGTAGGCCAAGAACGAGGCGAGAGAATAATATTAAACACTTTTGAGATAATTAAATTATACAGGAGGTGATTGGAAAGCATTAGTTCAGGATAGGGATGTATGGAGTGCTTATGTCCGCGCGGCCATGACCCCATGGGTTCGATAATGCCAGTTAGTTAATTAGTTAGTTAGTTTGAATTATAAATTAGTTTTTTACATCGATTAATGATTTGGTTACATCATCATCATCATCATCACGAACTTATTTACGTTTAATTTCTTTGAGCGTCTTTCTATGAGATCTCAAGATGTGATTGGTCCGTCCATCTTAATTTTGGTCTTCCTCTATTCCGAAGTACTTTAGGTTCATTCTTCAATGTTAATTTAGGAAAGCGAGGTGGGTCCATCCTTTGGACATGTTGTAAGCAATTACGTTTATAATTCTGAATTTCTCCAGCTATATTTTGAACTTTTAATTTATCGCGTATATCTATGTTTCTTTGCTTCTCCATTTTTGTCAAACCTAGGAGTAGACGTAAAAATCTCATCTGTACCGCTTGCAATTTTGATTTGATTTTAGGATTTTGTATCCAAATTTCGCTGCTTTATTTTAGTCCTAGAAACTTTACAGATATTCATCGATCGTACGTAGGCCTACTAGACACGAGAAATGGCCTTAACACATTATATACTCAATTCTGCAGATATTTATTTTTCAGAGCCTTTACCTAGAGTTTCTAGAAGAGTAATTAAACAAAATATGAATGTTAAAATTTAAATTATAAATTTATAAAAAAACTAACAAAATTGCATGGTCGCGTTAAAAATGACTGAAGACAGATTCTCGACAAGAATACTATAATGGGGAGCCAACTGGTAGAAAAAGAATAAGAGATTGAAATGACAAAGGAATATGGAGGAAATAAAGTAAATAATTGCACCAAGACGCTGTGAAACATTCTGAAACCTGCTGTATACATACGTCATGAAGAGAAAAATTAATGCCTGAAGGGGGATTTTATTTATAACATTGCAACATCGATATAGGCTGTATGTGTATGTATAGTTATAACATTTAAATATACAAGCGTTACTGCTATAAAGTAAATATTTTCTTTAAAAATTTGCTTACCTGTTATGGTGGCCACTAGATGTCAGTTGCAACGACTTTCCGCTACCCCTTGTGTGAATTGAGAATACTACATATATAAGAAAAATGTATGTTTGTGTCGGAATACTTGAGTAGCTCAGTTGGTTAGAGCGCTAAACGTACAGAGTTTAGAGACTCGGGTTCAAATCCCGACTCAAGCATTCATTTTTCTTTTCATATCATATTTTCCTTCATTGACAAATGTCAAAAATATAATTATAACATCTAAATATACAAGCGTTACTGCTATAAAGTAAATATTCTCTTTAAAAATTGCTAACCCGTTATGGTGGCCACTAGATGTCAGTTGGAACGACTTCCCGCTCCCTTTGTGTGAATTGCGAATACTACATATATAAGAAAAATGTATGTTTGTGTTGGAATACTTGAGTAGCTCAGTTGGTTAGAGCGCTAAACGTATAGAGTTTAGAGACTCGGGTTCATATACCGACTCAAGCATTCATTTTTGTTTTCATATATATATATATATATATATATATATGTGTGTGTGTGGTGTGTGTATATATGTGCGAGCGTATTAACGCTCTAGCAGCCGCAATTTTATTTTTGGAACCACACTCGGCATATAGCAATCAATTTTAAGAAATGTAAGCAAAAAATCAGGTCTTTTGAGTGTTTAAATATCACTCTAGTGACCGCAATTACCAGTATTCCGAAAACGAATCTTAGTGTATTTAATTTAAATAAAACGGGAATATGAAAAATAGAGTACAAAATTATAAAATTGGTTTGCAGTTCGATAACTGTTAAAATAATTAAAACATTGTAGACCTTTCGGGACTAGTCCCATCCTCAGCAGAAGGTTGTTTGCTATTGTTCAGATGACGGCTGGACTCTGGCAGACAACGTTCTGCTAAGGATGGGATTGGTCCCAAGGCCTACAAAGTTTTTAATATATTTATGTACTATTATAACAATCAGTGAGCTTTAGCTCATATGTACTTGGCAACAAAACCTATATTTTATGTTCTAACAAAACACAAAACACGCTATTAAAACATAAAATATAGTTTCAACAAAACGTAAAATACACTTTAATGATGATTTCGTATAACTACATAATTAAGCTTTTCTTGACTTTTCTGGAAGTATATTAATAGTTGCATCTTTGACTGCTTTCAAATTTATTCCTTATGAAACGTGAAAATCTACGCTCATTTTTACTTTAAATTCACGTATGAAATTGGCACCCAAAATTACAGAATATAACAACAATGTTTGCTGATCGTGTTTTTTTTTCTTTTTTCCCTCCAAAGCCCACAGTACTCTTTCTCTAAACATATCGTTTCCACAATAAATACATTTTATTAAATATACTAAATAACAACTATGCTAAAATACTCTGAACGTAGATAAAATATTATAGACAACACGTTACAAAATTCGGTTTAGTAATTCATTGCTCTTAGAACATTACTTTCTGCCGTGTTCTAATTTGAGCATCTCGTTACTAAACCTCTGCTTTAGTAACTAGTCGTCTGTGAGTCGAGGAGACTCCAAAAAAAAAAATTATATATTTTTTTTATATTCTTTGTCTCTAAACGGAATTTTACCTTGGACTCTATTACTATTGAAAATAAAACGAGTAAGATATTGTCTATCAAATTAGCGAAATATGGCCTTAAGGAGTGAGGGTTTATCTAATAACTGTAAGTCAATATCGTTCAATGAGCGATGTTTGTTTTCTCGCAAAGTAAGTGTATCCATACGATTTAATTATCATAAGTAATGTCACGAGTGATTTCCAAGTTATCGATAAATTCATGACTCACGAAGTCAGGAGAGAATTTATCTATAGAATTTGGAAATCAAGAGTGTCATTTGTTAGGACTATTTAACGAATAAAATTAAGCTGTTTACTCACAAATCATTATTTAACTATAGTTATTTTAAAATATTCATATATTTAATGTAAACGGCGATGTTTGGAAACAGATGGGAAACGATTGGTACGCTTCATTTGCTTCTATTGTTCATCACTGCAACCAGATCATATTATTTATTGCCAAAGGATCGCAACATTGTAAGAATGCACCCTAGTGGAGAAATGTATAACCAACATTATAGGTATTAATTAATTTCTGATGTCCTATGATGTAAATATGTCAATTATATTTTTCTGCAACGTCATTTCCTGGAAAATAATTTGTTTAAGGAAGTGCAAACGTGGTTTCATTTTTTTGTTTCTGGCACAAATGTTTTTATATTTTCTCCCGCATGCGCTATCTGCTGACATTCATGCACTATATATACAATCTGGTAGCCGTATTTCTTAGAGAGTCAGTCACTGCAACATAATGCTATGGCATATTTAGAATGTTAAAAAGGAGGAGCTTTCTTTAATATGATAAACTTCAGTTGATAAATTTGAGGCGAAACACGATTGTGATTGGTTGTAAATAAAAAATAATTGAAATGTGATTGGTCATTGACTACCATTTGTGGCATGAGTTAAATAGTCAAAATATAGGCCTATACATATTCTGTAAATCAGCTAATCCGTCCAAACAATTGACTTGCTGAGGAGTTTGCTTAGTTTAAGTATTTCCTGCGTGACGCACTTTTGCAAATTTATCCGTTTCTCTGCTAACTAACTAACTAAATCCCATGCTGCAACAGGCCCAGATGGCCGGCGGTCTACCAGCTGGCTTCTGGCTTCACACCCACTTGTCACATACAGACGAGTACAATCACCTAGCTAATACAGAGTTGATAATCGCTTATGGTTTTACTCTGTTCTAGGGTAGCACTGACCCAGCTGAATAAGTGAATTGAAGCCGAAAGAGAACTTTAACAACAAAGAATGAACAAAATTATATTCTTACAAGTTTGTGCAATCTTTCTGAATTCGAAGGAAAAACCTTTGTCGAACACCAAACCCGCGCAAAGTTTGAACAAATTTTCCCTTTGGGCGGTGACCGACGGGTCTCTAACGTTCATCAGTTTGATGCACAAAATGGGCATTGGTATTTGTTCCCAGCTTGTTAGTCTACATCGTTCATCTGTTGTTTTCGGACTTCTGGCCCTATCAGCAAGGCGAAGAAGCCTTGGAACAAGATTTTCCATTTTTAAGCGAAGTTATATCGCAAATTCGGAAGATGCAAATTGCAGAGACAAACGACCGACGAAAAGTCAAAGACAAGAGTCCGCAAAAGCGTATTTTCGTAGAGCGTTTCACAATTGTTTATGGTTTATCAAACTCTACTGTGTCCTACCATAAGCAATTGTGAATCGCTTTAGGAAAGTACGCTTTTGCGGACTCGTCTTTGACTTTTCGTTGGACCTTTGTCTTTGCAATTTGCATATTCAGAGTTGATAATGGTTAACATATCGAGACCCCCAGCTGTTTTTCCTGGTTTTCTCAACTGGGAGGCACAACGTATTGTAACTACCCAAATTCCTCACGAAGCTACGTGGGCACGGGTCCTATACTGGTCGAAATTACACGAAACATTTTTTTGGGTCAGGGGGACTCGAACCAGCACAAGTCCCGTAGCTCTGCACCAAGGCATGATGACTTAAAACGCTCTGCTAAGTCGCGGGTCTTACTAGAAATGCACTGTGTGTATATAAATATTTATTTTGAGCTCTACTCTGACTGAATTTTTACATGCTAAGTCAACGAGTAATGCTACGTTTCTTCTCTCATTCGATTCAATCCACAGGACGAAATCATCCGCGCTTTCACAACTTCATGCGATTACGTAGGCAATACAAAAGTCTAAACATAAGAACTGTCTTTTAAAAAGTAGCCTACTAGTGTTCGCCCACTGGTCGAAGTTCGACCATAATCATTATAGAAAATTTGAGGAAAGCATATATGAATTTGAATATTTCCGACATTTTTTCTACTCGAACACAGTCGTTCATTGAAAAGATCTATCTGATACCACACATTTTATACGCAGGCACAATTACAATACAAAATATTTCAGTGTCATTATAATTAACTATGGCTACATCTAAAAGAGAGAAGAAAGTCGCACTGTCAAATTCTCTTATTGAAGATCTTACATACATTTATCATCTCGTTTCCAGTATCTATCCTCCAACCATAACTTAAACACACGCTCAAAACATTGTATCTTATTTAATATACTGCAACATAGGGCATCACATGACTCCATGTCATATACTATTTTCATTTCTCGCAACTGTAATTCCCTACCACAAGAAATAAGGGACATTGGCATCTTTTAAAAGAAATCTAAATTTATATTTGCTCTAACCTCGACTTCATCATTATCCATTGTAAGGTACATGTATTAATTGGTGTTTCTGGTATAATTTATCATATTTATACTACTATTATTTTTATTATTATTTTTATTATTATTTTATTATTATTATTATTATTATCGTAAGTATTATTATTGTTATTATCGTATAAAATGTTGTTTGCATATAAAATTTACACTGCTACATTTAATATATCTTTAATTGTATATAATTAGTATAGGCCTAGTGTATATCTGGGGGCACGCCGTAGCGTAGTGGTTAAGGCACTGAGCTACAAGCCGGAGGGTCGAGGGTTCAAGTCCCATTGGGGTCAGGATTTTTAAACTGACTCAAACCCTCTGGCGGCACTATGGCCCTCGGGTCGACTCAGCCTGTAACAGAAATGAGTATCAGACGCTTGTTTTGGGGGCAAAGGCGGCCGTCACGCAGGGCTGACAACCCGGCTGACAAAGTGCCGATTGTCTAGAAAAGTGGGAGCCTTAACCTCCTACTACCCCAAGGGCCTCCGGGCCTGTCGTGGGATCACTTAAAACTTAAGTGTATATCTATATTTATCAAATAATTATTTGTATTTGTGCTGATTGAGTGGAAGAGAAGGCCTTATGCCCTTAACTCTGCCAGAATAAATAAAACATTATTATTATCATCATTATTATTATATTATTAATTAAATAACAGTAATTCATTAGTATAAAGCCAGAACGGATTACACTATTTGTTTCCGCAGTAGGAATAACTGTTCCTCCATTTATTGATATTAAACAAAATTTAAATTTCAAATAAAAATCAAGCTTAAACTACTTAAAATTAGTTATTAATAATACAAAAATGGGCTCATTAAAATAATTAATTACAATTTTTATTTGTGTATGTTATTGAAATGAATGAAATGATTATGCAATTAAAAAAATAAATTTGAATTTGAAATTTCATTTTATGAATACATTTTCTCTTTTGTTTTGTTCTTGATATTTATTTTTCTTTTCGTTTCTTTTGCTGTTTACATAATAATAATAATAATAATAATAATAATAATAATAATAATAATAATAATAATAATAATAATATAAAAATGATATAATTATAACACATGTGGTATAACGAATTCTAAATGGTAAAAACTGTATTGAGTATTGTAGAAATGTTGTAGATTGTAGACGTAAGGAATGTGAAATATGACGAATAACTCCTGGCGCGACAGGCTTACAAGGCCCTTAGCCTACCATCCGGCTGCTGGCCTCACATCCACATGTGTAAATCACAGAGGTAGATGATAATCAGCCAGTGTAGGGGTGACATGTGGTCAGCATGTCGAGTCCCCCAGTCGTTATAGCTGGTTTCCTCAACCTGGAGCCGCTACTTATTGTAGCTATCCAAATGTATCACGATGCTGGGTGGGCACCGGTCCCATACTGGCCGAAATACCATGAGAAAATTTCTTCCCCCATGGAGACTGGAACCAGCGCAAGTCCCGTAGCTCTGCGCCAAGGCTACCTGCCTTAACCACTCGGCTACGGCGCGGGACTAATATGACGAATAGGGGTTTCTAAATAAAGGCTTCGACTACATGCCGATGATATGAAAAAAAATAGTTTAATATTTTTTTTATTGATAACACTAAAACTCGTCAATAGCTACTAAACAAAACAAAAAATCGGTTGACATACAGAGGAGAAATAGGTATTGAACTGTTTTGTCTTTACCTATTTATATATTGATATTAATGGGCAAATCGGTAAGACTGGATGTGATGAAATCATTTATAGATACCAATCTTTTGCGATTGGGTGTATAAGCACACGTGTGCGTGTTACACTTGTCAGATAGAAATATTATGTGGTGCACAGTGGACTGGCGAGTGTTATGAACATATCGATTGATCGGAATCCAGGCTTACCCAGATTTTATTTTTATATGCATACAGCACAAAATATTAATTAAAAACAAAATGTTTAAATAATGTAACGAGGGCTTTGCATAAATCTGGTAAAAATTTAGGGATAAAAAAAAGCTTGCTTTCAATTCGGTGCTTGGATACGTTCCCAGTTTCCTAATTGAATTTATATACTACCAACACATATCCAGTACTTTCTGTTACTTATGCAGCTATCCTGAGTGTCCATTTCACGAAAATATTATTTGTTATTCAATGTACGAGATGGCATAGCTCAAGTCACCATGTCATCAGAAGAGCAAAGATTGCTTTGTGCTAAGAATTGAAATTGCAACTTAGCAAATAAGACTTCCATGTTTTTTTTTATTTCGCAATGAAACAAAAATACGTAAAATAAAGACATAAAAATCGTTGTCTAGTAATCAGAATCATCATTATGAAAATTCTTTGTTGACAACTAAACTGAAGAAGTGCTGTTATGATAATTTGCTGTGACTGTTTAACGCATGCCTCAAATGGAAGTCAATGACCAATCACATTTCAATGATTTTTTATTTACAACCAATCACAGTCGTGTTTCGCCTCGAATTTATCAACTAAAGTTTATCATATTAAACAAAGCTCCTCCTTTTTAACATTTTGAATTGGTAATAGCATTATTTTGCAGTGATTGACTCTCTAAGAAATACGGCTACCCAGATTGTATATATAGTGCACGAATGTCAGCTGATAGTGCTTGCGGGAGATAATATAAAAACAATTGTAGCAATTGATTATACCACAAAAAATACTGTTTGCACTTTCTTAAACGAATTATTTCGCAGGAAATAATGTTGCAGAAAAATATAATTTACATATTTACATCATAGGACATCAGAAATTAATTAATACCTATAATGTTGGTTATAAATGTCTCCACTGAGGTGCATTGTTACAATATTTGCGATCCTTTTGCAATAAGTAGTATGATCTGGTTGCAGTGATCTCATTTGTTTTCAAACATCGCTTCTCATTTGTTTTCGAACATCTCCGTTTACATTAAATAAATAAATATTTTTAAATAACTAGTATTTAAATAATGATTTGTGAGTAAACAGCTTAATTCTATTCTTTAAATAGTCGTAACAAATGCCACTCTTGATTTCCAAATTCTCTAGATAAATTCACTTGTGGCATTACTTATGATAAAGCAGTAGGTATAAATAATTGGAACATTTAGTCAATAAAACTATTAATAGTTATTAACATTACTCTCTATTTGACTTTTGGCAGACTCTACTTGTGTTAGTTTAACGAAATTTTAAAAAATTAATAAAATTAAAGAAAGGCAATAGTTTATTTCATTTGGGATCAATTATAGAGAAAGATGGAACATCAAATAAAGAATAACAAAATGGATTAGTAATTGAAGAAAAACTATGGGAATGTTAAGCTCTATACTATGAAGTAAACATATCATTAAACTAATTTATAAATCCATACTAGGAAGTAAATGTTATATGGATCGGAAGTTTAGGCAATGACAACAACATGACAACAATATAACTGCAGTTGAAATGGATTTTTGGACAAGAACTGTCAGAAAATCTCGAATGGAAAGAATTATAAATACAGAAATTATAAAATTGATGAATGCAGAAAGAAGTACAGTAAAACCTGTCTATGAAGGAACATGACGGTTCCTTAAATATATTTCTGTCTTGGCAGTTTTCCTTCTTATAAAGGGATCCAAATTACAAGCTTGAATTTTCTCACGCAGTGTAAAGGTACGTACACATATGCGCGCCGCGAACACGAACGGCGCATGCGCGGCGCGTGTTATGTTCGTCGAAATAATTAATTTCAACGAACCTCCTGCGATCCATAGGAAACCCACAAACCTTCAGTAAACATTTTGCAGAGCAGGTGTAACCTACCATGTCTATTCCCTTTCCGTTCTCCCGCTTGTCCTGCATTCTTTCCTAAAAATAGGGACTTTTTTTTAAAATGTCGCGGGATGCGGGACAAATTGTTAAAAATCAGGACTCTCCCGCCAAAATCGGGACGTCTGGTCACGCTTATTACTTATTACATCTTATAACTTTATTTATACTTGTTTCAAATATTATAGCATTAAAGGAATTTAAAAAAATATATGATTTGTATATATCTGTTTAAAAATTATTAAGAATCTATCTCACCATAACATGGCCTTAATTTTTAATAAACAAGTAGGCCTACATGATTATTATACTAGAGGTTGTACTTTATTGCACAAAGATACTAGTTTCTAAAAAAAAAAAAGGTATAAAAGGGATTCGTTATGCATTAATCAACCATTACAATAACTTACCTATTGAATATCAACATTTCACGAATGTTAAACATTTTTCTAATTGTATTAAAAATATTTTTTCTCGTTGCTTTCTTAGTTAATTTTGTTAATTTTATTATTATTAATATCATCCTGTTTAAATATTGTATTTATATGTGTATATATATATTGTGCATCTATAGTAGTTTGTATTACTTAAACTTATGCCTGAATTTGTTTTCTTGTTTTTATTGTTAATTGTTTTATGGCCATTATTTTTTGTATATTGCCCCATAACATGAGCAATCTTGCTCTTTGGAGTCTTTGAAGAAATAAATAAATAATTAGTAATAAATGTGTTTATATATTGTATTGTTTTGTGATACTTCATACATAATATTATGAAATGAACGTCTTAAATAAATAATGTTTTCTAAATCATTTTAATTTATTCATACAATTACAGCACACACGAAAAAAAAACACATAACATTGAAAAAAAAAACAGGCATCTCCTTTCAATGATTTTTAAAAATGATCCTTATGTTGAGGATCCCACAATAATTGCTTGCTTCTATAAATATCAATAAGTTTTAACATGTTTTCCTCTGACCATCCATACTCAAATAATAGGTGCGCACCGAAAACAACGCACCTCTCAGGTACCCGTCCAAATCCAAACAGCGAACCATCAAAGTGTTCGTGGAAAAAACCGACAATGAGTGGATCGTGGTGCGAGACGCGCGCGCCGTTCGCGCGCACCTTAAAACACCGTCCAAATCTGACGAACATGGTGCGCGCGCGCGGCGCGCAAGTGTGTACGTACCTTAAGGGTTACATGCATGTTTTTAAGACATAACGTATTGAACTGATATACAGACAAAATAGTGTTTGTAACACAGCACAGTTTGCACGGCAATACAAAACAACTCTATTATACAAAAACGAGAAGGACTGAAGGGTTTCCCAACTCCCTCGCAGATTACGTAAGCAGGCAAGGAAAAGGGAGGAATTCCCGCTGTTACACATAAGCAAGGGTATCCCTGCAATACAATGGCAACATAATAAGGTAAAACGATATAATGCAGAAAGCGTCATATGCAGAATATTCACGTGTGGTCATGAATACTGTAATTAGAACGTGCTTAAGAATAATTTTCCGACTTACTGAGGTAAAAATTAACTATTTGGTACTTAAAAAAACCATTCCGTTTCCGCGTTATGGAGGTTTCTAGTCTTATACAGGATGATTTTACATGTAAAATCGTACCGTCCTGGAGATTTTTTTTTCCCCGTCTCTACAGGTTTCCTTCTTATAAAGGTTCAGGCTAAGACAGGTTTCACTGTATAATGGATAAGATCGAACGCAGAAGTCTAATATGGTATGGAAGACTACCAAGATCATCCATACATGGAAAATTGAAAGAAGGAGCAGAAAGGAAGATCAAGAACAACCTGGAAGAATAATATTCAACATTCAATGAGGAAATTTGGTGTAACATATGAAGACACAGTGGACAGAGAGAGATGAAGATCTTTAATTAAGGGAAATTTGTGAATATGTATTACAAACTGATAATCTATAAGTCCGTGGTCATTTATGTATTATTTTTTAAACTCATGTTAATTATTAAGATTGGTTGGAGAAAAACCTCAATGATGAAAATTATTATAAATATATGTTATTTATTTCTTTAAAAATCTCTACAAAATAAATAAATATACCATATCTTTACTTTTTACTAAACCATGTTCAGCTTACAGAAAATAACAACGAAGTGAAATGTCTGATCTACCGTGATAGAATAACTAACTCACTGGCTGTATCGAATCCGTTATTTCAAGGCCGAACAAACATAAGCTCTCCATACATCTCCATCCTGAACTGATATTTCCCATCGTCCCATGTATAATCTACTTCGCTCAAATCAAAGTTAATTTTATTCTCCCACCTCATTCTTGGTATATCATCTGGGCGTTTTCCCTCTGGTTTTCCTACAAGAAGCTTCCACACCTCTCTTTTATTCCTCAATCTTGCCACATGTCCTGACCATTGCAATCTAAGTGACCTAACTGTTATTATATCTGGTTTCCCATAAAGATCATGTAGATCTCTGCTGTGAAGTCTTCTCCAATCGCCTTTCTGTTCATCACTTTTTGATCCAAAAAAATTCTCAAGAACTTTTATCTCAAATACTCGTAATCTTTCCCCCTCCCTCAAAGTAAGCGTTCATGTTTCGCATCCATATAATAGAATTGGGCGAAACTATGATAGAATAGACAATTTTAAATAATTTTAACGATCGACAAGATAAAAGTGTTTGAATTTCATTACCAGGACATGTTTAATCGTGATCACAATTTCATAATATCACTAAAAATTTAATCAGTGAAATTCCATAAAAACACGTGACTTCACGTAAGGTGAGATATTTTCCAATATTTTGTATTATATATATAATACAGATGGATAATATACAAATGTATATTATATAATACGGATATTTCTGGAAAAAAATTGAGAGTTATGACAAAGATACGAGAGAAAAAAAAAGAATAACAGCTGTTATTTAGGACGAAACAATTGATCAAATATCCATTTTTAAATGCTTAGTTTCTAAAACATCAATCTGAAACAAAAATATACTCTGAGGAAAATATAACAAATTAAACGTATATAAAGAGATACTTTATCTAAAGAATAAGTCTTCTTCTTCTTCTTAAACTTAATTTGTAGGATTTTCATCCTGTTTATTTCCAAAACCACTCTTTGGAGGAAGAACCTTGGTTCAGCTTGCCCAGCTGATAGTACCTTGTGAGGGCCCCTTGCCAGGATTACGGTGAAGACCTCAACGGCAGATACAGCGGAGAAGGAGTCCTTCGGTACGGTGTACCTGGCGGAAGAGGAACTCTACATCTACTGCCTTGTAGATTGACAAACGGGCGGATGTGTTTCGTTAGTCCTGCAAGACAACCCATCTAGGAGAGACAACTCCAAAATAAAACGGGGCAGGCTGAGCTCAGGAGCTGGGTGAAGGCAATCGGCCTAGTGAGGAAACCTCTAATAATAAACCCGCCATGAAAACGGGCTACCAACCCACTTCAAGGTGTATCTTATGCATTGCTCGCAGTCCCAAGGATCAAGCCTCGGATCAAAGACGGAAACAAAATAAAGAATAAGTAAAAAAATGAAATAAAGATTACATAAATTACATCAAACCCATAATTAAAGCACTCTTGCAAAATTTGGGTCCACAGATCTAGAGAGAGATCAAAATTGGAAGCGTCTCAAATGAGATTTCTATGTTGCTGATGGAAGTAATAAGATTACATCGGATATGAAACACAGATATAAGACACAGTTGATGGAAGGCAATATATTTAAATATTTTTAATGATATTAGAAAAAGTGAAATATTATTTTTAAAATCTGCCGTAAAACCTTATTTTTTTAACCATTTGGACGAAGAAACGTAGGATATAGCAACGGAAAAGTTTAAATAAATAGCTCAGTTAGCCTCGGAGTATGTCTAAGGGCCTAAACCTTGTTTGACAAGAAAAACAAAAAGATAAAATAAATCAACACAAATTAATACAAACAACATTACACAATATATGCATAAGTGATACACATCTTATAAAAATAGTATATTCTCACTCACATAGGAATTGTTCAGTAATTATTTAAACAAAATATAGGGCACGCAAAAGGACTTATTGCGAAATTACATAATCCTACAAAAAATAGATTATTACAAAAAATATTTGACAGACCAAACTTTTAGACGTGATGTGACCGTAGATGTTAAAGCAACTAAATATAAAAATGAAGTAAAAAGAATGAAAGAAAAAAATGAGAGTGTATAAATGTAGCTTCAATTTTTCTGTTAAAATGCAGTGTTACTGGTTGGCATGACAATGTATTGTTTTCTCAGCGGTCCGCCTCGCAGTGTGTTAATATATAGAGACATTGCGACACAATCCGCGCCAGGCACATGTGAAATAAATAGCTTCTTAATCCGTTTCTTATACCGCGCCTCTGTTTCTCCAGACACGCGCTAACGTTACGAGCAAGAGTGGCACCTGTATTTCAATTTATTTCCTTCTACTTACGTCTCGGTTAGTAAAAATAAATACCATGTGCAGTGAGGGACAACGATAATCGGAAATTGTAAACAAAGGGAATAAGCCTTATTATTTTTTTACAATCGATTAATCTATCATTGTCCCTCATTCCTTTGTTTACATTTTCCGACTATTGTTGTACCACACTGTATTAGTCTACAAAGACCAATTGTAAAAAAATCCATCGACCCTGGCTGGGTTTGAACCCGAGACCCTCGGGACCAGAGGCAAGGAGCATAACCACCAGTCCACCGTGGCCGACAAAAATTCACAAAATATGTTTTTTTTTTATTTTTCCCCCAGCCATAGATGAAAGGTTTAAGACATCACGCCTTGGTGTAGAGCTACGGGCCTTGCTGTGGTTGGAATCCCCAAGGAAGAAGAAATGCCTCATGGAATTTTGGCCAGTGTGGGATCGGTGCCCACCCAGTATTGTTAGAAATTTGGGTAGCAACAATTAGTAGCAGCTCCAGGTTGATGAAACCAGCTATAATGGCTAAGAAACTCGACATGCTGACCACATGTCGCTAATATATTTGCCGAATGTTCGTCCACCTTAGTGATTAACACATGCGAATAACAAGCCAGGTCAAGACTTTCATTTGCATTACATATTATGTCTTCTTACTTGAACAGTGTTTGGCATGTCTACTATATGTGTTATTTTAAATTTCTTCTGTAGATTAGATTTTAAATGTACAAAGGACTAATGAAACAAAAAAATAGGTGCTAAATGAAAAAAAGAGAGAGAACGAGAGGGAATATTTTGTTCCTGTTCTTTGTGTATGGGTTTACATGAGAATGTGTAAAATATATATAAATATATATATATATATATATATGTTTTCCAGATATTTGTCGTACAGGTGAGGAAAAACCGCGAGAAAAACGTCACCCAGAAAAACTGCCTCGACCGGGGATCGAACCCGGGCCCGCTGCGTGACAAGGCAGCACGCTACCTCGAGAACACAGCGGTGGACATATATATATATATGACATGAAATGGAAAATAAATGCTTAAGCCAGGATTTGAACCTGAGACATCTAACTCTATATGTTAACGCGTTTCCAACTTCGCTACTCGGCATTCCTGCAAAAACACGTATGTTTTTCCTTTATATATATATATATAATTCTCTTAGTCCACCGCTGTGATCTCGAGGTAGCGTGCCCGGGTTCGATTCCCGGTTGGGACAGGCTCCTGGTTGAGGTTTTTTCGGGATTTTTCCTCACCTGTAAGACAAATGTCAGGAAGCTTAGGGCCCAACGGTCCCCGAAAATCATCCGGCCATCATCATCAACATTATCCTTCACGGGTGTCGAAAGCAACGGGAAGCTACCACACTTATAATTCCCTAGTAAAACTGCAAAGCGTAGCGTGAAAATGGTATGATTACAGTAAAAGATTTGCCCTCGGGCAGAATTACTATCGATGGATATATATATATATATATATATATAAAATTCTCTATCACGAGGGGAAGCAAGAGTTGGTCTGTCATCTCATGTCTACAATAACAAGTAGCATATAAAGAGAATATTTGCTTTATAGCAGTTACTCTTCTTTATTTTTATTATATAATTTATTTTACATTTAGCAATGAAGGCAAATAGGACATAAAAAGAGAAATAAATGTCTGTGCCGGGATTTGAACTGGGCCGATTTTGATGAAATTGTTTGTGTGTGTCCCTGGATGGTTTAGATTCACAATTGGACCCGGTAGTTGGCGTTGCGATCGGGTTAAATGATTTTTTTTTACAATTTTTTACATATTTATGATATTTGTTTGCGTATCATAATATGTAACCTCATAATTTCATCCCGAATATTTATTAAAATGAAAAAAAGTTAATATTTGACCGTAGAAACCTTCTGAGAAGTTCATGCATAATTTACCTATTTCCCTTCTGAGAATATTCATAGTGTTGTGTACCATAGGTGGCGCTGATGTAATATTCTGTGGTTTTTGGTCGTAGCTTGGCGTTGTTAAACAACTCTAACCTGCAACTTTCATTTGTTTGATGATGATTCATTTGTTTGATGATTGGTTAGAGCGCTAAAGGTGCAGACTTTAGAGACTCGAGTTCAAATCCCGACTCAAGCATTCTTTTTTCTTTTCATATCATATTTGCCTTCATTGCCAAATGTCAAAAATATATTTATAATATCTATATATATCCATCCATAGTAATTCTGCCTGAGGGCAGGTCTTTCACGGCAATCATAGCATTTCCATGCTATACTTTGCAGCTTTACAAGGGAATTTTAGGTGTAGTATCTTCCCGTTGCTTTCCACACCGGTAAAAGATAATGTTAATGATTAGGATGATGATGGCCGGATGATTTTCGGGTACCGTTGGGCCCTAAGCTTCCTGACATTTGTCTTACAGGTAAGGAAAAACCCGAAAAAAAACCTCACCCAGGAGCCTGCCTCGAATCAGGAATCGAACCCGGGTCCGCTGCATGACAATGCAGCATGCTACCTCAAGACCACAGCGGTAGACATATATACTGTGTATATATATATTATTTAATGATGGAACAGGAATATGCACGAAGGTTAAACAAGCTTATGCGTATTTTCATGAGAGTGTGTGTGTGTGTGTGTGTGTGTGTGTGTGTGTGTGTGTGTGCGTGCGTGTGTGTTCTGATGCAACTCACTGAAGTTTCGTACATCTAGTTCCTTCCCTGGATAGATTTCGTTAAAGAGGTCTATTTTCAATTTACTCATCATTTCGGTAGACTTATGTTGATTTTGTAATATTTTATTGCATTCAGAAAAGAGTGAAAGATAATTTATGTTTTAGTGTTTTTGTAATGTAAGAGTGTTATATGAAGGATGATGATGATGATGATGATGATGATGATTAAAATAAGTGAGAATGTGAAATCCGGTACCACACGTAGCCTGTTCCTGTCGAAAAATACAAAAGGAACCACCGGACGTAACGTCCAGAGGAAATTTCGTTAATCCATTCATGCGCGCCACTAATTAGATGACGAGAAACAATAATTATTAAGGCATGATGATGAAAATAAATTAACTGTTCCATAATAGGAGAAGATCTATCATCACTAAAACAGTACCAAATGTTTTGTCACCAAAATGACTTGTCAATATGTGTATCGCTGAGATGTTGGCAATTTAATGCAGGCATATGGTGCACAACATAGCGATTAAAAATTCTACACCACCCATGGCCTATCCCAGAGATTGAAAATTGTACAATATGTTCAATTCTTCCGGGTAGCAAACCCGGTACCACTGTCGAAAAACAGGCAGTATGACGAACTCGTTGTCATAAGTAATGCCACGAGTGATTTCCAAAGTATCGATATATTCACGATTCACGAAGTGACGAGTGAATTTATCTAGAGGATTTGGAAATCAAGAGTGGCATTTGTTAGGACTATTTAACGAATAAAATTAAGCTGTTTACTCACAAATCATTATTTAAATAAGTTACCGGTATTTTAAAATATTTATACATTTAATGTAAACGGCGATATTTGAAATCAAATCAGAAATGTAGGGTTATGTATATTCACTGCAACTTGATCATATTATTTATTGCCAAATAGGATCGCAATATTTTAAGAATGCACCCTAGTGGAGGAATAATGAAACACATCAAACTGTACATTATAATCAACATTATAGGTTAATTAATTTTTTTAGTAAACAAACTCAATAAAATCAAGGAATCTATTCATTATTTGCTGTATTCAATGTATTTATTGGAGAAAAGTAACGCTCTGATATGTTCAGAATATTAAAAAGGAGGAGCTTTCTTTATCACAAAAGCAGGAGCTGATAAAGAGGAATCGATAAAGAACGAGGTGAAACACGACTGTCATTGATTGTAAAGCAAAATTCATTGAAACGATTTGGAGCATGAATTAAATAGCCATTGTAAATGTATGTCTTCGTTTTTCGAAGAAAAACATGTCGAACGTATTGGAAGAATGTGTAGAGATACATAGCCAAATTCAATATTAAAATATCATTCAATTCGGAATCGAAACCAAAGATGACCACTTAGAAGAGAACCAGATGATAACGAGACTGGAACAAGAAATATTAATTTATCCTTGACTGCTTGATAATAATAAAAACGTCAATGAATTCCACTACTACTTACAATAAAAGATTGAAAGGAGACTGGCTCTGTAACTACAGACTACTGATTCAAATTAAATAAAAATTGTATAATCTTCTTCTATAACATGAAATTAGGTCTTTTGAACTGTTTTCACATTAAGTGGGATTTAGTGAAGGGTATCCAACACTTCTACGTCCTTTAGGTTTGTACTTTAGTAATAGCTGTGGATACAAAATATATAATAATTGTTGAAAATGCTTTTGACTTGAACACATCTTTGTATGGGGAGGTAATCACTCTTAAATGAAGAACAGCTTGTGTCCATATAATTCACACTTCAATAAATCGGCTACAAGTAGACATAATTCCGACATATTTGTCTCGTGTTCAAGAGGAAGGACGATATTGAGCCAGTACTACTTTGGACATCGTGAACTGCACAAATTGAACCCAAGGTTTTCGACTTTCAGGATACGACATGTGTCAAAAAATAGAATCTGATGACAGAGACTAATTTCCCGATCCTATTGAACCAAATGTTGGTTCAAACGGGAATATATGTTTTACAATTCATCCTTGAGACCAAATATGGTCTTAAAAAAGCCAAGGCTATGGATTTGAAGTTCCACTTTTTTAATGTCGCGCTATATGAGAGGAAGAAGTCCAACAGTCAGCACTTTTAAAAATTTATATTAAACCACCGTTGAGCTGCTTGATAACAAAGAAAAATCAAACTTTGCCAAATACATACTAGAAACGTGTCATCAGTTCGACAAAATCGATAATACTATGTCAGTACTACACAGAGAGTTATAACAACAAGATTAGCATCCTTTAAGATATAGACATTTGAAAAGAAGCGAAGAATACAGACCTACTCAATGAGAATACACCCGCAAACCTAAACCCGTTGTACAACTTATACAACACCACCAGTACCAGTTAAAATGCAGAAGATGAAACATTGTTTTGTAAAGGCCTCCCTATTAGAACTACTTGATGAAGTAGGCCTATAATAATTTAGTTGAGGACGACTGACTTACCAACTACCAATTTTATATTTAACTAGCTAATACACGGCGTGCGCTGCTACGTCTAAGTAAATGATGTGTTTTTTTACGTTTAGTTGAATAAGTAAAAGGAAAAAAATTATAAATTTGCTCTCTTCGTTATTGCAGCTAAAACAACAATAAACTAATTAATTATATTTCCAAATTACCTTTCATTAGTTTGATCCTTCCGGGAAATTCTCGTATAAGACTTTAAAGCATAATAATAGTCCCTTCGATTGGTTGCCGGCCAAAGGAAGGCAAGACCAGTGATGGGGCTGCCATCTTATAGCCTCTGGTCAGGCTTTTCTGGAGAAAAAAAGAAAATAAAGGATAGAAGAAATGGAAGAAAGGAAAGACTCCCTAGCCCTCGGATGCCCTAATAGCGTCGGGGTCGAAAAAAACAAGAGTTAACCAAGAGAGGTCAGATAGTAAAGTTAAAAGAGTGCAAAACACAAGTAAGTGGAAGAAATGTAGAAACTCATATCGCCTTCGTTGACTTCATAAAGGCTTTTGTCAAAGTAGACAGAAATATATTACTACAAAATTAGCTGATGATAACGTTCCACAACAATATATTACTAATATCTTCAACATCTATAAAGATAATGAAATCTTTGTTAAACAAGATGGCAAATTATCTTCTTGGGAAAAGATCAACACTGGAGTAAGACAGGGATGTGGACTTTCACCGGTGCTTTTCATTATATACATGAATAAATTAATAAATGAATGGAGGAAAACACAACGAGGATATATACCCATCAATAGGAACCTCAAACTCGATGCTATTCTTCTTGCAGACGATTTAGCTCTTCTGGCACTTTCCGAAAATGATTTGCAACGATCAATTTATAATTTACAAAAAATAGGTGCCAAATTTAATATGGAAATATCAATACCAAAACTAAAATTATGGCATTTCATGGGAAGGACCCCATACAAAGTAAAATCTGTCTCCAGAATAAAATTTTTGAGAGATCTAATCAATTTAAATATCTTGGATATTATCTCTCTATCTGGGATGAAAAGGATATCCCTGAAAAAGTCACTAGTTATAATAAAAGTTTAGGAATTATTAATCAAGTTATGAAACCATCCCTTGTACAAAAAAACACCAGATTACATTTATATAACACTTTGGCTAGACCAGTGTTGACCTATGGTAGTGAAGCATGGACACTAAAAAAACAACATGAAAGCAGAATAACGGCTCGTGAAATGAGATTCATGCGCAGAACAGCGGGTTACACCAGATGGGATCGGAAAAGGAACACCGATATCTTAAAAGAAATGAAGACTACGCCAATTTTGGAATATATTAAACAGTACCAACTAAATTGGAAACACCATCTTAAAAGAATGAGTTCAAATCGGATCCCCAAAGCTGTTTATAATTATATACCAAGAGGACGAAGATCACTGGGCCGTCCTATGAAACGCTGGAGGGAAAATTTTCTATAGGATCGTAACAGGCCTTGGCCTAATACTTAGAAGGAAGAAGAAGAAGAAGAAGAAGAATTACCTTTCATACAATCCAAATAGCAAATAAAATTTAATCTTACAACATTTAATATTCAAGCAATCACTATAAGTAAAACCATATCGTAATTCTTTTTAGATACAACGTGCTGATTACCCGGCGTTTCCCGGGAATCTACGTACCCCGATGTACTTGGCATAAATGAGCTGAAACACAAAATTCGTTATAAAATAATACCCTCCGTGCGCTGCTACGCTTGCCCGAGAATCTACTTATCCCGATTTTCTTGGCATCAATGAAATATAAAAATGGTTATTGTGAGTTATCCGTAAAAGATAAACATATGCTGTTGTGGACTTTTTTGTAGAGCTTGTTTGAGATATTCAATTCTATGTACAATAATTTAGTTATGTGTTATGGTTTAGGCAGCGCAAGCCATTTAAGCTTACAAAAAACGATTTTTTCACGTTTTCCCTACAAAGGGTGATGTTTAAGGGTGAAGGGTTTGAGCATTTTCCCGGGAAGCTTATAGCCTATAGCATTCCCGGGAAAATCCTGAATATTTTGCAAAATAAAAACCATCACAATCGAATGAAAGGTATTTGGCCGCGCATAAAGTACGAACAAACAAACATTCATTTTTATATATTAGATATCTTAAGTCCAACAGGTCACGAAAAAACGAAAAGGGACAACAACATTAACCATTACTCGAGAGAGATGAGTTATACAGGGAATGATTACAAAATATTAGATCAGGATAGGGATATATGGAAAGTGAATGTCTGCACGTCCATCAACTTCCGGACTTCATAGTGTTAGTGAGTCAGGTATGTCGAATAAAATTGCATTCATGAAATTGTAATGTTCCATTTAACAAAAACGTCAAGTGATGTGCAATGAAATAATTTTTCGGTGGATGTGACATTTAGAACGTTCATGCACTAAAATAAGAATACTCAGGTGCAGAGGATTTTGTGTCCGCCTGAGTGGTTCGGCAACCCGTCTTGTAATGTAATGTGTGTTGCCTATGTATATGAAAGGGATTTAAGAGTTAGCAGATTCTGCGAGTTTTTTCCTTAAGCCTCAGCTCTGTCTTCTAATTTCTATGAAAGAAACTCTCCCTAAGCCCCTCAGATACACTACACCTGCAACCCGCTTAAATCACTTTTCCAACAACAATTATTGTGTAACAACAATACAATAATACTTCTATTCTTTAACATTATACTTTGTTTACGCGAAATGAAATCAAAACTGCATTAATCAAAATAATATATATATATATATATATATATATATATATATATATATATTAATTTGTATTACAATAAAGTGTCGCTACTTTTAAAAAGTCTCAAAGACTTTAGATTTAATGAAGGCAAATCCAGCTTTGCAAAACATGTCATAGATACAGGTCTCCAATTCAATACCATCAACACTTTATCCGTCATCCATAGAGAAAATAACAAACTCAAAATCAACATTCTCGAAGAAATCGAGATATTAAAAGAAACCAAAAACGCTCACCTGCTGAATGAGAACTCGCCCAGCGACGTAAAACCCGCTCAACAGAATTCTCACGAACAACCAGTAGCAATTCACAAGCTGAAGATGAAGCATATGCTTCGAAAGTACTCCACACCCCACATCCAACGTTGAGGAAGACTGAGATCACAGGTACTCTATTTTTATATTATAAATATTACAATAAAGTGATCCACTATAGGCCTTATGGGTAGTAGGAGGTTATGATTTCCAAATTTCTGTACACTCAGTACTAGATGTCAGTCCGGTTATCAGTCCTGTATGATGGCCGATTTTACTTCCACAACATAGTCCAGTATTCATTTCAATTACAGGCTGAGTCGATCCCAGGGCCATGGTACCATCAAAAAGTTTACATCAGTTTCGGGTTGTAGTGTATTCCCTTAATCAACTAGGAAAAGACGTGGCTATTACAGTTACAATTAAACATCCTACATTTTACTACATGGCGAGGTGGCAACGCCTGTGCTTATCAGTCGGCTACTGGCCTCACATCCACAAGTGGATTATCATCCACTCAGCATAGGTGTAACTTGTGGTCTCTCGGCCGTTACAGATAGTTCCCTCAACCTGGTCCGGCTGGTAAAACAAGAAGTAAAGTGATCCCTTTACAGGCTTAAGGAAGTACATTGAAATGGTATGAAATTAAGGCTCTCACATTTCTAGAGAATCGGCGAAGGTTGTAAGCTCTGCGAAACGGCCGTCTCTTAGCCTACCCTCAGAACATAGCCTGGTATTCATTTCCGTTAGTGGCTGAGTAGACCGCAAGGTCATGGTGCCGCCATAAGATTTATCTTTATATTTCTCCTTCATAAGGCGCTACAACTCCATAGAAGCTTTGGCCTTCCCAACGATTTTCTTCCATTTATTCCTTTTTTTGACATTTTTGACCAATTTTAAATTCCTTATGATTTTATATCTTCCATTACAACATATATAACTTATTATTATATGATCTTTGTTTTGGTCTGTTTAGTTTATTTCATACGTCTCCTAAACGATGACATATGTTAGCAATTAACATATTCTATCATATATGTATATATATATATACGTTCATAAACTGAAATGCGACAAGTTTTACAACGGAAGAACAACAAGGAATTTTAACACAAGATACAATTAACATTTTATTAATCACAAAGATAAATCAAATTTTGCAAAACACATACTGGAAACGGGTCGTCAGTTTAACAAAATCGAAGAAGATACCATGACAATCTTACACAAAGAGAATAATAACAACAAAATTACCATCCTACAAGACATGCAAAATTTTAAGAGAAGCAAGGAATACAGACATGCTAAAAGAGAACGCACCCACAGACCTGAGCCCGTTGTATAATTTATTCACAAACATCAGTACCAAATGACATGCCGAAGATAGAACATATTCTGAAAGGTCTACATGGTTTTAACTAATTGACGATGTTTTTTTTAAATAGAAGTCCATTCTAATTGAGGACGTCTGATATATCAGGTACTTATTTTAATATTAAAAAATACTATAGACTACAACTTAAATTGTGATTTACAATGAATTGTATACGTATTGATGTATTGCATAAAACTATTAAAAAACAATAGGATATAAAAAAAGAAAGTATACACAACTGGAATTCTATAAAACAATGGCGTTACCTTTTTAAAGTATCTCAGTGAAACCAAGTCTATTAGAAGAACAGGCGAATGAAGAATAGATGCAGCGGAGATCAAGTTTCTGACGTGAGATATGTAGCATGAAATATAATTTTAAATATATGTTCAAATACAGAGATAAGAGAGGAAATAAATATTGTCTGTATGAATATGAAATAGAAATACAATATAATCGGTTACAATATCTTTAGAGAACAGTACAAGAAAGAATTTCAAAAATTATATTAGACTACCAACCGAGAGGAACATGAGACTAAGAAGACAGAAAAATGGCAATATGTGTCATGTGTGTTACTTGTGTGTCGAAACCAGGAACACCATAACAGACTACATAACACTGTAGAGTAGATTTCATTTCATTGAAGGGAAAAATCGAAAAGGTTTAGAAAGGAACGGACATTCCCATTAACTTCTAAATATATTTATTATTGTTTTGCACCTATTTTTAGTCTATTTATATCTTCATTACTAAGACAGTTTATCCTCCCAGTGTAAATAGAATAGGAAGATCGAGAACAAGATAGAGAGAATACTTTGAGAACGGAAAATCTCAATATTAGAAGCTGGTGATAATATTGTATTATTGGAAAACTTTAGCTCAGGATAGGAACGTGTGGAGAGTTTATGTCCGCGCGGTCATAAACCTCCAGGTTCGGTAGTATTAGTGAGTTCGTTATTTTTTAACATCTTGTATTTAGCTGAACACCTATCAGTAAATTGTGTAGGCTATGTCTACTGTTGTTTGTTTTCATGATTACGCTTTTGTAATACTCTCTGTATTTAGGGTTAAATCGGCAGAATCGGGACACGGGAGGAATAGGAACACTTTTAAACTTTGTTCTCTCCACTGAAATCTAAGACTCCCAGCGAAAGTTCTGACACCTGTCGACTAAACTCTATATTTCATGTATCAAAATCAGTTGTGTGACATTTTGGTTGTCGTTTGGTTACCTGAATATTTCACAACAAAAATTAGTGTTCCAGGTATGTGAAATAATAGTCTCGTACATTTAATAGTTTAATTTATGCGAGTCTCTTATTAACGGTTTAGGTGTTGGCAACCTATGAAAATTGAAACTCTGCGTTTCGGGTGAATAGTGACACTAATTTTCGTCTGAATAGGGACAGCGTATTTCATTAATTTATTTGTAACTATTGCATTGCAGATGTGTAATTCTGAACAGAACTGGACAGAAATTTATATGCATAGACTATTAAAACATTCCGTAAGGGAGCAGATAGTATCATGCGGCAGAGTTATTTGTAGTACCTCGTTCGTGTCTTCACCGTTACCGTGTCAGTGGAAGTGGCGATCCGCTGAAAACAGAGATTGGTACAAATAATTCTTCCATTGTCTGCATGTGGATTTGAATTATATTTCAACAACGTAAGAAAGGCAGCTTTTTGCTTCGCAAAGAAAAAGTGCAATAAGCCAAATTTGTCGTCATTAGAATCTGAATAAGAAGTACAAAATTATGGTCATACTAGAGAGACGGAACAGAGTAACAATGTGTGTGGGTTTTGTTTATAAAATATAGTTATCCCATTTCATCAAAACTGAGAGAATGCACCTAGTGTATGGTAAAGGAGTGAATGGTATCATGAAAAGGATGTTAAAACTGAGGAAAGAAAAAACATTTGTAGGCCTAATATATATATAAATCATATTCTATGATCGTTTAGAGGGTAAATTATGTTATAAAACTTTGTTTAAATTGTCTGAGAAATAAATATTTTACTGAAAGAAGTCATCTGAAAACTGTCGCGATTCACCCAAAAGACTGCCCCTATTCACCCTAACAAATTAGGATTGATGGAATATAAATGTCAATAATTACTTATAAAAAACTATAACTGGCACAAAATATTGATTAAAGGTTATAACTATGAAGTAAAAAAATAAATGTATTACGGATAATGGAACCGATATTACAGATTTTATTATTTTTGTCCCAATTCACCTGAGCTTATCCTATTGTCTTATGAAACTTCTTTCGAAAATTTTAATGAAATACAAAAGAAAGATTCAGGACGAAATAGAATCCGGCAATAAATGTCCAATCTTGACAAGTGAGAAAAACTCAGTTATGTTGATGGGTCTCGGGAATTGCATTTAGGACTTTCGGAATTCTAATCTCAAAAGCTATTATCTGTTTCGTTCGGTGTAGGTCTTTTAGGATATGTTGCCCTCATTGTGGGCGCTTTGTGAATCCCATGTGTTACTGCTGTTCCTATAGTAAAACTTAACATAGCATTCTTGTGGGTCTCATTGGCGTTTGGCAAGACTGTAACAGATAATGTTGTAATTAGGAATATGGAAGAGACGCATAACAATTAACAGGTGTTGGGAGGAGAACACAGTAGCCGGCCTGACTTCACGCCATCGTGGCATTACACAAGCCTGTTACAAATATCACGTGCGTGACTGTCATCCCGATCATCCGAGCACCCTCTGTTAATATCAAGAATGTATGCCATTCAAGAATTCATCAAGAATGACGAGTTGTTTAACTACTAGAATAATCGTTAATTTTGTATTTTATTAATTATTTATAGCTTCCTTCACTTTTGAAATGCATGTTAAAGCACCGTTGAAGTTATGTAATAAGATGTTAATTATATAAGTTTTTCACCTGGTAGTTGAGGACGACTGACTTAAGTTATTAAACTTCAAGTTGTTCTAAAATGGAGGCCTTTCGAAATCAATGTTTCATCTTCTGCTTTTAACTGGAACTGATGGTTGATGGTTTTGTAAAGGTTGGATAGTGGGTTTATGTCTGCTGTTATGTACTCGCTTCCTTGCTTCTTTTAGGATCTCTATGTCTTCAAGGATGCTGATCCTGTTGTTATTATACTCTTTGTGTAGTAATGACATAGAGTTATCGATTTTTTTTCAAATCGATGACCTGTTTCGAGTATAACTCTATGTCAATACTACACAAAGAGTATAATAACAGCAGGATCAGCATCCTTGAAGACATAGAAATCCTAAAAGAAGCAAGGAAGCGAGTACATAACAGCAGACATAAATCCACTATACAACCTTTACAACACCATCAACCATCAGTTCCAGTTAACGCCGAAGATGAGACATTGATTTCGAAAGGCCTCCATTTTAGAACAACTTGAAGAAGTTTAATAATTTAGTTGAGGACGACTGACTTACCAGGTAAAAAACATATATAATTAACAGCTTCCTTCACATTTTAAATTAACGCATTTGAGCCAGAATTGTTTGCTTTTCGGCCATTAGAAATACGACGAAATCAAATAAAAGGAGTAAAAAAACAAGCTGATAAAACAGCACAAATATCAGGTTATATGAAAGATTTAATTTGGCGTCTACCGCTGTGGTCTCGAGATAGCGTTCTGCCTTGTCACGCAGCAGGTTCGATCCCCGATCGTGACAAGTTTCCTGGGTGATAGTTTTTTCGGGGTTTTTCCTCACCTGCAAGACAAATGTCAGGAAACTTTTAAGTCCCAAACGCTCCCCGAATATCATTTGGCCATCGTTTTCATCATTAAAATATTCATTAACTTTAGGATTAAGGCCTCTCCTGGCGTATCATTACCATCAGCATCACCTATGATATATCATCGGGGAAGCGTAACTCCGCTTTCCAGGTGCCCCAACCTCAAAAATGGGTTACAAAGAAAACGCCATGCCAGGATAGAATACCAGAATGTGGAAATGAGAACGTGGTGGCATTGAATAAAAAAAATATTTAATTTGACGCAACAAACTTATGTCAATAGAAAAAAATCCGCATACACAAAACGATAGTTCAACCAGTTATCATATACGGAGCAGATACAAGGGCTGATACAACAAAAACTAAACAAATAATAAGCACTTGTGAAATGAAGATGTTAAGAACTGTAGCAGAAATAACTGCTCTAATTAATTGTATTATTATTAAATATGTAGTTGCACTTTCCAGAAAACGTTTCGTGAGAAACTTTTACCATTCTGTTACGCTTGAGTATATATAAAGGCATTTCTGTCCATTGTATCTCAAGTTCTTTCAAGATGGACACATGTAAGTAAATCGGTTTATCACCCCGGGACAATCGTTCCCTAATAATACGGCCTCACAGCTGGAGATGTAATGTCCCCTGTCCGGCTCTGGAAGTTATCCTTCCAGACAGATAAATGACGGTCAACTTTAAGTGTGTCAAAAAGCACTAGACCGCCTGTTGAGATGGCGACAGTAGCCAATGTACATCTGTGTTCAATAAATTAATGAACTTCTCGCCAGCGTGTGAAAATCACGCCCTGGAAATATAGTGGGAACCATAATGCCCAATCAGAGTCCATAAGTCAATAGCATTCTGCTAGTAAGGCGTTTTTTAGGTATGCTAATTATATGTTCAGCCAATGAAAATATTGGTCTTGTAAAGTGTATTTGTAAGATGGAGTTGGATATATTCCGAATATCGGGAAAGTAGTCTCCTCCGGGATGGGTTCCCGGTTGGAACAAAATTAACATAAGACTCCGCGCAGGATTAACTGTAACTGTTCCGCTGCAGTGCGGACTCGTATATTTCGCCGGTCGCAGGCAAGCGACCCATTAGATACACGAAATGTGTTAGGCAAAGAACGGCAAGTTATAAAAGTTTATCTTAAAAGCATCAGTGTGCTGGTGTTATATAACCTTAGGTCGTGTGAAGACCAGTAATTATCAGTGTTCCAAAACGCGATGGAATAGCCACGATAATAATAAAATAGGTTCAGTATCGACCGCTACTCGCATTCCTGCGACCATTCCGAAGTGAAAGATACCGGAATATATCCAATCAAATCCAATGTTCTGGAATTGGAACTGTAACTGTCTTGTGCTACATATGATATAATAAATATCATTTAATTGACACCAGTGTTGTCTCTGTAAGCCTCCTTAATGTCAGCTGTCCTTAGTTCGAACCTCGCCTTATCCCACGGTGAAAATCCACAACCCTGAGATACATAGAGTCCATGCCTTGCCCAGGCCGTACCGCCTCATTCCTGTTATAGAACTATTCAAGGGAAAACATTGTTTGATAGGATACACAATACAGAAATTAGAGACAAAAGAAAAAATTAAAGACATGACCAAATTTATTATAGACAGACGAAAATATTGGAAAGATCGTATAGAAAGAATGGAAGACAAAGGACTTGCAAAAAGAGCTAAAGACGATAGACCAATGGACGGGAGAAGAGCAAGAGAAAGACCAAACAAGAGATGGATAGAGAGTGGCTGCACATCCTGTATGTCTTCCTCCGAGGAGTGAATTGGGAAATAAATAGGATGAAAATCCTACAAATAAAAAATTAGAAGAAGAAATATGACTGTAATTTAGATAATTTTAACTAGGCCTACATTGCTTTTCTATTTCCGTCCGTAATAGTACTGTAAGTAAGTTCATAGGTTGGATTTTAAATTATCTTCCCGTGCTTGAGGAGAATGACTGGATTTGGCCAGGGTTTAACTTAACTCGAATTCCCCACTTTATTAAACTGGTCGTCTTAGTTTACAAGAAATACAGAAGTAAACAATATTTGCAGAAACAAAAGCTGAACACGACTGCGGTTCCAAGAATGTTAATTGCTAACAAGGGCATCAACTTTATGTCCTCAGTTTCTTTACTGTTTCCCAAGATTTTACTTTCCTTCAACTATAAATTTTTATTTCATATGAAATTATCAAAATATGTTCAAATTGTTATCATAATCGGATTCCTTACGTGACTTCACGTAACTCGATACCTATTTATTTATACAAGCTCGTATTTTATTTTGCTTCTGTATTTCTTTACAATAATTTTATATTAATATTTATTTTATTTTCATCCTCCTACACCAGTATAAATATTCAATATTCTTAATCTTCATTGTAATCACAATTGAGGTTATGTAATAAAATGTTATCAATAATAATATAGTACTCATGAACATGCCGAGGATGGAACATGTTTTTGAAAGGTCTTCAGTATTAATAACACTGGTCGACATGGTTTTCTTCACAAGAAATCTGATTAGTGAATCTAGTGCATTTTTCATTCTGAATTCAGATGTGTAGTCAGAATTTTTCCATCAGGCACAGTTTTTTGTGGCAGTTACTTTTATAAACTTTATTTTAGCATTCTGTTCTTCCGGACTTCTTTCCGGAAACTCTTGGGGCTGTCTCTGATGAGCACGGCGAGCGTTTTCATCAGCAAATTTCCACAATGGAAAAGAGGTACCAAGGCAAGTGGAGTTCTAATATGCTGGCTGACTATTGTTGGACCAAGAAGAGAGATATTACAGATGCAAAATATGCCCGAAAATCTCTATCTACCACTTTCTAGGTAAGTCAGAATGAGTTACAGTTAGATAGGTTTTATTAAAAATTATAAAAAATGTAAATGAACATCACAGAAAACTCTTGCCTGATAGTAAAACACTGAAATGATATTTAAATTCAGGATGAAAAATACTTCTAAAATCTAATATTTTTATTCTTGTAAAAGAAAAAAAAAGTTAATTTTTGTCGACCAGTTAATTTAACAAGGTGTTTTTTTTATCAAAAATTAATTCTATTTGAGGAAGACGGATAGAATAAAATTTACCATATTATTATTTAGTCCACCGCTGTGTCTCGAGGTAGCGTGTTGCCTTGTCACGCAGCGGGCCCGGGTTCGATTCCCGGTCGGGACAGGCTCCTGGGTGAGATTTTTTTTCGGGGTTTTCCTCACCTGTAAGACGAATGTCAGGAAGCTTAGGGCCCAACGGTCCCCGAAACTCATCCGGCCATCATCATCATCCATATCATTATGTTCATCATCCTTCGCCAGTGTGGAAAGCAACAGGAAGCTATCACATCTATAATTCCCTAGTAAAGCTGCAAAAGCACTGTCACGCAGCGGGTCCGGGTTCGAATGCCGGTCGGGACAGGCTCCTGGGCGAGATTTTTTTCGGTGTTTTTCCTCACCTGTAAGACAAATGTCAGGAAGCTTAGGGCCCAACGGTCCCCGAAAATCATCCGGCAGTCATCATCCATATCGTTATCATCATCATTCTTCACCGGTGTAGAAAGCAACGGGAAGCTACCACACCTATAGTTCCCTATATAGTAAAGCTGTAAAGCATAGCATGAAAGTGCTATGATTGCAGTGAAAGGCCTGTCCTCGGGCAGAATTACTATGGATAGATGGATATTATTATTTATAACACTTTAGTATAAATACTGTCACAAGGAAAAATTGAAGGAATGCAGAAAGTTGTAAATAAATAAATAAATAAAATATTAAATCCGTCGTCGTCGCCATCGCCATCGCCACCGCCACCTTCTTCTTCTTCGTCTTCTTCTTCTTAAAGGTATGGACCTATTGGCCCGTTCCGCTCCCCGGTGCACAATATGCTACAGGTCGTCCTTCCAACGTCGTTTTGGTCTTCCTACATTTCATCGGCCTTAAGGTTTATAATGAAGCATATGTTTTTATAAACGATTATTTGGAATTCTTCGTACATGTTCAAACCAATTACATTTATTTCTGTACATTCTCTCGTTTATATTATCTATATTTGTAATTCTTCTGTGATATCTTGACTTCTCTTTTGATCTCTTAAAGATACACCTGTAACGTACCTCAGAAAACTCATTTCTATTGTCTCAACTTTATGTTTATCAGAGATCGTTAAAGGCAAAGTCTCAGGCTCGTATGTTAACGTTGGAACGGTTACTGTTTTGTAAAATTTCAATTGAGTTTCCCTTATGGTCTTATTTCTCAAATACCTTCTTACTGAACCACATAGCGGTATTTGTTGAAGTTTCTCTAATTTCTTCCCTACATCCAAATGTTTCAGGTACGATATCAAGCTCTGTATCCCAGATAATTAAAAGAAGTTACTTGTTCAATGATGTTTGCTCCAATTAAAATTGTTGTCCTTTTATGCTGAGTTCCAACAAATTTCATGGACTTTGTTTTCGTGTTGATATCTTTAAATTATAATGTCTTATTAGTTTCCATAATTTATAAACTGATTTTTGCAGTTGATTTTCTGAGGAAGCTACAATGATCTGGTCATCTGCGAGTAAAATACAGTTATTTTTCATACCGTTTATCATAAAATGTGTATCATATTAAATTATGTCTAGTAATATCTTTGATTCAGAAAAGTGATGCAAAAACCCTATAAAGTTGTCAGGATTCGAACTTTACTTTTCGAATACGGACATCAACATTTAAGTAAATAAAAAAGAAATCAAGAGGAATTGCGATTATGTTGGGAGTTTAAACAAAGGAGATGATGCAATGTATAAATCTGTGATGTCGATTAGTTCCGATCGAGTCAGTGTTGCGTGTCTGGGAATCATAACTCTTTGGCGCTGCTAGGGAGGTCCGGTATTAAGCGTGAGGAATTGGCTACCACGATATAATGAACAACAAATTACCGAGTCGGCAATGCAACTTGCTGCGCAGTCGGCTGACATTAGAGAGCCAAGAACTTGGGGCTGGTGAGTAAATAGTGACAGATATAGGACAAGTCTTAAGTTCAGCACAATGAATTCTCAATTGTAGTCGAATTGATAATACATTCGTTATACCAGGAGATGAACAGACAGGTGAATGGAGAAAACTACTTAACAGTAAACTATATGGTCTTTACAGGAAGCCAGATATAATAATTCTAAAATTTTACATGTTTGTGACAAAGGAAAGAAGTTGAACCTTTTAGAAGCTGCAGAAATAAATAAATTGAAAAGTAGTAATAAACCGTTAAATTCCCAACTCGATTTGAATGAATCGCCTCTGTTAAATTTATAATATAGATTGTAAAAAAAATAAAATAAAAAATGAAATTTAAAAAAAAAATATTGTTGCATAGATACAGTTGTTATGTACTATAATAACGCAATTCATTAATTTGTTAACATATCTGAAAAAGGTACAGTGTACCGAAACAGATGTAACTAAATTATATCTTAATAAATCAAATAAAACTGTAAGTTTTATTTTTATTTAATTATATAATAAGAACAGTTAAGTCTCGTAGACTGCGATGGGCAGGACTAGTGACACGAATGGGGAATAAAAGAGGGGCATGGAAGCTTCTTCTAGGAAAACCAGAGAGAAAACGCCATGAACCTACAGTTCGATAGACCCAGTAAGTTAGTTATACCAGTCAAAGTTTTTTCTTCTATGTCTTCTTTATGGAATTTTTATTGGAAAGCAAAATCGTTCTATCTATTAAACCCGAAATTACATATGTTTTTGTTAAACTGGGTGTCCTGAGCGGAAATTGATATATCTTACAGAAAACGTTGGTTTTTGTATACGAATTTGTCAACAATTGCCATTACGCAAACGTATCACTGTGGCGACAGAACCTCAATTGAAACAACTTTCTATTCCACTAGTAAAATATAACAACTTCTCCCAGGAAATAATATAAACATCCCAACAATTCTCAATTAGTTACATGTTTTCTAAATTATACTATTATATATTAAATGTCAAGGAACTTAAGGACCCAAATAATCCGAGGACACCATTTGACAATGTTAATCGCCAGTGTTAAATAGCCTAGTTTAGTATTAATATGACTATATGAATGAATGGATGTATGGATGCCAAATCTTGCCTTAAATGTTAGTGTTGTCTCAAGGTGATCGTGGCATTGATATCATCATCTACAGATGCCCTGCATTTCTTTATATGTGGAAAGCAACGGGAAGCTACCACACCTACAATTCCCTAGTAAAGCTGCAAGCATAGCATAAAAATGCTATGATTGCAGTGAAGGACCTGCCTTCGGGCAGATTTACTATGGATGGATATATATATATATATATATATATATATATGAGAGAGAGAGAGAGAGAGAGAGAGAGAGAGAAAGAGAGAGAGAGTGTGTGTGTGTGTGCATGTGTATGTGTGAATGCGTGTGTACGTGTGTGTATGTGCGTGTTCGTGTGTGTGTGTGTGTGTGTGCGCGCACGCGCGTGTATGTGTATGCGCGCGCTCGTATATGTGTATGTGTGTGCGCGCGCGCGTGTATGTGTATGTGTGTGCGCGCGCGCGTGTATGTGTATGTGTGTGCGCGCGCGCGTGTATGTGTATGTGTGTGCTGTGCGTTTGTATGTGTGTGTGTGTGTGTGTGTGTGTGTTATTTCCCTATAAGTTCCACGTGGCGTGAAGGAACATTAAGGTCCAAAGAGTTCACGAATATCATCTTACATCTTAATCGCCCATCCACTTTTATTATTCTTAAATATTTTACACTTTCATTACCAAATCAATTTACTTAATCAAATTATAGGTTATCATTACTATTATTATTATCATTACTATTATTATCATTATTATTATCATTATCATCATCATTATCATTATTATTTTCATTATTATTATTATTATTATTATTATTATTATTATCATCATTATCATTATTATCGTCCATCGCTGTGGTCTCGAGGTAGCGTGCTGCCTTGTAACGCAGCGGGCCCGGGTTCGATCCCCGGTCGGGGCAATTTTTCTGGGTGAGTTTTTATCGGGGTTTTTTCTCACCTGTAAGACAAATGTCAGGAAAACTTCAAGGCCCAAACGGTCCCCGAAATCATATGGCCATCATCATCCTTATCATTATTATTATTATCATCATAATCCTTCACCGGTGTGGAAAGCAACGGGAAGCTACCACACCTACAATTCCCTAGTAAAGCTAGAAGCATGGCATGAAAATGCTATGGTTGCAGTGAAGGACCTGCCTTCGGGGAGAATTACTATGGATGGATGGATCATTATCATCATTATCATTATTATTTTTTTTCCTTGTCAACTTTATATTGTGTAGCCTATGCCTATTATGTATTATTAATCAACATGTAGATAATTCATAATTGTTATTATATGTATAATTTAATCCTGATGAAGTGGAAGAGATGACCTTGTGGTCTTAACCCTAACAGGTAAAATATATAAATTAAATAAATATCATGCTCGTCTTGTTTAGTATGAATACTGTATATAAATCAATAGTGAATGCTGTCTTAAATGTCCATGTTGCGGTCTCAATATTATCCTGATCATCAGGTGATGCCCTTCGTATCATTGGGTAAACATGTGATCCAGAATTAAATTCTTTCCCGGCAGGCATGGTTTCTGTAACAGGCGTGTGTGTGTGTGTGTGTGTGTGTGTGTGTGTGTGTGTGTGTTGTGTGTGTGTGTTTTCTAATGCCACCCACTACTAATTACGTGCTTCGGGTTCCGTGCTGAACAGATAGATGGCGTTAATGTGATCTACTTTTAATTTAGGCGCAACTTCGTCAGACCAATTTACATGGATGATGTGTTCTTGTATTGTGTACAGAGAGATGGGGGAATGTAGGATGTGTGTATAGTGTAAAGTGTATTGTATGAGGCACGACGATGAAGAGCTAGAAGGTGAAATTCGGTACCAGTACGCAGCCTACTATTTGCATTAGATAATGCAACGCTAAATCGATTCTTTACTTTCTACTTCCTACTACCCATTATTATTGTTGCAATAGTAATGATTCACTTATTAATTTTACACAAAGGAGGACCAAATAAACCTAGGGTTAAATAGGAACAATGATAAAATTCCATCCATAATTTTACCACAAGAAATCAGGGGCTGTCGGACTTTGTTGTCTTTTAAAAGAAATGTAAATTTATATGTGCAACATCATTACCCAGCATAAGGTACATACACTAATTGGTGTTCCTCGAATAATTTATAATATCTATATTATTATCATTGTTAGGGGGCAGAGCCTAATTGGGATTTCCGGATCTTTCATCTGGTCAAAAACCCTGTTCGAACTGATATTTAACCTCTGGGGTGAATTTTTGTGACGTCCGGAGAGTCTAACTTAGCCAAATACACTCTCCTCATCTCCAAGTTGGGGCCCCTCGGGATCTTCTAAAGATCTTTTAAGATTTTAAGTTGCAAAAGAGAGAGTGGGGTGTGGAAAGAAACGGGAAGCTACCACACCTATATATCCCTAGTAAATGGTTTGTATGCAGATACAAAAAGGAAAGCTGAGTTAAGGAAAGAGTGGAGAATGCAGAGTTTGCAGTGAAATACCTCTTTTGGGCAGAACACTATGAATGAATTATTGTTGTTATTATTATTATTATTATTATTATTATTATTATTATTATTATTATCATAGTATAAAATGTTGTTTGTACTTGAAATTTACATAGCAACATTTAAAATATATTAACTCTTTATAATTAGTATAGTGTATATGCCTATAATCTATTGGGCCTACTGTTAAATAAGTATTTGTAATTTGTGCTGGTTGAGTGCAAGCGAAGGTCTTAAGCCTTAACCCTGTCAGAATAAATAAAACAGTATTATTATTACCCCTCTATCAAAGACACTTTTGGATTTATCATAAGTAATGCCACGAGTGATTTCCAAATTTCATGACTCACGAAGTGAGGAGTGAATTTATCTAGAGAATTTGAAAATCAAGAATGGCATTTGTTAAGACTATTTAACCAATAAAATTAAGTTGTTTACTCACAAATCGTTATTTAAATATAGTTATTTTAAAATACGTATTTATTTCATGTAAACGGCGATGTTTGAAAACAAATGAGAAACGTTATGTTTCACTTGTTTATCACTGCAACCAGATCATATTATTTATTGCCAAAGGATCGCAATATTGTAAGAATGCACCCTAGTGAAGAAAAAATGAAACATCAAACTGTATATTAATTAATTTCAGATGTCCTATGATGTAAATATGTTAATTATATTTTCAGGAACATTATTACCTGGGACAAAATACGTTTAAGAAAGTGCAAACAGTGTTTTTTTTTGTGGTATAATCAATTGCTACAAATATTTTTATATTATCTCCCGCAACCACGAAAAGGTTACATTCGCGCAGTATATATACAATCTGGTAGCCACATGAAGTCATATTATTATTATCATCATCATCATCATCGTATAAAATGTTGTTTGTTCAGAATGTTAAAAAGGAGGATCTTGATTTTACAGTGATAAAATGTTAAAAAGGAGGATCTTGATTTTACAGTGATAAAATTAAACTGATAAAATCGAGGTGAAAAACGACTGTGATTGGTTGCAAATAAAAAATCATTGAAATGTGATTGGTCATTGAATCCCAATTGGGGCATGAGGTTAAATAATCATTATAATTTATCATTCAATCGAAAAACACCAAGGGGCCAGGCTTAATGTCCCCATCCAACGGACGAAACGTTATCAACGGTACCACATGCCTTCTCAACACTACGAAGAGGTTTGCAACTTAATGCAGAAATCTGGAACTCAATCTAGCGATCGATTAAAAATTGCGCACAACAACCCCTTCTGGCTATGAGATTCAAAATTGTGGAATTAAATTAATTTAACAATTAAAATTGTCAACCCCGTCGGGTAGAGAATCTTAGCCTTCCTATTTAAAAAAAAGTAGTCCTTTCACTAACATGTTCCACCATCAACATGTAAAATGGTACTGAATGCTTTCGATGATTTTGTACAGAGGGTTTAGATCATTGGATGTGTTCTCGTTCAACATGTTTGTGATCTTTGCTTCTTTTAAAATTTCAATATTTCTAGGGTGTTGATTTTGTAATTATCATTCCCTTTGTCATTATCGATATTGTGTTAATGATTACGATGAACTGATGACCTGTTTCTATTATATAACTAACTAACTCATTGGCACTATCGAACCCCTAGGTTCATGGACGCGCGGACATAAGCTCTCCATATATCGCTATCCTTTCCAATCATTCCCAGTATAATCTACTTCTCTCAAATCTTAGTTAATGTTATTCTCACACCTCATTTTTGGTCTACTACTGGGCGTTTTCCTTATGATTTTCCTACAAGAAGCTTCCGTGCACGTCTTTCATTCCCCATTCCTGCCACATGTCCTGCCCTTCGCAGTCTATGAGTTAATTGTTCTTATTATATCTGGCTTCCTATAAGAACAGTGTAGTTCACTGTTATGTAGTTTTCTCCATTCACCTGTCTGTACGTCTCTCTTTGGTCCAAAAATTTTCCTAAGAAATTTATTCACAAATACCCGTAATCTCCTTTCCTCCCTTAAAGTAAGAGTCCATGTTTCGCATCCGTATAGCCTAATATAACTGGTAGAATAATAGTTTTATATATTAGTTTTATATATTTTCAGTTTAACGTTTTTTGAAAGGAGTTGGGACATCAAGAGTCTTTGTAATGCATAATAGCACGAATTTGCATAATTGAGCCTATGTTTAATTTATTTGTGCATCTCATTCCTATTTGTGATTATTGTTCCTAGGTATTTGAATTCAGTCACTTCCTCAAAATTTCCCTCATTTGTCACCAGCTGTCCATTTCCATTATATAGGCCTAATGCATTTCCACGTGTGGACATATATTTAGTTTTATTGATATTTAGTTCCAGTCCCAATTTCTTAGTGTTACTCAATAGTGTGTGCGTGTTGGCCTTTAGTATCTCTTCGCTATCGCCCAATAGTACTACATCATGAGCATAAACTAACAGGTTATTAATACCATTGAGTTGTAGGCCTTCTTCATCCTGTAAAGATTTAATGGCATGCTCTAGTAAAAATTAAATAGTAGAGGAGATAGTGCATCTCCTTGCTTCAACCCATTCTGGATTTCAAAAGTATCCTAAAACTGTTTTCCTACATGCACCCCACTCTTTGTGCCATTTAGACACATTCGTATAAATCTAACTAACATTTTAGGAATTCCGAACTCCAGCAGGATACTATATAACTTCTTCCTCTTAATTGAATCATATGCATTTTTGTAGTCCGAGTATAGTTGATGTACAGGACCACTATATTCATTCCCATTCCTTTTCTAAATTCTGTCTTGTACTAAAAACCTTATCGGTTGTAGACATGTTTCTTCTAAATCCACATAGATGATCTCTTAGAATTTCATCAATATAAGGAGTAAGTCTGCTTACTAATATATTTGTTAGAATTTTGTACGAAGTTGAAAGTAATGAGATGCCCCTGTAATTGTTGCAATCAATTTTATCTCCTTTCTTATAAATTGGAACGAAAATCGATTCTTTCCATTCATCTGGAAGAGCTTCTTTTTCCCAAACCATGCTAAGCAACCAGTGTATCTTGCAAATCAATTTTACCCCTTGATTTTATCAGTTCTGCTGGGACCTCATCTGAACCTGATGCTTTATACATCTTCAAATCTCCTATCGCCATTTCAACCTCTAATGCACTTGGTTATGTGACTAGCAATTCTGCTGTCTATAAATTATCTTCCTCAATATCCTGTTCTGTATGTACATTTGATAGTTGATTAAAGTAACTTTTCCATCTATTTAACGTACTCCTGGAATATGCAATCACATCCCCATTTTCATTCCGAATTACGTTTGTTCTAGCCTGAAACCCTTTCTTCTCTATCCTAATTCCCTGAAATAATTCTCTAATGTTCCTATTTTTTGGATTAATTTCATCATCATTAATCTTATCATATGCTTAGTAAAATTTTATTTTCCCACGTCGTTTACAAAATCCCTAAAATGCTCAATGTATTAAAATACCTGGTGGTTCTGCCGGTGTAAAATTTGTCACAACTATAGTATTGAAGTTTAAAAACACGATTTATGTTCATTATGTATTACTTCAGTTTTTTTTAGATGAAGCTCATTATTATGACACTCACTTAACAACAATTAAAAATAGGCTTAATGAACGTTTCGTTAGACAACATAATACATTGCCATATTCTAAGTTTATTTTTATTGTTGTTACTCTTTTTGTACTTTCAGTATCGAATCAATAATTCAATCATGTTCTATATTTATATTGTTATTATTATAATAATTATTATTATTATAATTATAATTATAATTAATATAATTATAATAATAATAATTATTATTAATATAATAATAATAATAATAATAATAATAATTATTATTATTATTATTATTATTATTATTATTATTATTATTATTAACTAATTGACTAGCACTATCGAACCCGTAGGTTCATGGCCGCGTGGACATAAGCTCTCCATACATCCCTATCCTGAGCTAATATTTTCCAATCATCCCTGTATGATTTACTTCCCTCAAATCATGGTTAATATTATTTTCCCACCTCATTCTTGGTCTACCAACTGGGCGTTTCCGCTCTGGTATTCCTACAAGAAGCTTCCATGCAGCTCTATAATTCTGCAATGTGCCTAAAGCCCTGCCCATCGCTGTATATGAGACTTAACTGTTCTTATTATAATTGGCTTCCTATAAAGACCATGTAGCTCACTGTTATGTAGTCTTCTCCATTCGTCTGTCTGTTCATCTCTCTTTGGTCCAAACATTTTCCTAAGAAATTTATTCCCAAATACTCATAACCTCCTTTCATCCCTTAATGTAAGAGTCCATGTTTCACATCCATGTAATAGGCCGTAATTGGGAGAATAACAGTTTATTATTATTATTATTATTATTATTATTATTATTATTATTATCCGATCATCATCATCATCATCATCCTTCACCGGTGTGGAAAGCAACGGGAAGCTACCACATCTATAATTCCCTAGTATTGCTGCAAAGCACAGCATGAAAATGCTATGATTGCATTGAAAGACCTGCCCTCGGGCAGAATTATTATTGATGGATTATCATTATAATCATCGCCATCAATATTATTATTATTTATATTATTTCAGGATTGTTTATGTTTTATTTTATATATATATATATATATATATATATATAGGTATCCTCAACCAAAATATACCATTTTTTTCTTCCACACTTCATGGTCTTGCCTGTCTGCTTCTGTCATATTTATCTTCTTTATGTTGCCTTGAATTCCCTTTATCCACGTAGGTTTTGGTCTTCCGTGTTTCCTTTTCCAGGAGGTATCCATTTCAATACTTCTTTCTTTGTTTTTGTGTGCCGCCTCCTACTCATTATATGCCCACGCCATCTTAGTTGGATTTCTTCAATTTCTTGTACAATATCCTATCCTACATTCATAATTTATCTGATTGTATTATTTTTTATTTTGTATAATTTTTATATTCCTGCTGATCATCTTAAAAGTCGATTTCTGTGACTAACAATTTATTTCTGTGTTTCTGCTTCAACGTCCATGTTTCCGCACCATATAATAAAATACTCTTCGCAATTGTGTTATATTTTAATAATAGGCTATAGTCCTCTTGATTATATACCAATAACTTTCTTTGTCTCTATTATTTTTTTCGATGTCTAATTCAGATGATCCATCTTTTAGAATTATTGATCCCAAATACTTAAGATATACCACTGTTTTAATCTTTGTTCCATTTATTTGTAATTCCTCGGAAAGATCTGTGCTCATATATTCTGTTTTATTATAATTAATTGTTAAACCCGATCTTGAGTATTCTTCCTCTAGTTTCCTACCCATATAGTCTCCATCTTCACATCCTGAAGTGACAACCACTTGATCATCTGCGAATAATAAGTTATGTATGTATTTGTTCTCATTTAATTTTACTTTTGCTTTATAGTTGAATGTGTTTCATATCCGAGGCTCATATTTTGGTTTCTTCTAGTATTAAGTTTTTTATAATGTGTGAGGAGCTGGTCCATAGCATAGAGACTTTATCTGGAGTCCACCACAGATGAGTTGCTTTCACTGCAGCTAAGAGCCTGATCCACCCTTTATTTCCTCATCCGAATTTTGCACCATACCGTAGGCCTCCTACTCTGCTGCATCCACCGTTGGGGTCTTCACCGTAACCCTGGCTAGGAACCCTCACAAGGTACTATCAGCCGGGACAGCTGAACCTAGAATTTTTAACGAGGTGTTATTCATCCCCAGCTCCTTTCCCATCCGGACATGGGACTGAAAATGGTGGAGTTATTATTATTATTATTATTATTATTATTATTATTATTATCATTATTATTATTATTATTATTTTTATTATGTTTATTATGTTTATTATTTTTATTATTTTTATTATTTTTAATACTTTTAATAATATTATTATTATTATTATTATTATTATTATTATCCCAAGAATGATTCTGGATTGGAATGCTGAAGGTAGGAAGGAGGAGGAGGGGGAAACCCTGGGAACAGTGGATGGTTGAATTGAGAAGAAACATGATCAGCAGAGACCTCAAAGAAGGAGCTCTGAGGATATAAAACTGTGGCGGAGCAAAATACATTTGAGCCATTTGAGCTGAAGGATAACTACTGTAATGTAGAGAAAATTCTTAATAAAAATATTATTATTATTATTATTATTAATACTAATTTTATTAATATTATTAATTTATTATTATCGTAGGCTTTGGAGGTTTGGCACGGGAAGACGGCAGCAGCTGTAAAAACCCGAAGATAGAGATTATTATTATTATTATTATTATTATTATTATTATTATTATTATTATTATTATTATTATTATTATTAATTATTAATTATAGTGGTATGGCCATGTCAAAAGAATGTCAGAGCAAAGATTGCCAAAAATTGTTATGGAATGGATCCCAATGGAAAGGAGGAAGAGAGGAAGACCGAAGAAAACATGGATAGAAGGGGTACAAGCCGCTATGAATATCAGAGGAATGGAGGAAGATCAATGGATGGATAGAGAGGAATGGCGTTTGGTTTCCGGAAGACGGCGGTAGCTGCAATTATACCGGATGATGATTATTATTATTATTATTATTATTATTTATTTTATTTTATAATTATTATTATTATTTTTATTTTTATTTTTATAATTTTTATTATTATTGTTATTTTTATTATTATTTTATTATGTTTTATTATTATTTTATTATTAATATTATTTATTATTATTATTTTATTTTTATAATTATTTTTATCATTTTTATTTTTATAATGTTTATTATTATTATTATTATTATTTTATTATATTATTATTTTATTATTAATATTATTATTTATTATTATTATTTTATTATTATTATTATTATTATTATTATTATTATTATTATTATTTATTATTATTATTATTATTATTATTATTATCATCATTATTATTATTGCGCAGAAGAATGTTTACATTTGTTGTAACAATTAAAGTATTTTATAAGAGAATGTAATGGCTGTCAGACATTGGGATGTCAAGCGCTCTGACACGGACATCTGATAGCACAAATGGATTGGTAATTCCACTTCGCTCCTTCAGATGCACGTTGAAAGCATCTTTGTATCTCTTTAATGACATCTCGCCTGTCACACTTGGTTCCCGCATTCCTTCAGAAAACATTGTAACAGACCACCATGCTCTCCCATTGTTGAAATCATACAACTCAAATTTTCACACTTGTAAAGAGAAATGACGCTTTGGACTTACATATTTTTTTATCTGACTCTAAAAGTGTATAAATTAATTCTTTTGTAACAGTAGATAAGCAAAATGAAAACTTCTTAATTAGCATAAGATGTTTAAGAAACTGCATACAACAAGACCATATAATGTTAAAATAAAATAGGTACCTAATATAGCTATCGTTCTCAACTAAATTAAATTTCAAACAGAAAATTAATTTACTCCCAAATGGGAGTCAATGACCAATCACGTTACAATGATGTTTGATTTACACAACCAATCACAGTCGTGTTTCACCTCGCTCTTTATCGATTTCTCTTTATCAGCTCCTGCTTTTTTGATAAAGAAAGCTCCTCCTTTTTAATGTTCTGAACAGGTCAAAGCATTATTTTTCTCCAACAAATACATTGAATATAGCAAATAATGAAAAGATTCCTTGATTTTACCGAGTTGTTTACTAAAAAAATTAATGAATAACTCGTAATGTTGATTATGATATATAGTTTGATGTGTTTCATTATTTCTCCACTTGGGTGCACTCTTACAATATTGCGATCTTATTTGGCAATAAATAACATGATCAAGGTGCACTGAATGAACATAACCTCACATTTCTGATTTGTTTTCAAACATCGTCGTTTACATTAAATATATAAATATTTTAAGATAACTATAGTTAAACAATGATTTGTGAGTAAACAGCTTAATTTTATTCGTTAAATAGTCCTAACAAATGCCACTCTAGTTTCCAAATTCTCTAGACAAATTCACTCCTCACTCGCTATATCAGCGTGTACATTCGATTTATATTCAATCTCCGTCGTTATGACCACGTGTCTCCTTCATTTCAGGCCTTATCATGGCTACGCCTAAATGACAGAAGAACTTTACATTCACATACCTTACTATTTCAAATTCTGCACACATATTTACCAAGTTACTTAACAACACATTTTCAAAATGTATCGGCTCATCACAATTTTGGAACAAGATCACAAGACTCTTCTTTACTTTTGATACCACAGCATAGGACATGTCTATACTCTGAATCTTACACAATATATATGACTAGAACATGGAACTCACTTCCCAGTCATGTCATGGACTGTCAATCGCTATCATTATTTAAATACAAATTATCTGATATCTCAAGTTCGACACAACGAAAACATTAACTGCATAACAACTATATACAGCATTCTATAAATAATCATCTAGGAAGCTACTTACTTTATTTTATATCATTTTAATTTTATTATACTCCATGATGTTATTAGTATTACCTATTAGATCACATCATTATTGTATTTGTTTACTCTGTATTTTAATAATATCTTAAAATTGTAATAAGTATGTAATTTTTGTATAATTCTACTATTCGCTGGTTGAGTGGAAGAGAAGGTCTTATGGCCTTAATTCTGCCAGCTAAAATAAAGCATTATTATTATTATTATTTATTATTATTATTATTATTATTATTATTATTATCAGGCACCTATTTTAACATTTTAACATTATATTGCATAACATCCACCGCTGTGGTCTCGAGGTAGCGCAGCGACCCCGAGTTCGATTCCCGGTCGGGATAAGTTTCCTGGGTAGGGTTTTTTCGGTGCTTTCCTCACCTATAAAACAAATGTCAGGAAGCTTTGGGGCCCAAACGGTCCCCGAACATCATCTGGACATCATTATCATCCTTATCATCCACCGGTGTGGAAAGCTGCCACACTTGTAATTCCCTAGTAAAACTGCAAAGTATAGCATCAAAAATGGTACGATTGCAGTGAAGGACCTGCCCAGGGCAGAACACTATAAAAAGAATATTGCATAACCTCAACGGTGTTTTACAATGAATTGAATTACACTGAGCAAGAAAAAAACTTTTTTTTTTGTCTCAGAAAGAAAAATATGCGATTCTAATAGAATTTGTTGTCCTGAATTCAAATATGATATCGGTTTTTTTCCATCGCGCAAGGTTTCCGAGAGATAGGTATTTATAATTTCAAACACTTTAATATGTTCTACATTCATAACTACACAATATTCGAACATTCGGACTCACCTAGAAAGTAAGAAATGACGATTTTCTGCTATATTTCGCCTGTGGAGCATCCCTCTTGATAGTCCAACAATAATCGGGCAGCATATTAGGATTCCATTTTCCTTGATATATCTTTTCCATAGCTGAAATCTCCTGATGAAAATGTCCCCCGTTTTATTTTACAATGGACAAATGGACGAAAAAACTTTTATTAAAAAATAATTATTTAAGTCCAATTGAAATTGAAATAAATAAACTGTGGGGGACGGAGAAATTCCGAATACATATTTGAAAACACGATAAAAAAAACTGCATTAAGTACAACTATTGGTACTCATGAGACAAAAATCATGTTGATCAGTGTTATTGATACATCAGGGCGTCGTCAATTTCTTTATTAATTTAAGGATTGGGAAAAACAACCTTTCAAACACGATTTTTAATTTCGTGTGGTTAATCAAACCTGCTATAACAAGACTAGGCTCCATGACGTGACATACTTACAGCCAGCCTCACATCCAAATGTGTCATTTTCAGAGGTGGCAATCATCCATCCAGCATTAGGCATCTGTTCCCCACCCGTTATAATTGGTTCTATTATTTATTATAGCTATTCCTCATGATACTGGGTAGGCACTGGTCCAAAAATGGATGAAATTCGATGAAACAAACAATTTCTTCTCCCTTGAGGATTCAAAACCAATGCACGTTCCGTAGTTTTGCGCCAAGGAATGATGCCTTAGCTACGGAGAATTTAACAAACATTAAATATAGGCGTATCGACCGCTGTGGTCTAATTATAACGTTGCTGCCTCAGATGTAATTGGCGCGGTTTCGATCCTGGTCTATACACGTTTTCTGCGTCAGGTTTTCTGTTTTTTTTTTTACCTTGTAAAACAAATACTATGAGACTTTTTGGCCCATATAGTCTCAAAATACATCTAGCCAACATATATCCATATCCATTCACCTTGTTTGCTATGAATATATAAGAGAATGGAGTCTCTTAATGTTCGTTCTGTCTTGGAAATGGGCCCGGTAACACACAAACATACACATCGAATCTATAGACCTATAGGGTATATATACATGCATTCACCTTGTTTGCTATGAATATATAAGAGAATGGAGTCTCTTAATGTTCGTTCTGTCTTGGAAATGGGCCCGGTAACACACAAACATACACATCGAATCTATAGACCTAAAGGGTATATATACATGCATTCACCTTGTATGCTATGAATATATAAGAGAATGGAGTCTCTTAATGTTCGTTCTGTCTTGGAAATGGGCCCGGTAACACACAAACATACACATCAAATCTATAGACCTATAGGGTATATATACATGCATTCACCTTGTTTGCTATGAATATATAAGAGAATGGAGTCTCTTAATGTTCGTTCTGTCTTGGAAATGGGCCCGGTAACACACAAACATACACATCGAATCTATAGACCTATAGGGTATATATACATGCATTCACCTTGTTTGCTATGAATATATAAGAGAATGGAGTCTCTTAATGTTCGTTTTGTCTTGGAAATGGGCCCGGTAACACACAAACATACACATCGAATCTATAGACCTATAGGGTATATATACATGCATTCACCTTGTTTGCTATGAATATATAAGAGAATGGAGTCTCTTAATGTTCGTTCTGTCTTGGAAATGGGCCCGGTAACACACAAAACATACACATCGAATCTATAGACCTATAGGGTATATATACATGCATTCACCTTGTTTGCTATGAATATATAAGAGAATGGAGTCTCTTAATGTTCGTTCTGTCTTGGAAATGGGCCCGGTAACACACAAACATACACATCGAATCTATAGACCTATAGGGTATATATACATGCATTCACCTTGTTTGCTATGAATATATAAGAGAATGGAGTCTCTTAATGTTCGTTCTGTCTTGGAAATGGGCCCAGTAACACACAAACATACACATCGAATCTATAGACCTATAGGGTATATATACATGCATTCACCTTGTTTGCTATGAATATATAAGAGAATGGAGTCTCTTAATGTTCGTTCTGTCTTGGAAATGGGCCCGGTAACACACAAACATACACATCGAATCTATAGACCTATAGGGTATATATACATGCATTCACCTTGTTTGCTATGAATATATAAGAGAATGGAGTCTCTTAATGTTCGTTCTGTCTTGGAAATGGGCCCGGTAACACACAAACATACACATCGAATCTATAGACCTATAGGGTATATATACATGCATTCACCCTTGTTTGCTATGAATATATAAGAGAATGGAGTCTCTTAATGTTCGTTCTGTCTTGGAAATGGGCCCGGTAACACACAAACATACACATCGAATCTATAGACCTATAGGGTATATATACATGCATTCACCTTGTTTGCTATGAATATATAAGAGAATGGAGTCTCTTAATGTTCGTTCTGTCTTGGAAATGGGCCCGGTAACACACAAACATACACATCGAATCTATAGACCTATAGGGTATATATACATGCATTCACCTTGTTTGCTATGAATATATAAGAGAATGGAGTCTCTTAATGTTCGTTCTGCCTTGGAAATGGGCCCGGTAACACACAAACATACACATCAAATCTATAGACCTATAGGGTATATATACATGCATTCACCTTGTTTGCTATGAATATATAAGAGAATGGAGTCTCTTAATGTTCGTTCTGTCTTGGAAATGGGCCCGGTAACACACAAACATACACATCGAATCTATAGACCTATAGGGTATATATACATGCATTCACCTTGTTTGCTATGAATATATAAGAGAATGGAGTCTCTTAATGTTCGTTTTTGTCTTGGAAATGGGCCCGGTAACACACAAACATACACAATCGAATCTATAGACCTATAGGGTATATATACATGCATTCACCTTGTTTGCTATGAATATATAAGAGAATGGAGTCTCTTAATGTTCGTTCTGTCTTGGAAATGGGCCCGGTAACACACAAACATACACATCGAATCTATAGACCTATAGGGTATATATACATGCATTCACCTTGTTTGCTATGAATATATAAGAGAATGGAGTCTCTTAATGTGTTCGTTCTGCCTTGGAAATGGGCCCGGTAACACACAAACATACACATCAAATCTATAGACCTATAGGGTATATATACATGCATTCACCTTGTTTGCTATGAATATATAAGAGAATGGAGTCTCTTAATGTTCGTTCTGTCTTGGAAATGGGCCCGGTAACACACAAACATACACATCGAATCTATAGACCTATAGGGTATATATACATGCATTCACCTTGTTTGCTATGAATATATAAGAGAATGGAGTCTCTTAATGTTCGTTCTGTCTTGGAAATGGGCCCGGTAACACACAAACATACACATCGAATCTATAGACCTATAGAGTATATATACATGCATTCACCTTATTTGCTATGAATATATAAGAGAATGGAGTCCCAAATAAAGCAAGTGAAACAAACTAAATATTTGGGAATGATTATGGATAACATCGAAGGTATAGGCAAAGAGAACATAAAACATAGAATTGAATTGAGTAGCAAAATAATATCATCATTAAATTCCATATGGTGGGATAAGCATATTTGGAAAGACACAAAAAAATATATTGGTAAAACATTGGTGGAATCTGTTGGAATGTACGGAAGTGAGGTATGGACAATCAATAAGTACTACAAGAATAGACTAATAGCTCTAGAAATGGATTATTTACGAAGAAGTGCCAGAAAGTCTAAATTAGAACGTGTCACAAATAAGGAAATTAGAAACAAAATGGAAGCAGAAGAAAGCATAATTGAAAGAATTGAGGAAAAGGAATTAAAGTGGTTAGGACATGTTTTAAGAATGGAAGATGAGCGATGGCCGAAGCAACTATATGAATGGCATCCTAACAGAAAGAAGAAAAGAGGAAGACCAAGGTTAACATGGAAGGAAAACATGAAGACAGTAATGAAAGCTAGAGGGCTAAGCATCGAAGATGCCCAAGACCGTAGGCTTTGGAGGTTTGGCACGGGAAGACGGCAGCAGCTGTAAAAACCCGAAGATAGAGAGAGAGAGAGAGTCTCTTAATGTTCGTTCTGCCTTGGAAATGGGCCCGGTAACACACAAACATACACATCGAATCTATAGACCTATAGGGTATATATACATGCATTCACCTTGTTTGCTATGAATATATAAGAGAATGGAGTCTCTTAATGTTCGTTCTGTCTTGGAAATGGGCCCGGTAACACACAAACATACACATCGAATCTATAGACCTATAGGGTATATATACATGCATTCACCTTGTTTGCTATGAATATATAAGAGAATGGAGTCTCTTAATGTTCGTTCTGCCTTGGAAATGGGCCCGGTAACACACAACATACACATCGAATCTATAGACCTATAGGGTATATATACATGCATTCACCTTGTTTGCTATGAATATATAAGAGAATGGAGTCTCTTAATGTTCGTTCTGCCTTGGAAATGGGCCCGGTAACACACAAACATACACATCGAATCTATAGACCTATAGGGTATATATACATGCATTCACCTTGTTTGCTATGAATATATAAGAGAATGGAGTCTCTTAATGTTCGTTTTGTCTTGGAAATGGGCCCGGTAACACACAAACATACACATCGAATCTATAGACCTATAGGGTATATATACATGCATTCACCTTGTTTGCTATGAATATATAAGAGAATGGAGTCTCTTAATGTTCGTTTTGTCTTGGAAATGGGCCCGGTAACACACAAACATACACATCGAATCTATAGACCTATAGGGTATATATACATGCATTCACCTTGTTTGCTATGAATATATAAGAGAATGGAGTCTCTTAATGTTCGTTCTGTCTTGGAAATGAGCCCGGTAACACACAAACATACACATCGAATCTATAGACCTATAGGGTATATATACATGCATTCACCTTGTTTGCTATGAATATATAAGAGAATGGAGTCTCTTAATGTTCGTTCTGTCTTGGAAATGGGCCCGGTAACACACAAACATACACATCGAATCTATAGACCTATAGGGTATATAACATGCATTCGTTTAGTTTACACTTAGTTACCGATATATAAGTCGTCAAACAAAAATAAAAATGTATAAAACTCTTTTGAGACCTGTTTCCATCTAAGGCAGTGAAAGTTGGGCCCTAACAAAAATCCAAAAAATAATATTAGAATAATTGGAAGAAAAGTATTAAGGAAATTATTTGGGCCATTATGCGTGAGAGGAAATTGGCGCATTAGATATAATGATGAATTATATAAACTACTAGCTACTACCCGGCGTGCGCTGCTACACCTATATAAATTATGTGTTTTTGGATTTAGTTGAATAAGTAAAAGGAAAAATAAATATAAATTTATATCGTTATTATATTTAGATACCCCGTGCTGATTACCCGCCGTTGCCCAGGAATCTACGCATCCCGATGTATTTGGAATAAATGAGCTGAAAGACAAAATTCGTTATTTTGACTTATACATAAAAGAATACCCGCCTTGCGCTGCTATGCTTGCCCGGGAATCTACTTACTCTGATCTTCTTGGCATCAATGAAAGACAAAAATGGTTATTGTGAGTTATCCCTAAAAAATAAACATATGCTATCGCGGACTTTTCTGTAGAGTTTTTTGAGATATTTAATTCTGTGTACAGTAATTTTGTGTGTTTGTTATGGTTTAGGCAGCGTAAGCCATTAAAACTTACGAAGAGCGATATTTTTCACGTTTTTTTTTTTACTACAGAAGGTAATTTTTAAAGGTGAAGGGCTTGAGCAGCACTAAAACTCTCTTATAACCTATAACCTTCCCGGGAAAATACTGAACATTTTGCAAAAAGCCCCATGACAATCGGATGAATGGTATGGCAGCACATGCTTGCCCGGAAATCTACTTTCCCGATCTCCTTAGAATCAATGAAAGACAAAAATGGCTATTGTGTGTTATCTGTAAAAGATAAAACATATGCTGTCCTGGACTTTTTTGTAGAGTTTTTTGAGATATTCAATTCTGTGTACATTAATTTTGAGTATTTGTTATGGTTTAAGCAATGAAAGCCATTTAAGGGTAAAAAAAAGGGACGTTTTCACTACAAAGGGTGTTTTTTTAAGTGTATAGGAGTTGAGTATCTCAACTCTCTTACAGCCTATGTTCATCCCGGGAACCTCCGTGAATATTTTGCAAAAAAACCCATCACAATCGGATCAACGGTATGGCCGCGCATAAAGTACGAACAAACAAACAAACAAATATTTTTATATATTATATATGGTCATAATGGTATCATTAGGACAATTAAGATGACTTGGACATCTCTACAGGGAAGAGGAATCAGATGTATGTCGTAAAGTCACATTGACAACTATAAATGGAAACCGAAGAGTAGACGTCCTAATATTAGGTGGTTCGACAGCGCTCAACAGGACCTGAGGACACTGGGTGTACAAGGATGGAGAAGGAAGGCGGAGAATAGAGACGAATGGAGTCGCATTGTAGGGGCGATCAAGACCAGCAACGGATTGTAGAAACAATGATGATTATATCTACACATACATGCAAATTACATATATATTCAATTATAATTATCCCCCCATTCGGATGTCCGGGAGGGGTATACTGCGGAAGGAGACATCATGCAATCAAAACAACAGAAGGAACTAAGACTAAGGATTGGAGCCAGGAATTTGAGAACTCTTCTGCAAGCTGGGAAGCTGGAAAATTTGTAGGAAGAAGTGAGAAGAAACAAAGGGGATGTGATGGGGATATCAGAAGTGAGGTGGAGATAAAGTGGTGAATTAGTAAGTGATGAATTTAGAATTTTTTATTTCAGTGGTGATTCTAAAGGAAATCATGGTGTCGGTGTTGTATTAGGACCTCGCGTGAAAGAGAAAGTGATATCAATGCGATATGTGGATAATCGGATGATAATGGTGAGGTTATAAGGAGGAAAAGTGGACTTGGTGATAATGCAAATTTACGTGCCCCATAGTGGGTTAGCAGATGAAGAAGTGGAGTAAAGATATGACAAGATAGAAGAGATTGTTGAGAGAGAAGTAGGAGCATGTGACGGGTGACTGGAATGCTATAGTTGGAGAAGGACAGGATGGAAGTACAGTTGGAAGATATGGATTAGAAAAAAGGAATGAGAAAGGCGAATCACTGGTGAGTTTCTGTAAAAGGAATTCAATGATAATTGGAAATACAATGTTTCAAGCATAAAAGAAGAAGATACGCGTGCATAAACCCATTGGACAACAAACGATACCAGGCGACTACATACTGACACAGAAAATATTCCGAAATTGCTTGAAAAATGCGAAGACTCTACCAGGAGCAGATATCAATTCAGACCATGTCTTACTAATAGGCGAAGTAGATATTTGCCTGAAGAAGATAAGAGCAAAACAGGCAACAAAGAAGTTTGACTTGGAGAAACTTAAAACTGAAGACGAAAGGAGAAAATTCCAACAAAATTTTCAAGTGAAAGCCTCTACCTTGGAAATCTCATATGGCAATACCAAGAAACTCTCTATAAAAATAGCTGCAGAGGGAACAATAGGATACAAAGAGAGCTAGAATATTAAGAAACCTTAGGTCACAGAAAAAAAATGTTGGAGGAGATGGAAAAAAGAAGAAAATGGAAAAAATATCAATACAGAAGAATCCAAAAGAAACTACAGGAAACTAAACAACGAACCTAGAAGAAAAACTTATAAAGGAAAGTAAGAATGGATGAAGCATAAATGTGTAGAACCAGAGAAACTGAAGAAGAAAGGAAAATATGATTTGATGTGCAAGAAAGTTAAATGCTTTGACTCTAGAAGGAAGAGGAGGAAAATTATGTGGCTGATTGAGGACGAAAACATGAAGAAATAACAAACAGGGAATTATGAATACATGGAAGAAATATGTAGAAGAACTATAAGAGACAAGAAATCGTCCGGCCAATTTGGATATAGAAAATAAAGAAGAAGATGAAAAAGGATTTTCAATTCTAAAGGAAGAAGTTGAACTAGCAATTAAGAAAATGAAAAATTGGAAAGCAACAGGGATAGATGGAATCTCCATTGAATTGGTTAAATGCTTGGTTGAAGGAAAGAAGAAAATTCTGCTTTTATGCAACAAGATACATAAAGAAGGTGAATAGCCCGACGAATTGACTGAGACAGTGTTAATACCAACACCGAAAAAAAATGCAAAGAAATGTAAGGAGTTCAGCTTTATATCTCAATCTGCAAAAATTCTCCTGCGAATTCAGTATCGACGTTTACTTTCTACGATGGAAAGCTAATTGGATGAAGAAGAGTTTGGCTTCAGACAGGAAAAGGGTACAAGAGATGCAATTGGATTGATACAAATAGGCGAAAGAGATATAGAAAAAGATAAAGAAGTTTATGCAGTATTTGTTGACCTGGAAAAGGCCTTTGACAGAGTGAATTGGAATAAACTCATGATGATCTTGAAGAATATTGGCGAAAACTGGAAGGAGAGGAGACTCATAAGTAATCGTTATATGAAACTGCGAATAAGAGTGAAGACTGGAGATGAAATGTCAGAGGGAAGAGAAATTGGAAGGGGCACGGCAAGGATGACTTCTATCACCTACTCTTTTCAACTTCTACCTGGAAGATCTGATGAAGAACTGCTTCAGGAATACGGGAGGCATAAACATGGGAGGAAGAAGAATTAAGTGCATACGATTTGCTGATAATGTGGCTTTGCTAGCAGAAGATGCAATGACACTGAGGAACATGCTGATGGAGCTAAATGACAAGTGTGAGGATTCTGGAATCAAGATAAATTTAATAAGACAAAGGCCATGATTATAGGAAGGAAACCAAGGATGATAAACACGAGGATTAAAGATGAGGCCATTGATCAAGTGGAGAGCTTCAAATACTTGGGTTGTACTATCAGTAGTAACATGAACTGCGGTTAAGAAGTAAAGCAGAGGATAGCAATGGCAAAAGAAGCTTTTAACAAGAAGAGAAACATTTTCTGCGGACCTTTGATAAAGAATTGCGGAAGTGGCTAGTGAAGTGCTTTGTATGGAGTGTATGGTGCAGAGACTTGGACATTATGATGGAATGAGAAAAAGCGACTGGAAGCTTTCGAGATGTGGATATGGAGAAGGATAGAAAGTATAAAAAGGACAGACAAAATAAAATAATAAAGTTGTGCTAGACAAAATGGATTAAGGAAGAACAATGCTGGAACTCATAAAGAAGAGGAAAAGAAATTGGATGGGCCACTGGCTAAGAAGAAACTGCCTGCTGACGGATGCCCTAGAAGGAATGGTCAATGGAAAGAAAGTCAGAGGTAGAAAAAAGACATCAGATGGTAGACAGTATTCAAATCAATGGTTTGTATACAGAAATAAAAAGGAAAGCTGAGTTAAGGAAAGAGTGGAGTTAGCAGTGAAAGACCTGATCTTGAGCAGAACACTATGTATGTAACATATGTATATGGGACATCTCTTAGCGCAGTTGGTTAAGAATGTCGGAAGGTCGGAGATTCGAGTCCCGATGGGGTCGGATTTCTTTAACTGGTCTAACCTTCAGGCGGGACAATGATCTATGGTGAACTCAGCCTCTAAAGTATATGAGTACCAAATGCTTGTTTTGGAGGTAAATGTGGCCGTCATCCGGCTGACACAGCTAATGTTGGTTTTCTAAAAAAGAACCGCGAGCCTTAAACTTCTACTACCCAAGGGCCTCCAAAGCCTCTAGTGGGATCTTATTTATAGGGTTATTCAAACAATATTAATAAAATTCATGATAAAATTCCTTTGAGGCATCATTCACAAAATTAAAATTATAAAATTGTTACCCCAACTTTGAAAACTATTCATACTCCTGCTCCTTCTGCTGATCATGGGACTACTCCCGAAAGGCCTACAGGGAATTAAATTAATAATCTATATCTATACTATTAAATCCACCTTCATTTAAATATTTAACTTCATATTCCGTATAATTAATATTATATTGTAATCCATCACCACTTAAATTCACAAAATTGAGGAGATGGGCCATTTAGGAAATTTTATAATTTTATATTATAATTTTATTTTTCGGGTCATTTGTAAAATTAAAATTCAATTAAAAATTGTATCTCTATACATAAGAAAACTATTTTAATTAATTGCTGTAACGTCAAGAGAAAGCAAAACCTGCATGTACAAAACTATAGTTAGGTCAGTTATCACATATGGAGCAGATACTAGGGCTGATATAACAAAAACTAAACAAATAATAAGCACATGTGAAATGAAGATCTTGCGAACTATTCAGGGGAAACATTATTTGATACGATACACAACACAGAAATTAGAGACAAATGTCAAATTCAAGACATAACCAAATTTATTATACGCAGAAGAAAATATTGAAATCATCATATACAAAGAATGGAAGACAACAGACTTGCAAAAAAAAAGCTAATGAAGATAGACCAATGGACAGGAGAAGAGCAAGAGGAAGACTAGCCCAGATATGGATAGACAGTGGCTGCACGTCCAAAACGTCCTCCTCCGAGGAGTGATTTGAGAAATAAAGAGGAAGAAATCCTACAAATAAAGAATAAGAAGAAGAGGAAGCTGTGAACTATATCATAGTTTAGGCTGCTAAGATCAACGAAAAATTTTAACTTTACATAACCGAAGTGGGTGGCGGCTCCGTGGCGCAAACGGTTAGACGCATACCTCTCACCGCTAGGGTCGTGAGATCGAGTCTCGGTCACTCCATGTGGGTTTAGTGGTGGATGAAGCGGTTCTTGGCAGGTTTTCCTCGGGGTATTTCCCGTTTTCCCCTGCCACAATTTAATTCCACCATTTCTCCATACTCATCTCATCCATTTCATTTCATTAATCTACCCCTCTGATGAGCGTCAGGAGTGGTCGCCGGCACCCTTGTCGTTCACATATAAATGGCTTCATCTCATCTCATCTCGTCCCTCCACCCGACCCTGAGTTGGACAAGAGTTGAGGAAATTTATTTATTTCACTTTTAACAAAAGGGTATAAAACTATAACACCGTGATCGTGATTCAATATTAGTTTTATAATTAGATAAATGAGTTTCTTTTTCCCATGGACTTCAACACTGTGTTTGAAATACAGTTGTCTGTAAAATAAGGTAGAGAATAATTTTTTTAACTTAGAAAATAATGTAATATTTATTTTAGTAAATCATGAAAGCGACGTAGTCAGCAGCTCACGGGTACTGAGGTCATTACACTTGTGTCTGACAAGTTGTTTTACAAGAAACTCCAGTTCCTATACAAAACAGTCTCAACACTCACTCACAAAGTGGAATTAATATATATATTTTTTTACATAGCACTTATACCCAAATGACCAAGTGATCGTGACCGGGAGCATTTACAGAATTAATTAGGTATATTGTCCGACCAACGGATCAGTGCCCCCCCTAAAAAAGGCGAACTGAATACTAATTCCTTTTTTGCCTGGGTAAATCATTCCCCTCCCTGCATTCCTATCTCTCTCTTTTCTTTCGCCCCTCCCACTACTCACAATTTTGAGCCTTCTTGTGGGATAGATTATATGTACTTCCAGCGCAGTGTTGTCAACTCAGCATGAACACTGTAGCACGGAGCGGTGAAAGAGATGTTATTAAATAAATAATGGAAGTAAATCAGCGTCATTCGACCTACTTAAATATGAAGAAGTAATAATTAACCTTATATGATTCAATATTCAAGATCCATGAAACTGTATGGGGGAAGTATGGCAACATCCCTACTCGGAAAGTTAGCGTGGCTGTTGGTGGGAGGGAAGTGCGTGGAATGGAGTGGAAACAAGCGCTAACTTTTCTAAGAATGACTGCAGCGCCGAAGGGCACACACCCGTTGGGTCCGACAATAGAAAGTATACATTACAGTTATAGTTGATGAGAGAAGGAAAACGAAATAAAATTTAGAAAGTTATGCAGATATTAGTCATAAGTGTGAATTCCAAAGTGTAAATATAATCAAAGCAGCATGAGGAAGAAAGATATTACGAAGGATTTATCATCCTAAATATGAAAATGGAGAGTCTAAAATTAGAACAAATGGATATGTCTATGAATTTTATGGAAGTCCCCAAATTATGGGAACAATTAAAAGTACAAGACTTAGATGGGCAGGACATGTGGAAAGAAGTGAGAAGGAATCCATACTACAAAAATAAACAAAGGGAAACCTGATGGAATAAGATGCATGGAAAGGCTGAGAAAGACATGACTAGAGAACATAGAGGAGGATATGAGGGAGTTGAGAATAAGAGGATGGAGGAGAAAGATGCAAGATAGAAGAGAATGGGTTTTGATAGTACAGCAGGCCATGGAGATAGATAAATATAATAAAGTACCTACATATATTGGCTTGTAAATAAACCGATTTTCCAAAAAGATATGCACAATTAATTTTGTAGAACAAATAAGATATGAAACAATAAAATAAAACAATAAACCATGTAACTTTCCACACTTAAATATCTAAAACTGAGAAAATGTCTATATTCCTTGCATTATTTTTATACTGTATGTCCTGAGAGGCTGTTTGAATGCATAGTAAAGTAAAAGTAAAGTGATCCCACAACAGACCCGGAGGCCCTTGGGGTAGTAGGAGGTTAAGGTTCCCACTTTTTCTAGACAATCGGCACTTTGTGTCAGCCGGGTTGTCAGCCCTGCGTGACGGCCGCCTTTACCCCCAGAACAAGCGTCTGGTACTCATTTCCGTTAGAGGCTGAGTCGACCCCAGGGCCATAGTGCCGCCAGAGGGTTTGGGTCAGTTTAAAAATCCTGACCCCAACGGGACTTGAATCCTCGACCCTTCGGCTTGTAGCTCAGTGCCTTAACCACTACGCTACGGATGCATAACAGAAATAAAATATAATACATTCTAACATCTTCATAGAATGGCAACAGAAAGAATTCCAATAATTATATTAGACTACAAACCGAGAGCCCCCCTCGATCCAGGGTGCTTAGAGAGCTTTGGCTCTAACTAAGCATAGCTGGACAAATTTTGATGGACGCGTTCTAGTCGCGGGAGATGGACACTAATTTTAGTGACTAAGCCCCACCAAGGGCCGAATATTAGCGGCATAACCATAATCCTAACCTATTTGGAAGGAAATGCCCAAAGCCATCCTCCTTTGATCATCTACAGAGGCAAGTCAGGAAGCTAAGATGACAACCCCATCACCTGACTCGGGTGCGATAGGCTTATCACCTGTTCATTTTAGAATAGTTTATTTTTTAAACTCTCAGAAGCAAAACCCGGACGGATCCTAAGATGACGACTCCGAATCTCAAAATAAGGACTAATATTGGATGTTGGAAAGTGAAAAAAGGTCGGGAAGACTTGGAATGTGATCAAGGAGCAGGCCAGGAATGGAGAAGTTTTCTGAGAGTCTTAAATTCAACGCAAGAATGACGGGAACATTGGTTGATTGATTGATTGATTGATTGATTGATTGATTGATTGATTGATTGATTGATTGATTGATTGATTGATTGATCGATCGATTGATTGACAAAGCCAGAGGAACACTTGATGTAAAAAGTGAGGGCAAGATGGAGAGAGAACTTTGAGGACGGAACGGTCTAGTAAGCTGAATGCTGATGATGCTTCTTCACTTCGCGGCCTAGGCAAATTACATGTTCCGCCTCACCGTTGCACAGTGTGATATTTGACGATTCTAGGAGGATTTAATTCCTGGCTCGATAATTTTACTATTTTATTGTTTTCTATGCCACTTGTAACATTATTTGGATAACGCTCTTGACAATTTCAATTACTCCTACTAATATTTTCCATAAAACTGTTTATGTATTATTTTATTCCGAGTATTTTACAAAAATAATGAACACAAATGATTTTCTATTTCTTACCAAAATATTCAATTTATTATTTCGAATAATAAATCATTGATTTACATATTATAAAATACAAATATGTTGCATTTCTTACAAAAATGTATTTTTAATTTATCGCTATTTTACAAATGAAAAAAAAAATGCATGTCCGTATTATATTTTTATATTACATATTATAATATAAATATTTCACATATAGAGAACAAATGGTATTTTATTTCATATACAAAACATGTAATTATTATGAATTATTTATCATTATTTTTCAAATTAGAAATTCATAAATATTATTCTGTTTTTTTTCAAAATCCATATTTTTTTATCATTTTGCAAATATAAAAAACACATGATTCTATATTTCTAAGAACATATAAATTTATTAAGTGTTCTTAATTTCATTATTTTAAAAATAGGTATTCTATTTATTAGACAGAATATTATGATTTTTATATTGTCATTATTCTATAAATTAAAACAAAAAAAATTTGCTTTTACATTTCCTACAGAAAAATATGTTATGGATTTTTTATTTTCATTATTTTGCACATATAAAGAAAAAAATATATAGTAATGTTTTACAAAAATATTAATCTGCATAATCGGAGTCACTTTTATCGGAATCTGTTGCATCTGTATCTAAAGTAGGTGCTGAGAGCATTCAGAGAACTTCCTGTGTAATTATACCGTGTTTTCTTTTAGGATTTTGCCTCAAGTTGGCCAAGAAAGGATCAGAAGTCTGTGGAAATATCGGTGTTTGTGTCGACTCTCGAAGTTTTTATTGTGATATTTTCCCGATATCTTCTACTATCACGGAAAAATTAATATTTTCTTGTAGTCAGTCTGAATAATTTTCAAGAATATGCCACGATGACGATAACATTGTTCCATCTTACTTCAATTTGCTGACACACACTTCTCATGTAGGCCTTTAAATTCTTAATAACGACATCAGAGACTGTCACATGCTTAATTTGTTTAAACATAAATTTATACACTGCATCACAGCGTTCCGTTTTATTATTTCCGGAACAAACTTCGAAAATTGCGTTCCGGGAAGTAAGGGGAACCATTGTGAAACAAAGAAGAATAAGCTAAAGAAACGCAGATGAACGCAATTTTTCTCTTCTGTTTCCAACAGAAGGGATGTCAATAAATAAAAATAATGCAATTAGAAGGTCATATACGTCCATATAAGAAAGTTATAGTCTAAAATATTTGGATAATAAACTTAAATTGGAACACAGTTAAAAGTCTTCTTTCATAATAATATTCTTGTAAATCTAAACAGACGAAACCTATCTTAATAATAATAATAATAATAATAATAATAATAATAATAATAATAATAATACTTTATTTATTCTGGCAGAGTTAAGGCCATAAGGCCCTCTCTTCCACTCAACCAGCACAAATACAAATAAATATTTGACAAATATAGATATACACTATACTAATTATAAACAGTTAAAGATACAGTAATTTAGCAATGTAAATTTCATGTACAAACATTTTATAGGGTAATAACAATAATGATACGATAATAATAATAATAATAATAATAATAATAATAATAATAATAATAATATAAATATGATACATTATACGAGAAACACCAATTAATATATATACACCTTACACTGGATAATAATTAAGTCGACGTAACTCACAGAACCCTAAACTAAACATAAACATCATAATAACACGTAAACCGACTTTATTCTCTACACAAAGCAGCTCTATTTATCAACTTACTCAATAAGACAGATTACGCATCTGCACGTGAATGTTGTGTTTAGACCTCATTTATGAGTCCCTGCGCATACCTAGGAACAAAATAATTACACATATATGCTAATAGGTTTGTTTACTTGTAAATTACAAAATATCGCTTTTATTAATTAACCTTGGAATTTTGAATTAAATCCCCATAGATTGTTAAAACAGCACACTGTGCGTTGCTCTGCCCATCTTTTCACTGACCTTCCTACATGCCTTGAACCCCATGGTTTGCAGTTAAATGCTGCTTTTGGTAATCTTGTTACATACATTCTTTCTACATGTCTAACCATTTATGTCTATATTCTTTGATTTCATCATTCAGTGGATATATATTTAACTCTGTTCTTATACCTTCATTCTTTATCCGATCCAATCTTGTACAGCCTTTTGTTCTTCTAAGGAAGTTCATTTCTACGCTTTGTATTCTACTTTGTAATTTTTTGGTCATTGCCCAAATTTCATTCCCATAAAGTAATGCAGGAACTACCAATGTTTTATGAAACTTCAAAACTAGTATCTCTTCTTGTTTTGTTCTTTAATGTTATATATATATATATATATATATATATATATAGTTCCGCATATCATTTGAAATTTCGACAGTTTCACATTTATGTCTCTCAGTTTTTGTGCTTATAGTAAAATTAAAAACCAAATAATAAAATTTGTTACTGATTTGTCTATTATGATTTTTGATCTTATATGTAAATTTTCCCCAAAAATCATTATTTTTGCTTTTTTTTATATTTTAAAATTATATTCTTGGCATAACTGATTTAATTGATGTAAAGAGTACTACAAATTATATTCATTTTCTTGAATAATAACCACAATGTCAGCATACATTAAACATTTTAATATTCTATACTGAAGCTAATGATGATATCCTTGGAGCCTGCTTATTCGACGAGACACTGCGAAAATCGAGGTATCACAAAATTCGGAATACGATTGGCACCTTCCTGACAGAGAACGGATATGTGATTCAAGAGGAAGTTACAGTTTTACCTTAACACGACAATATTCGGTGGATTAATATAAGTTACTGCATTACAAACTCTACAATAATAATGGGCTGATTCTAAGGTGAGTGCATTATATGATGACAGATAGAGGCGGGATGATTGGAAAGCATTAGATCAGGTTAGGAATATATGGAGAGCATATTATGTCCGAGCGACCATGAATCTACGGTTCGATAGAGCCAGTAAGTTAGTTAGTTAGGAATGATAATTGAATAGTTGTGCCGAAAAGAGATCTAACCTACAAAAATTCGAAACCTGAATTTTCAGTGAATTAGTGATCTACCCGGAGAATATCACGGCATGGTGCATGTAAAACTATCCCTGCGCTCTTCCAGACCTGTTTCATTATTTTATAAGTTGGCATTCAAGCTAATAGTGATTTACAGAGACCGGAAGTTTAGGTATATAATAAATCCTTGAAATAGGCAGGCAAAAAGGGATTATAAATAGCTAACTTAGGCAGGAAAAAATGCATTATAAATAGCTAAAATAGGCAGGAAAAAAGGCAATTAGAAAAAGTTAAAAATTGAGATTTACGACTCGATGTTGCAATTACTGTTGGAAGCAAAGAAATCTTCCCAGTAGCCTTGGAAAGTGTATTTTTGTGTGTGATTGTATTGATATGTTACAACATAAAATGTTTCTTTTCGTAGTGCACTGACTGCTTGCATATTTTGCATGTGAATACGTAACCGTCAGTACAAAATATGTCGGATCCAAAAGTACTAACGTAGCTTTGCATTTTACTGCGTAAAGAAACACTGAATTTCGGCTTCTTGCTGCTAGTTACAATAACGTCGCAATGAAAACTTAAAGAAAAATTAAGTTAGACCCTCACTCATTGTTGCCTTTTCAAATAAACACATGCACTAATTAAAATACCTTTCTGCTATTTATATATATTTTTTGCACGGCAGCACTCATTGTTGCGAAGAGAATAATTATGAACCGACTGAAAGACAATAATATACATTCGGCGAAGTCACCTTCATTGTAACGGTTATAGAAATAAATTAAAATACCTGTAGGTGTTATGACCCCAGGTTGGTTTTCTTAGGCTAAAGGACCTTCGGGACTTGGAAAATCTGGTAGCGTGTTTATCTAGCCGAGCGGTAGTATGAGGATATTGCATACGTGTTTGGAAATGAACAAATGGAGTCTTATTTTAAACTATTTTATTACTAAAGTATAATAATTACAATCCCTAAGTATTCTAGCCCTAAATAACTACTCTAAGCTTATATTAAAACTACAGTACTTTCTGGGGGTTGAGAAGAGGGGGTTGTGGAAGTTATAAATCTACCCTAATCTGCATGTTTAAAAATGTTATATCCCTTTTTGAAAATTTAATATCAAAATAGTTAATTGTACTTGATTTCCTTCCCAAAAGTCCAGAATACATATTAAGAAATATGGTCGGTGACTTACCCTTCAGCAGTTTACACAAACAGACACGAGACCCTCACTTCTCAAGTATTATATACTCAATTTGACCTCTAGTTACCCTAACTGTACTCACTAACATTCCAATAAACTAAATGTAGGGATGTTTACAGATAGCTAAGCAAAACTTTGCTCTGAACTATATCATGTCTAAACTCTATTTCAACAGACTTTGCATGTCTAAACTCTATTTCAAAAGACTTTGCTTGAATAATTAAAATAATCTATAAAACAATTAAAAACCTATATAAAAGACTATGTATTCATAACAGTAGGCAATTTTATTAGGAAATTAATAAACAATAGATTAATATTCAAATATAGGCGACAAAAAGCATTTATTTCGTAAATTAGGAATTTATATTTAAAAAGGCAGAAAAGGGCAGCATAAAACTGTGGCATTTCAATCACCAAGGTATAATTCATACAGATTCACTTTCAAATTGAAGATAGATTTAACACATTTAAAAAGGGATTCTGCCAAAGTTCCGGTCTCTGGTGATTTATATGTAAAAAATTGTTGATGAAGTTAGTCATGAGTAGCAATCAGTTTATGAGTTAGATATTTTTTCGAGACAACTATTCAATTACAAACACGAATGAGGTCCAAAAAGAAAATCAAATATGTACTCAACTCTGGAAACCCATGCTATTACCCATTACAGAGACTCCTGTCATCCCAACTGTCTTAAAGTAAAACTATATAAAACGTATATTTTTCTATTGTCCACAGCTGTGGTCTCGAGGTAGCGTGCTACCTTGTCACGCAGCGGGCCCGGGTTCGATCTCGGTCGGGACAGTTTCCTGGGTGAGGTTTTTATCGGAGTTTTTCCTCACCTGTAAGACAAATGTCAAGAAACTTTAAGGCCCAAACGGTCCCCGAATATCATACGGCCATCGCAATCATCATCATTCATATCCATCTTAGATTAAGCTTAGAATTAGACTCTCATGGCGCACCACTATCATCATCGTCATGCATCATGTCAACAGGACAACATAACCCCGCCTTCCAGGCGTCCCAACCTCAGACGTGGGTTACAATTACGCCAATGACAGGAGAAAACACCAGAAATTTTCATAAAGGACTAACTGTGGCATTAAAAATACTTTTCCAGTTATATTATATGGATACTTTAAGGGAGGAGAAACATTATGAGAATAAAGTTCTCAGGATAATTTTAAACCAAAGAGAGACGAACAGACAGGTGAATGGAGAAGACTACATGTCAGCGAGTTATGGGAAAATATATGTAATGGTAACAAGTTTTGTAGACTGCTATGGGTAGAACATGTGGCACACGAATGGGAAATCAAGGAGGGGATAAAAATGTCTTGTATCAAAGCCAGAAGGAAGGCGTCCAGTAGGTAGGTCAAGTTTGAGGTGGAAGAATAACATTAAGAATGATTTGCGGGATGTTAATTATGTAGGCGAGTCGAACGCTGTGGTCTCGAGGCAGTGTGCTGCCTTGTAAAGCAGCGGGCCCGTGTTCGATCTCCGGTAGGGGCAAGTTTTCTGGGTGATGGTTTTTTTCGGGGTTTTTCCTCACCTGTAAGAAAAATGTCAGGACAATTTAAGGCCAAACGTTCCCCGAACATCACCTGGCCATCATTATCATCATTAACATATACATTAAGTTCAGAATTAAGGCCTCTCCTAGCGCATCATTATCATCATCATCACTTATCATATATCATCGGGACAGTATGACTCCGCCTTTCAGGATATATTACATATTACTAACACGCGTGTGGGAAGTGAAAGCCCTCTATATACTACATACACTACAATGTATATACAAAAAATCCAAAAGATAGTGTTAATGTACATTATACGAAACAAATCACTGAATTTAAATTAACTGAACTTTATTTGAAACAATATAAAACAATAAATATGTACTTGCCGCCATTTTATAACAAATTGGTCTCACGGCCTCCTGTTGTTTCAACTAATAAACGTTGCCCACACTGTTAATGCTAGTCAATTGTTTACAATGAACGCAAATATTTCCAACAAAAATGTTATTATTTTACTATCATTTATTATTTTCAAAACACCATCGCCCCAAAAATTAATGTCCTAGCACGTTTGTGAAGTGTTTTACAGAATCTCGGAAATTAAAAACCTCGCTATCGCTCGGTTTTTTAAACATTTTCCCCGATTCTGTAGAAACCAATGTTCAACCCTGCGTCGTAATATACTATTATCTTCATTATTTTTATATCTGGCGATTCAATTCCCTATATAAACAGTTGGATGATATTTCACCAGTTCTAAAGACTAAGGTCTATTGGAATGCTAACTTGATTTGTGGAAGGACCAGTTTGATGTAAAGTGTGTGTATAAGGGTTTGTGGGATTGACGACAGGCAGTGACGGGTCAGCAGGAGACTGGAAATGATGAACTAGGTGCATTCCACACAGCCTGTTACTCAACTACATTACACTAGTCTTCCTACCAATTAAACAAAACCTAAACGTAAGTGTTTCTAGTTTCATGGATTCTGTGGCTCAATGTCTCGGATTCCGCACTGAACAGTAGCGTTTATGGGCCAACGCGCGGTTTCGAAGGGCCAAAATATAACTCCAACTTCTTCCGAATTGCATAATATTTTTTTGCACGATAGTGCGTTTTGTCGTACTTACAGCAATGACGACTATGATTGAAAGTTCAACTTCCTACATTTCGGGGTTGCCAACCTAAATAAGCATACAATAAAAATAATTAAAATGTAATATTACACCATATTACAAACATGCGTGTGGGAAGTAAAAGCACTGTCCTATATGTACGTATATTACATATAATGTATATACAAAACATATCCAAAAGGTAAAGTTAATATACATTATGCGAAACAAATCACTGCATTTCAAATGAACTGAACTTTATTTGAAACAATATATGTACTTGCCGCCATTTTATCACTAAATTGGTCTCAATGCCTCCTGTTGTTTCAATTAGGCCTAATAAACATTGCCCACACTGTTAACGTTAATCAATTGTTTATAATAAATGCAAATATTTCCAACAAAGATGGTATTATTTTACTATTATTTCTTTGAAAACACCATCGCGCAAAAAATAATGTACAACTCACGTTTGTGAAGTGTTTTACAGAATTTCGGCACGGCCTCCTGTTGTTTCAACTAATAAACATTGCCCACATTGTTAACGTTTGTCAATGTTCAGGCCCTATCATGAACACAAATATTTTCAACAAAGATGTTATTAGTTTACTATTATTTATTATTTTGAAAACACCATGGCGCAAAAAAAATAATGTACAAAGCACGTTTATGAAGTGTTTTACAGAATTTCGGCACGGCCTCCTGTTGTTTCAACCAATAAACATTGTCCACATTGTTAACGTTTGTCAATTGTTTAGGCCCTATAATGAACGCAAATATTTTCAACAAATACGTTATTATTTTACTATTATCTATTATTTTGAAAACACCATCGCGCAAAAAAATAATGTACAACGCACGTTTGTGAAGTGTTTTACAGAATTTCGGCAAGGCCTCCTGTTGTTTCAACTAATAGACATTACCCACACTGTTAACGTTAGTCAATTGTTTATAATGAACGCAAATATTTTCAACAAAGATATTATTTTACTATTATTTATTATTTTGAAAACACCATCACGCAAAAAATAATGACAACGCACGTTTGTAAAGTGTTTTACAGAATCTCGGAAATGTCCCTCTATTCTGTAAAAACCACTTTCCAACTTCGCATGTAATATACTATTGTATGGGATAGTTTGGTACTGGTAAGATACATACTGCACTTGCTAAAAAGGAAAAAACAATTTCTATTACGGTATCAGCTTCATCATTAGTCATAACATCTACAAATTTTCCTTTCTCCTTTCTAATTACATTTATTATTACAATTAATATCTGCATTATCTTGAGAGTGTAATTACTATTGTTTTGGTTTTTAGATGGTTTGTTGTATGGAGAGATATTCAACCGGATGTGCACGGCTAATATGAATATTAATCCATCCGTAAAACTGAAATAATTTTCCAAAATCAGGGCAAGTTCAGCATTATTATTATTATTATTATTATTATTATTATTATTATTATTATATTATCTCATTTCATTTTGGTTGATTCTAGCCTCCTTGGTTTATTCTCGGAGTGTTTCGACTACACTCCTTGATGTGTTAAGTCTGGCATCTATGTATGCTACAGCAATCTTTGTCTACATGTTATATCGCTGTAGTCACGCGATCCTATCGTGGACGCTTACACTCTTACACAATCAGTTCGGTCGCCAAGCCGACCACATCACATCACAATCACTTCGGTCGTCAAGCTGACCACATCACACTATTGTTTCGGTCGCCAAGCCGACCACATCACAATCACTACGGTCACCAAGCTGACCACATCACTTTTCACGTCCGTCTCTAGTCGGCCCACATTACATCACGTCTCGCTCACAAAGCGGGACACACAAACATCAACTACGGTCTACACATCGAGACCTCAGCACAATCTTGAAGCTAAGTATTCATCTCAATAAAGTATTGTTTATATTTCAAACTACAAACGTGTTGTTATTGTATCGCCACGTGGTACATTCTTTTGATCACACCCAGCACCTATGGATTCGGTGCACTCAGTCCACTACAGAGGAAAAAACGCTAATTACTATTCGGTGCACCGACAGATGTAGTGTGCGGTTATTCACCCACATAACATTTTTTGGTCCTCACCGGGCCGGATTCATTTTAACTTTAGTCAAAGTTTATACGTGATCTAAAACCACGTGGTCATCACAACGCAACACAACTCAACATCTACTAGAAATCAATTCACAACGTATATATATTAGCTTCGTTAATACATTCAACACACGTATAATTGTGAAGTGAAACAAACATTCATCATATTTATCGTAAATACCCAGTGTTTTAGAGGCAAATTCTGAGCGAGTTACTTCGGCAATCATCGGTTCCAGTCGGAGACGAAACATCGTCATATTCAAGATGGCCGCTGCTTAACTACGTGAACAAGCTGTTTCAACATTTTCAGCGTATCAAGTAAGATTTTTCATTTACTTTCCAGTCCTATCTGACATAGTGTTTAGATTAGTGATCATTTCCATTCAAATTATAATATTTATTAATATATCCTACTTGATTGTGTTTATCAAACATTTGTCGGCCTGTTAACCACGTGTTTCCACAAAGATGGCGTTCAAATCAGAAGTCAAAGCAATTAAATTTAGAGACATTTTGAAGCGATCATTAATTAATTTAGAAAATTATTTATCTAGTGAGGGTATTTCTAAAAATATTCTGCTGCAAAAACAAAACAGATTGCCTACCATATGGGAGGAATTCAATACTGTGAAAAGGTATTTGGAATTAGAGATAGATTCCACAGATTCAGAAACTCATGTCCAAGAACATGAAGATTTCGAAGCCAGGTTCGATAATATATCAGGTAAAATTCAGGATCTGGTTGAATCTTTTCATACACCTATTCCCGAGGGAGTCCAAGATAACATTTCAGGGAAGTCATCCTCACATTCAAACAAGTTCAAATTGCCACCCATTGAATTACCCACATTTAACGGGGACATTACAAAGTATTTATCATTCAGAAACACATTTGTTAGTTTAGTTATTAACAATCAAGATTTAGATAATGTCCAAAGATTACATTATTTACTATCATCCTTACAAGGTGAACCCAAGGGGTTATTAGATAATCTATCAATTTGTGAGGAGAATTTCACAATTGCTTGGGCACTCATCGAAAATCGATATCACAATAAAAGACTCATCATAGGTCAGCATTTGAAAAACCTCTTAAACCTAAAAAACTGTAGTTCAGGTTCATTTTCTGACTACAGAACACTAATCAATCAAGTCAAATCTAACTTAGGAGCTATTGAGAACCTTGAGTCTCAAGTCAGTATTCAGGATTTATTGCTCCAAGAATTAGTGTTACACAAAATCAAGGGGAATCATAGAAGTGAATTCGAAGCAAGATTTAGCAGTAATGAATTACCCAATCTAGATGATTTATTAGAGTTTTTAGAAAGGAAATCTCAAACCCTCGAATTATCTGATTCCAGGAAGGTTAATGAGTCTGCGCAAACACTTATTCATAATTCTAAACATAAGGTTAGATCATTTCATATCGCCAACAAAAATGATAGGCATACATGCACATATTGTGGTATGAAGGGTCATAAAATATATTCTTGTCATAAATTTAAAGATCTTGATGTTAGCAGTAGATGGGATTTTATAACAAGAAACAAACTGTGTCACCTTTGTTTAATTAATTCACATCACACTAATAAATGTAAAGGGCAGCCATGTTCCAATTGCAAACGTAGACACAACAGATTGTTGAGTAAGAATGTATCTATTCCTGACAAGGTCATAGAGGAACCTTCAAATATCATATCTCAAACAGCTCTAAAAATAGTTTCGTGCTTAGGGTCCAACGTATTACTTAGCACTTGTTGTGTAGGCATCAAGGCTGCAGATGGCAGCATTGTTAAGGTAAGAGCATTGTTGGACAGTGCTTCACAATTGTCTTTCGCCATGAGCGATTTAGTTAAACAACTTGGTCACAAAACCAATCACTGCAGATTACCATTAGTAGGTATAGGGAACTCCACTGTATCTCCTGTGAGCTCCACATGTAATTTACAAATGCATTCACATATGTCAGATTTTGTTATAAATCTAAGTTGTGCTGTTGTTCCAGTCATTACAACACATTTACCTGCACAACGCATTGAGGTTAATGATTGGAATATTCCTCAGAATATCAAGTTAAGTGACGATAAATTCAATCAACCATCACCAATTCAATTATTATTAGGAGCTGATGTTTATCACCATGTAGTCTCCTCTAAACGACTGATAAGGGAAGGTTACCCTACGTTAGTCGACACTAGGTTTGGTTATGTTTATCAGGTCCCTTTCCTCAAGCTTGTATAGCTAATGTCATGAAACCTCGAAGTGTGAATTTCACTAAGATCAATTCAATTGAAGATCAATTACAAATGTTTTGGCAATTAGAGGAAGTTTCAGAACAAGTCTTCACCAAAGAAGAACAGTCATGTGAAAATCATTTTGTCAATAATGTCAGCAGAGATAACACAGGTAAATTTGTAGTTCGCTTACCACTCAAGGATGAAAATTCAAGGTTAGGCAACTCACGTAACAATGCAATTAGGCGTTTGAAACACACAGAAGGTAGATTCCCGCTAAGTCCAGTGTTCTTAAGAAAGAATATATTGATTTCATGAAGGAATATGAGTCATTAGGTCATATGGAGCTAGTCTCTTCAGAAAATGTTAATCCAAGAAGTTATTATTTACCTCATCATTCTGTATTAAAGGAATCAAGCACAACCACTAAATTGAGAGTAGTGTTTGATGGTAGTTGTGAATCATCTAATGGCAATTCTTTAAATTCAATATTGATGGTTGGTCCAACTGTCCAACCAGATTTACTATCAATTGTTTTAAGATTTAGGACTTTTTTCATTGCATTAACAGCTGATGTGGCTAAGATGTATAGGTGCGTCAAGGTTCATCCTGATGATCAGGATCTTCAGCGTATTGTGTGGCGTAATTCCCCTGATGAGAGTATCAGAGATTATCGCCTTACCACTGTTACTTACGGCACGAGTTCTGCTAGCTTCTTAGCAACTAGGTGTCTTTTAGAATTGGTTGAAACCAATAAGGATTCTAATCCTCAAGCCGCAGAAATCATTAAATCATGTTTCTATGTAGACGATTGTTTGTTTGGTGCTTCAACTATTGAAGACGCCAAGGAGCTCCAAGGTCAAGTGTCTGAAATTCTGGAAGGTGCTCATTTCCACCTTCGGAAATGGTGTTCCAATTCCCCAACTGCTTTAGAAAATATTCCTATTGAAGACTTAGAATGTTCCTCACCACGTGCTCTCACTAAAGAATCAGCTGTGAAAACTTTAGGCATTGCATGGCATCCTGTTACGGATGAATTTCAAATTCAAATTAATCTGAAACAATGTACAACTAACGTCACTAAGCGAAGTATTTTGGCTATAATCGCGTCAATATTTGACCCATTAGGGTTGCTAGGTTGTGTCATTGTAAGGTGCAAGGTTTTTCTTCAAAGTCTATGGCAGTCTAATTTAGGATGGGATGATGCTATCGATCCTAGTTCCACTATGTATAAAAATTGGATGGAGTTATATAACAACTTACATGTGTTAAATCAAGTCAAGATTCCTCGGAAAGTTATTCCATTTGAAAGTGTTAAATCCATTGAAATTCATGGGTTTTCTGATGCGTCAGAAATGGCATACGGTGCCTGCATTTACGTCAAGTCAATTCATCGTGACAATCAAACATCTGTTGTATTGTTAACCTCTAAATCTAGGGTTGCTCCCATCAAACAACAAACAATTGCTAGATTAGAACTGTGTGCTGCACTATTATTGTCTCGCCTTATGAAGAAAGCTGTTGAATCACTTAAGTTAGGAATTCCATTCAAAACATATTATTGGACAGACAGTACCATTGTGCTGTGCTGGCTCCAAAAACCACCTACGTCCTGGAAGACGTTTGTGGCCAATCGTGTGTCAGAGATTCAGTCACTCTCAGAAATAGAAGATTGGAGACATGTCTCCACACACTGCAATCCAGCAGACATTTTGTCTCGTGGGATTTGTCCCACTCAATTATTTTTTCTACCAATTTGGTGGAATGGTCCTCCATGGTTAAATGAACCAGATATCAATTATCCTAATTTCATTTCAAATGAAATTCCTAATGATGCAAATACAGAATCCAGACCTTCAGTCAGGTCACTTGCAGTTAGTGTCGAGATTAAGAATTTGGAAAGATTTTCTTCCTTTCCCAAGTTGAGAAGAGTTTTCGCTTATGTTTTGCGTTTCATTTATAACTCTCACTCATCCAAAAACAACCATTATGATGGTCCATTAACCGTTAATGAAATCATCAATAGTGAGTTAAAGATTATCTCCATGTTACAAGCAACAGCATTTTGCAAGGAGTTGTCGGATTTAAAATCCAATGATATTGTAGCTTCATCCAGCAAATTAAAAACTCTGAGCCCGTTTATAGATAATAACGGCCTCTTGAGAGTAGGAGGACGACTTGAACATTCAAGTTTAGAATTCAATGAAAAACACCCAGTAATTTTACCTCCTAACAGTTTTGTTACAAACTAATAATCAAACATGAACATGAAAGGTTGTGTCACGCTGGAATTCAAGCAGTCTTGTTTTCATTGAGGTCCAGATTTTGGATCCTCAGAGGAAGACCACTGTTCGTGGAATCGTACGCAAGTGTCACAACTGTTTCAAAACCAATCCAATGTCATTCAATCCAATTATGGGTCAACTACCATCAGTCAGAGTTGAACCCCAACTACCATTCACTTGTGTAGGAATGGACTATGGTGGTCCAATTATAATAAAGGGAGAAAATCCACGCAGTAAAATCAAATTTAAAGCCTACATAGCATTATTTGTATGTCTTGTCACTCGGACCATCCATTTGGAGGTTGTTAAAAGTTTAACTACTCATGATTTCTTCTCTGCATTCAACAGATTTGTGGCTAGACGTGGTCTGCCTCACTCCGTTTGGAGTGACAATGGTACCAACTTCGTTGGTGCCAAAAATGAAATTGTAAGTTTTTTTAAAACACAATCAAGGCTTGTTTCAGGAACACTTTTCAAACTTAGGTTTCAAATGGAACTTTATTCCTCCTCACAGTCCTCATTTCAATGGAATATCTGAGGCTGGGATACAGTCCTGTAAGAGACTTTTGAAAAGGACATTAGGAAGTCACTCTTTGAATTATGAGGAGCTAAATACTATTCTAATAAGAATAGAAGGCATACTAAATTCAAGGCCTCTGTGCTCTATGTCAGACAGTCCCGATGACTTGTCCTATCTTTCACCTGGACACTTCCTGGTGGGCAGACACCTCCTCAACGTTCCTACTCAATACAATTTCTCTTCCATCAACTCCCTTGCTGTTAGATGGAAAATCTTACAAGATCTCTTATCAGATATTTTGGAAAGGCTGGTCTAAGGATTATCTTTGTTCCTTACAGCCTAATAGGAAATGGAACTCACCAAGTCAGTGGACACCTTCCATTGGTGACTTAGTATTAATGAAGGAGGACAATCTCCCTCCACTCATATGGAAAACAGGGATCATTTCTCAACTCCATCCTGGTACTGACAAGGTGTGCCGAGTAGCATCTGTCAGAACCAATCACGGTACCTTTCGCAGGACTGTGTCAAAATTGTGTCCATTTCCTCACATGTAATTATTATTCATTTGTTTTTCAAGTCATAAATTAAGTGTATTGTATTTTTTTGTTTGTTTATTTGTTTGCTTCCCTTTCAGATTTTAAAATTTTGTAAGGCAAGAAGCATGAAGATTTATTTGTATTTTTATTATTATTTTTGTAAATATGTATTTATATTGTAAAGCTTCATCTTTGCGTTGAACAAGTAGTTCAAGGGGGCAGTTTATGTTTCATTTCATTTTGGTTGATTCTAGCCTCCTTGGTTTATTCTCGGAGTGTTTCGACTACACTCCTTGATGTGTTAAGTCTGGCATCTATGTATGCTACAGCAATCTTTGTCTACATGTTACAACGCTGTAGTCACGCGATTCTATCGTGGACGCTCACACTCTTACACAATCAGTTCGGTCGCCAAGCCGACCACATCACATCACAATCACTTCGGTCGTCAAGCTGACCACATCACACTATTGTTTCGGTCGCCAAGCCGACCACATCACAATCACTACGGTCACCAAGCTGACCACATCACTTTTCATGTCGGTCTCTAGTCGGACCACATCAGATCACGTCTCGCTCACAAAGCGGGACACACAAACATCAACTACGGTCTACAAATCGAGACCTCAGCACAATCTTGAAGCTAAGAATTCATCTCAATAAAGTATTGTTTGTTTATATTTCAAACTACAAACGTGTTGTTATTGTATCGCCACGTGGTACATTCTTTTGATCACACCCAGCACCTATGGATTCAGTGCACTCAGTCCACTACAGAGGAAACAACGCTAATTACTATTCGGTGCACCGACAGATGTAGTGTGCGGTTATTCACCCACATAACAATTATTATTAATATTATTATTATTATTATTATTATTATTATTATTATTATTATTATTATTATTATTATTATTATTATTATTATTATTATTATTATTATCATTATTATTATTATTATTATTATTATCATTATTATTATTATTATTATTTCATTATTATTATTATTATTATATATTTTTATTATTATTATTATTATTATTATTATTATTATTATTATTATTATTATTATTATTATTATTATTATTATTATTATTATTATTCACCATCATCATCCTAAGGCGCGACAACTTCAAAGGTGAAAGTTTTGGCCTTCTCAACAATCCTCCTCCATGCCAATCTGTCTCTTGCCATATTCAAGTTAATCATTTTCATTTTCTTTAGATCGTTCATTGTGTCATCCTCCCATCTGATCTTCGGTCTTCCAACTGCTCTGCCTCCTATAGGTTCCCATTTATAGAGCTTCCTGATCAGTCTTTGATCAACCATTCTGATCAAATGTCAAAGCCAACTAATTCTGAGAGATCTTATATGGTTTGGTATATTCTGATTTTTTATTAATTTGTTTATTTTGTTATGTGTTTTGATTCTCCAAACATTATTATTATTATTATCATCATCATCATCATTATTGTCTACCTCTACGATAAACACATGTGGATCTGAGGCCAGCAGGCAGCTGGTAGGCCAAAGGCCTTCTAGGCCGGTTCCGCCATGGAGTTATAATATTATTTTATTTTATTTATTATGAGAATGTTCGTCATCATTGAGGTTTTCTCCAACCAATCTTAATAATTAACACGAGTTTAAAAAATACATAAATGACTACGGACTTATAGATTATCAGTTTGTAATACACATTCAGACTTGCATGGAAGCTTCTTGTAGGAAAGCCAGAGGGAAAACGCCCAGTTGGTAGACCAAGAATGAGGTGGAGAATAACATTAACTATGATTTGAGGGAAGTAGATTATACAGGGAATGATTGGAAAGCATTAGCTCAAGATAGGGATGTATGGAGAGCTTATGACCACGCGGCCATGAACCTACGGTTTCGATAGTGCCAGTGAGTAAGTAAGTAAGTAAGTAAGTAATACACATTCATAAATGTCCTTTAATTAAAGATTTCCATTGTACTCTGTCCTTTGTGTCTTAATCCATTACACCAAATTTCTTCATTGAATTAAAATATATATACAGTCAATATGCCCATTTCACCAATAAATGTTTCAGTCAATATCAGGTCTTGAGAATGACAGCTTGGCTGTAGAAACTTGTTGACCATTTTAAACATTTATTGGTGAAATGGGCATATTGACTGTATATATATTTTAATATCGTATCACCAAGAAGATCAATTGTGTATTAAATCTTCATTGAATGTTGAATGTTATTCTTCCAGGTGATTCTTGGTCTTCCTTTCCTGCTTCTTCTTTCAAATTTCCATGTATGGACTGCCTTTGATAGTCTTTCATCCTGCATTCTTCTTAAATGGCCGTATCAATCTCATCCATTATACTTCTTTCTGCATTCGTCCATTTCAAATTTCTGTATTTCTAATTTTTCCAGTCGAGATTTTCTGACAGCTCTTCTCCAAAAATCCATTTCAACTGCAGTTATTCTGTTGGCATGTTGCTGTGTCATTGTCCAAACTTCCGATCCATATAATATTACACTTTCTAGGATGGACTTATAAATTTGTTTTGTTCTGTTAATGATGTTGTTACTCCTTAATAAAATGTAATATTCCTGTGGTTTTTCTTCCATTACTGATCCTTTTTGCTATTTGTTTATTTGACGTCCCATATTTCTCTTTGTTATTATTATTATTATTATTACTGTGTTATTATTGTTATTATTGTTATTATTATTGTTATTATTATTGTTATTATTATCATTATTGTTGTTAATATTATTGCTATTATTATTATTATTATTATTATTATTATTATTATTATTATATCAGTGTCTGGGCTATTGCATCTACATTTTGGACTGTACTCGATAAACTGTCTGCAATATTACTAACTTAATTTACATTAGGTTCATATAAGGTATAATTAATTCCGTCTATTTGTTCTTGAAAGGATTTATGACATCTTTTTATGTGAATATTGAATCCCTTCCTTCTCAATTTTTATCACATAATACATTTAATGAAGTCGATTTGACCGCCTGCGGATGCTGATGGTTTAATAATGCGCATATTAGATAGAGTTCGTCTTCTCATTTAAAAATGTTCTTGATTCTGCGATAATCGACTACTTAAAAATGTCGATTAGAGAAGGATCATTTCTTTGTACTTTGCAAATACGCTCTTACATAACAATAATAACAATAATAATAATATTATTATTAATAATAATATTATTATTAATAATAATAATATTATTATTATTAATAATAATATTATTATTAATAATAATATTATTATTATTAATAATATAATAATAATAATATTAATAATAATAATAATATATTAATAATAATAATATTATTAATAATAATAATATTATTAATAATAATAATAATATTAATAATAATAACAATAATAATAATGTTTTATTTATTCTGGCAGAGTTAAGGTCATTAGGCCTTCTCTTCCACTCAACCAACATTAATACAAATATAGATATATACTATACTAATTATAAATAGTTAAAAATATATTAATGTTACAATGTAAATCTCATGCACAAACAACATTTTATACGATAATAACAATAATAATACTTATGATAATAATAATAATAATAATAATAATAATAATAATATAAATATGATAAATTTTACGACAAACACTAATTAACATATGTACCTTACACTGGGTAATGATGAAATCGAGTTAGAGCAAATATAAATTTAGATTTCTTTTAAAAGATGCCAATGTCCGGCAGCCCCTTATTTCTTGTGGTAGGGAATTCCAGTTGCGAGAAGTGAAGATAGTATATGACATGGAGTGATGTGATGTCCTGTGTTGCGGTATATTAAGCAAGATACTATGTGTGATCTTGTGTTTGGGTTATGGTTGGAGGATAGATCCTGGAAACGAGATGATAAATAATTGGGAGTCGAGGTATGTAGGATCTTAAATAAGAGAATTAGACGGCGTAATTTTCTTCTCTCTTTTAGATGTAGTAATGACAATTCGTGGAGAAATGGAGGAATGTGATCGTATTTTCGGACATTAAATATGAATCTGATATACACATTATGGACACGCTGCAGTTTGTCCGACAGTCCGTCACTTATGTCGTTAGTAGAACGTCACAATAGTCAAAATGAGGCATCACTAAGGTTTGAATTAAAATTCTTTTAAGAGCTGTAGAAAGAAAGTTTTTGAGACGCTTTAGGGAATCCATTACGGGGAAGATCATTTTAGATGTTTGTTTTATTTGGGTATTCCAATTTAAGTTATAATCTAAGTAAAGTCCAAAGTTTTTAACGACGTCAATATAAGGAATTTGTTCGTTATCTAACATGATAGCCGGCATATTGTTTATGGAGTTTAATAGTCTTGGATTTCCGATAATTATTGCTTGCGTTTTGTTTACATTTAGTTTTAGTCCAAATTGTCCTACACTTGTTTCAATTAGCCGTTATATGTTGGAGACACGCGATCAGATGCATAGTTTTTCTAATGGTCATACGCGAATTATGTATGTACACGTGACAGATATTTCAAAGGAAAGATTCCCTGCTTAGTTAATTATATCTGGAAGAATTTGTTCTACAAGAAAACTATTATTTTTATAACTATAATCCCGATAAAAAATTAACGTGGTAGCAGTTTTTTAATCATGTGTGATCACTAAAATATTTTAACTTTATAGATTGACTTTAATAATCCTCAAAAAACAGCTTCTTACCAGAATATTACAAAACATGCATCATGCAAGTAAATTCACAAACACAGGCATTCAATGGCTCATTGCACCCCCATGAAAAATTTAAATGTAGAAGTGAATAACATTCCAAGTGGCAATTCTTAATATGTTCTTCTTTTTCAAAATCGTAGTCCTTTTCCTAGTAGACCAATGGACGGGAGAAAAACAAGAGGAAGAACAGCCAAGAGATGGCTAGACAATGAATGTACATCAAATACATCTTCCTCCGAGCAGCGATTTTGGAAATAAACAGGATGAAAAATCGTACAAATTATGATTAAGAAGAAGAAGAAGAAGAAGTGAATATTTTTAGTTTTATTGATGAATAATATCCATGTATTTTTTCAACGATTTCCTAAATTGTCCAGATTTTTTAAATCTGGTAAGTATTTCTGCTGTGGAGATCTCGCGCAGATAAGCTTTAGAAGTAGACAGGTGCGTTTTCTGTGTATGAACCCCCTAAATATAAGTTTGCATGCACGTGAGAAGAGGCGACATATAACTAACTCACTGACTCTATCGAACCCGAAGGTTCTAATGTTTTCCAATTAACCCTTATAGTGTACTTCCCTCAAACCACGGTTAATGTTATTCTCCCACTTTATTCCATCAACTTTTATAAGATTCATGATGTGTTCCGTTGAGGTAAGTAAAGTAAAGTAAAGTGATCCCACAACAGACCCGGAGGCCCTTGGGGTAGTAGGAGGTTAGGGCTCCCACTTTTTCTAGACAATCGGCACTTTATGTCAGCCGGGTTGTCAGCCCTGCGTGACGGCCGCATTTACCCCCAGAACAAGCGTCTGGTACTCATTTACGTTAGAGGCTGAGTCGACCCCAGGGCCATAGTGCCGCCAGAGGGTTTGGATCAGTTTAAAAATCCTGACCCCAACGGGACTTGAACCCTCGACCCTCCGGCTTGTAGCTCAGTGCCTTAACCACTACGCTACGGCGTGCCCCCGTTCCGTTGAGGTATTATTCAAAATTAATATAAAATTATGGAATATTCACCTGAAAGGTCCGTCTCCTCAACTTATTTAATTATTTAACTGTAGCGCTTTCGGGACTTGTGCCATCATCGGCAGGATTCAAAACTGGTGTTTCACTGAAGATCTGGTAGAGGGGGTTGCATGTATTGGGTTCATTTTCGTTTATCAGGTTGTCGTTGTTGTGAGCTGCTTTCATGATTTCCATCTCTTCGAGTACGTTTATTTTCGCTGGATTATTTTCTCTGTGCATTACTGTTAGGGTGTTTTCAATATTTAACATGCGATGTCCTTCATGGGTAAAGTGTTTTGCATAGCTTGATTTCCCTTCTGCGTGAATTAAGTCTCGAAAATGTTCTTTGAATCTGATGTTAAAACTCCTATTTGTCCTTCCTATATAAAATTTGTTGCAGTCCTTAAATGTCAGTCCTTACATGTCAGTTTATAAACTCCTTTGCTGTTGAAAATGTTATTTTCTTCAATGTTATTGTTTATTATGTTGTTTAATTTGTTATTGGTTCTGTATGCTATTTTTACGTTTTTATCGGCTTTCTTTAGTGTATTGGCTAATTTTGTAGTTTCTTTTCCTGTGTATGTAAATGTTATCCATGTTTTCTTGTTGTTGTCAGATTCTTTTTCTAGTTTAGTTATGTTGGTAATATTGTTCTTCCTTTTTTTGTTTATTTACGAGCTTATCTATGAATTCTTCATTATAGCCATTGGTTTTTGCCATATTTAATGTAGTTGAGTTCTTGGATATAATTGTCTTTGCTTAATGGGAGTTTCAACATTCTACTGACTAAGCTGTTAAATGTACTAATTTTCTGTTGAAAAGGGTGTGTAGATTTTTTGTTTATGGCCAGAGCGTTGTTTGTAGGTTTCCGGTAGATACCGATTTCTAGTTTATTGTTGTGTAGATTTTTGGTTATAGACAAATCTAAGTAGTTTATGCTATTATTGACTTCTATTTCTTCGCTGAAAGTGATTTTTTCATGTATGTTGTTTAAGTTTTGTAGTATTACTTTTTCTTTTCTGTTTTCATTGTCGTATATTACTAGTACGTCATCGACAAACGTATTATTAGTTTTATGTTGAATTTGTGTATTAGTTCCTCAAAATATTTATTTTCCAGTTCTTGTAGGAAGATTTCTGCCATTATTCCGGATGTAGGACTCCCCATCGGGATCCCGTCTTCTTGAATAAATAGTTCATTGTTAAATTTGAAGTAATTTTGCTTCATTGTTGGTATTAGTTTATTTAACTGATTGATATAGTTTTCTTCAAGTTTACTGTCTGTTAGTTTTTGTTTTATTATGTTTGCTGTTTTGTTTATCGGGATATTTGTGTAAAAGGTTTTTTATGTCGAATGACGTCATTTTAGTGTTCCTATTGATTTCTAAATGCTGTAGTTTGTCTGCTAGTTCAAATGAGTTCTTAATTGTGTAACGATTTTCAAGTTTGACATCATTTTTCATTTTCTGAGCGACTAATTTGGAAATTTTATAGTTAGGGGCATTCATGCAATTAATTCAAATTCCAGAAGGATATCATATAACTTTCCACTCTTAATTGAATCGTATACCTTTTTGAAGTCTACATATATATGATGTACAGTGCCATTATATTCCCATTTCTTTTTTAAAATCTGTCTAATACTAAAAATATTATCTGTTGTAGATCTGTATCTTCTAAATCCACATTGCTGATCTCCTATTATATCATTAATATAGGAGTAAGTCTGCTTACCAATATATTTACTACGATCTTGTAGCCTGCTATGTTGAAAGCAATGAGATGCTCCTGTAGTTGTTGCAATCAGTTTTATCTCCTTTCTTATAGATTAGTACGATAATCGATTCTTTCCATTCATTTGTTAGAGCTTCTTTTTCTCAAATAATACTTAGCAACCGACGTATGTTGTTCATAAATTTTGCCCCCTGTAATTTTATCAGTTCTGCTTGTGCTAGTTAAATAGGAGAAGGTCTTACGACTTTAACTCTGCCTTATTAAAAAAAAGCATTATTATAATAATAATTATTATTGAAAATATTAATTGAAAGTTATATATATATTGGTTATTTGAATAGGGATAAGATTTGCAGCAAATGGCTTTAATGAGATAATTACTTTCTAGGGAGCGGAGTTAGGTAAGTTGAAGAACAAGAGGTGTCCACTTGCAGGGGCAACGAGTGTTGTTATTTTTCAGACAGACGTTCCATACGCAATGAGACAGGCAGACATCAAACTTATTAAAACAGCCGTCACAGCTACCTCCACAAGCTACCGCCTACTGTGAACACACACTCAGTCATTAGCAAATAATTCTGCCGGGTTCAAATCTCACTATATGCTTCTTATTATTCATCTTTTTCAATGGCGCTACAATTCTACAACTTCGGCTGCTCCAGACATCCCTCTAGATAGAAAGCTGTTTCCAATTATTTATTTACACTTTTTCAAGTCGTGCTGGACACAATTCCATAATCTATTCTTAGGCCTTCCTCTAATCTGGTGCCTGGAGGTTGCGAATCGAAAATTATTTTCTAACTAACTCACTAGCACTATCGAACCCTTATGAAAATTTTCAGACCAAAAAGTGGCAGATAATTGAATGGAGAAAACTACATAAGAGTAAGTGATATGATTTTTTTGGAAAACCAGATGTAATATGAACAGTTAAGTGTCAAACAGCCATGCCCAGGCATTGGCACGATAAGGAATGAAAGAGGGGTATGGAAACGTTTTGTATAAAAACCTAAGGGAAAGCGCCCAACAATAATGAGATGGGAGAATAATATCAACCATGATTTGTACGAGATTAATTATACAATGAATGTTTGGGGAATTTTAGCTCAGGGTAGGGATAGATAGATAGATAGATAGATAGATAGATGGAAAGCTCTGCGGCCATCACTTAAGTGTTGACGGTGAGCGATCCATTTTGGTCCTCCTTAATAGGTAGAACCCCGGGTTCCTGTAAAATACATTAGCCCCGGTTTAAATTTTGAATTCAAATTTGAAGTTAATTAGCAGAGTGAAGTCGGAAGTGGACCTTTTGGGGTTCTATTCCAGCATTTGCTCTTTGGATTGAGGGAAACCGCTTAAAACCTCAATCGGAATAGTCGATCACGCGGGATCTTGCCAAATTTGGCTTTCGGATGACTCTATATTGGGAGGGCATCCAGGCTTCTCTTTATTTAAATATAATGTGCGTACATTTCAGATTATTACAATTAATCACACAATTATGGTAACGTGCATTTTTTATTTTTTTTTTATTCTTCAGTTGTTGCTGTTCTATCTGTAGTTGTCAGGTGATGTCAGTTTCTCTGTAACTGGTGGGATGAACCTGTATCAGTAAGATTAGTTATTAGTTTTTAACTTGTTGTATTAATATATTTTATTAATGAACATTATATGCTAATGTTGTAATTGTAATTGAATAATTGTGTAATGTGTTTCTGTGTGTCTATGTGTGTGTGTGTGCCCTATCAGCTTTCACTGGTCAAGTGTAGTCCAGGATCCATTTTGGACGCTTGTGTTTGTTGTTGGCTGTTTCATAGGTTCCCAGCGATACCACGAGTGGATTATCATGGCCTTCACATGTATTATAAAATTTAAGAGCCATGCGTTTAATATACTCCTAGCTTGTTTCTACACCCGTTTGATCGTGTAATATGTCAACCGGTGTTACACGCGGTAGTTTTGTAATCATATATAATAATTGTTTTGAAAAACTTGCAGTTTCTTTATGTGAGTTCTAGCGGCGTGTCCCCATATGGGGCTTGCGTACGTGAGTACTGGCCTTAATAGTGCCTTGTAGATTGTTAGCCCTGTGTTTATTCGAATTTTGTTATGGTTATTTAAAATAGGGTATAGCAGCTTCAATGTCCCATACGCTTTGCCTAAGGTATTTTGGATATGTTGTTTAAACAGTAGTTTTTTTGTCGAGTGTTACACCTAAATAAATGGCTTCGTTTTTCCACTCAATGCTGTGTCCATAAAGATTTAATTGTGGAGGCATGTATCGATATTGAGAATACCTTTTTGTATAAAGAACTCCTTGGTATTTATCTACGTTTATTTTTATTCTCCATTTTTCCAACCATGGTTCGAGAATATTAAGATTATTTTGAATCTGTCTAGACGCGTGTATTGTTCGGGAGGATTGACTAGTGATTAGAGTGTCATCTGCATACATATATAGATGAGTGTTGTTATGTCTATTGTCATGTGGAATATCATTTATGTATATATTGAAAAGTGTAGGTCCTAGAATACTGCCTTGTGGCACTCCACTATAGACCGGCCGCAGGGCGGATTTTGAGTTATGGAAAGCAACTTCGAATTGCCTATTGTTTATATATTTAGCTATTAAATGAATTATTCCGTCATCTAATCTTGTTTCGATCATTTTCCGTAGTAGACCGTGATGAATGAAGAACTTCTCTGCGCGGCTATTAATTTTCATATCCAATAGTGCGACGAGATAGTTATGAAGGTAAACAATTATGTATAAAAAATACTATTAAAATCTACTGCAAATTATGAATATAAATTCTGATGTTTATATTGAATCATAAATTTCAATGGTTATATTTATAGAACTTTTTTGTCCTGGTGGCTATTTTATGTATTAATTTCTAGACTATATGATATACCTAAAACTTGGATTAATCATGTTTAGAGTTATTCGACGTCCTGGCCACATGTCACCCCAATGCTGATTGTATGAAATCCACTTCTATGAGGCTGTGAGTCCAGCAGCCGGATGGTAGTACGAGGGTCTTCTAGGCCTGTCGCGCCATGGAATCTAGTTTTGTTTACTTTTATTTATAAACAGGTTTACAATGCAATATAACTTATTCTTGTGCCCAAAGGTTTTAAATTTCTAACTTCTTTCTCCATTCTTCTCTATCTTCCCATGTCAATTTTTCCAGACCTATCTCCATCACATCTCTTCTTACATCATCTATCCATTTAATTCTAGCTCGGCCCCTTTCTTTCCTTTCTCAGGTGGAATCAATTCCAAAGCTTTTCTGGGCAATCTTGTCTCTGGCATTCTATGTGTATGACCATATTTTAGCTGTCTGTATCTCATAAAATCTAATATTGAATTTTGGACTTTCATTTGTTATCTGATGATTGTATTTCTGATTTTTTTCCCCCCAATTTATAATGCCTAGTTGAGCGTCTAAAACAGTTCATTTCAGTAGACATAAGCTTCAAAGTCAATTTTTTATTTGTTTTGTTTACTCCAGTAATAATATTGTTGAATCCATTTCAGTAGACATAAGTTTTAAACTCAATGTTTTGTTTGTTTACTCCAGTAATACTATTACTGAGTTTGTTAACATGTATAAAAATTGCAGTCAGCGTAAAGCCACTTGGTTGAAACAGGGTATTTGGTGAAGAACACTTGTTGACGCCTGTTTTCCTTGAAGCGAGACCTCCTGGTCAGCCGATTCATCACTCCTAACTGAGTAACACAAGCAGGTAGACACTGCTTGTATTATTCTACTTTGCTCATTAGTCTACACACAATGCATTTGTAATTGAAATATTTCAATGTCCTCTGCTTCCGTAACAAAACCGATAATAAACAAGAACACATGCACAATTATGATACATGATTGTACCCGTACATCCCTCTCATTGGACTGGGGTGCTCCCATAAGGATATTAATTAAACTAACTAACTCACTGGCTTTATCGAACAGATGGGTTTATGGCCGCACGGACATATGTTCTTCATTCATCCCTATCCTGAGCTAATGCTTCCCAATCATTCCCTGTATAATCTACTTCCCTCAAATCATGTTAATGTTATTCTCCCACCTCATTCTTGGTCTATCAACTGGGCGTTTTCCCTCTAGTTTTCCTACAAGAAGCTTCCATGCACCTCTTCCATTCCCCATTCGTGCCACACGTCCTGTCCATCGCAGTCTACGAGACTTAACTATTCTTATTATATCTGGCTTCCTATAAAGCCACGTAGCTCACTGTTATGTACTCTTCTCTATTCACCTGTTCGTTCATCTCTTTTTGGTCCAAAGATTTTCCTAAGAACTTTATTCTCAAATACTCGCAATCTCCTTTCCTCCCTTAAACATAATTTATTTGCGGACGACATGCAGATCTACTTTTCAGTCAGACAAATATTCTTTAAATGATGCGGTAATCAAAATTAATGAGGACCTTGACTCGCTAACGGCATGGACAGAGAAATATGGACTTCAATTAAATCCTAGAAAGTCACAAGCAATCATTATGGATCATCAGAGATTATTATCCTCAATTAACACAAATACAGTATTACATGTGTCACTTAATGGGGTTCAAATCCCTTATAGTGAGACAGTAAAAAATCTAGGAGTATTTATACATACAAATTTAATTTGGAATAAACAAATACATAACATTTGCAAAACTATCTACTCATTAAACCGTATAAGAAATTGTTCACCGTTTGCTCTAAGGAAAATGTTAGTAGAAACACTTGCAATGCTCCATTTTGATTATTGTGATACTCTTTTTACTGACCTAAATACTGTTCTTACCCAAAGACCTCAACGTGTTCATAATTCTTGCATACTTTTTATTTGTGGTATACGGAGATTTGATCACGTTACACCATCCCTGGAACAATTGTCATGGCTTCGTCTACAAGATCGTAGAACCATTCATTCCCTATGACTTATCTATAAAATATTACACACATCATTACCTTATTATTTATCACACCGCTTCACTAGACTCTCTGATACACATAAATTAGATACCCGATCCCTTGAGCACATTGTCCTTTATATCCCGCCTCATCACACTACCCATTATTCGAAATATTTTACAGTTTCTCTTGCTAGAAAATGGAATTCCCTTCCACCCTATGTCAGAGACTGCCAAACTTTACAATCTTTCAGAAACAAATTGAAAATGAAATTATTGACAGAAACAACTCACTAATATTACTTTTTAAAAATTAATAATTTGTTTTTTCGTAGATAGGTATAGATTATCGGTTGATTAATGTCTTTGACATCATCCGATTCCCAATAGCCAATTTTGCCGGTCCATCCAATCTCCTGGTTGTAGATGTTTCTCCTTCATGTATAAATATATTCCTTTGCCTCGTCTTCCCTCAGGTTTCCATTCCAAAACAGATTTTGGTAGTCGATCCTCTTTCATTCGCTGGACATGTCTGTACCATCTTAATTCCGATTGAGGGTCTTTCCACTTTTCAGCGGTTGCCCTTTTACCAGCCGGCTGCTGGCCCTTCACATCCACATGTGTCAATCACAGAGGTAGATGATCAACAGCCAGTGTAGGGGTGACATGTGGTTAGCATGTCGAGTCCCCCAGCCGTTATAGCTAGTTCAACTTGGAGCCGCTACTTATTGTAGCTACCCAATTGCCTCACGATGCTGGGTGGGTACCGGTCCCATACTGGCCGAAATACCATGAGAAAATTTCTTCCCCCATGGAGACTCGAACCAGCGCAAGTCCCGTAGCTCTGCGCCAAGGCTTCCTACCTTAACCGCTCGGCTACGGCATCTTAATTGCTGAGTTTTAATATAATCTAAAATTGTGTCTTCAATCTTCATTTCCTCCCTTATAACTGAGTTCCTAATTTTTTTCTCTTCTTGAAATTCTTGCTGCCCTTCGTATAAAATCCATTTCCGTTGCCAAAAGATACTTATTTGTTTTTGTTGTTAATGGCCAAAGTTCTGCTCCATAAGTAATGATGCTTTTAACAATTGTATGATATATATTCATTTTATTTTTATTACTTATACTTTTATCCCACAATATTCCATTGAGGCAAGCAATTGCAAATTTTCCTTTATTATTTCTATTTCTTATTTCCTCTTCATAACACCCATTTTTTATTTATTTTAATTCCTAAATATGTGATCTCACTACAAGATTTTATTGTTTCTCCAGACTCCAAAATTAAATTTTGTTCTGGTTCACCAATTGATAAATATTTTGTTTTTTTTCATGTTCAAATTTAATCCCCAATTTTCATATTCTTCTATTAATTTTCTAGTCATATATTCTAAATCTTCATAATCTTGTGCAATTAACAATTGATCATCTGCAAAATGTAAGTTGTATAAAGTTTTGTTATTTGAAATAGGAATTCCCATGCTTGAACATTTTCTCCTCCAATTCTTTTAATAGTTAATTATTTAATGAAAATAGTTTTTAAGATCTGTTAATATATTTACCTAATGCCTTGTATAAAAAGCGATAGATTAATTAATCATAGTTTATTACTTTTTTGTATTATTTTTTTCTTTCTTTTCATTTTATGTATAGCAGATTCGAGTTGTTATTCCTTTCTGTATTGATTCTATCATTAATTTAATTTTAATTTTATTGTATTATTAGACATTATTTTCATTATTATTCAATTTGACAGATAATGAATTGTTTAGTATGACTATAATTGTAATTTTTTGTATTTATATGTAACATATGTTTATCCTGGTGAGTGGAAGAGAAGGCCACATGACCTTAACTCCACCAGGCTAAATAAATATATTCTATTCTATTCTAAAGTAAGATTCCATGTTTCACATCCATATAATATAACTAGTAGAATAAAAGTTTTATATATTTTCAGTAATTAATTAACCAAGATAATTTAGTTACGCTTATTTCCCTAAATATGTAATTGAGTAACAGAGGTTAGCTCATCGCCTCAAAGAGACACCTAGTAGGAAACTAAGGTATGACTTGATTTCGAAAGGCCAGATAAATTTTACTCAGAGACTCTAATTTAGGCCTGAAGTTCTTTTACGAGCCTGAAAATCTTCCGATTAGGGACTCACCGCTTAAAGTCCCTCCCGGAGGACTCGTCCTTAGGATTTTCCCATCATCATCATCATCGAATAAATCCGTTTTAGGTCATGTGACCTGTGACGATAAAGCTAACGAAGATGGACATGATCTTTCCACCGATGTTTTGTCCTTCGTTGGTCCCTATGTCCAGTTGGAGTATACTGGAATGCCAATTTTGGAAGTATATTTCTTTCCATTCTTCTCAGATGATTTTTCCACTCTTGTTGGTATCTTTCTATATCTTCATTTAAAGTTGGTACTCCAAGTTTTTCTCTGATAATAGTGTTCCTTTCGTGATCCAGTTTAGTAACTCCTAACAGTGATCGTAAGAAGCTCATTTGGCTTACTCTAAGTTTACAAGAATTTCTTTTATTTAAAATCCAAATTTCACTTCCATATTTTAGAGCAGCTTTTGAATTGATGTTATGTAATCTTAGTTTTGTATCTGTCCTCATCTGTTTACCAAAAGTCTTCTTATTATCCCATGCATCCTAGAGAATAATGCTGGAAATGTCAATTTCACAGGATCTTTTAATGCAGACAATTTTTATTTCAATAATAAGAATTAATGTATTGAGAACGATCTCACATAATGAGATCGAAACATCGACGAATTCTTAAATAAACATAACTTTGAGATAACGAATGTATTATCGATAGTAATCTAACAGAAGTTATGTTAAAAACTCAACCTCGCGTGGATTTGGAATGACTATTTAGTGAATAATACATCAGAAGCTAAAAATAATTATAATGTTTAATATTTATAAAATGTGAGTTTATATATTCTGATCTTACATCCGGGCGATTTCTATGCCGGCTGTATAGTTATATATAGCATATATTTACTGTTATATATCTATGTTTGGGCTTGGAAAAAATCAATAACAGATGAGTTATGAGAAATAACTATTTACAATACGCAGATTCATTATACAACATTTAATAATTTTTATAGCAACAGAACTAAGTTTTTATGGTAATATTTGAAGTTGTTTTCGGCATTTCTTGCTGTACCATATCGATCGTACATTGTTGAATCTATATCCTTGTCAAGGAAAATAATTTGCGGTGATATCTCTCATTACGAATAGAAGAGGCAAAATTATCAATAGGAAGAGACACAATTATCAACAGGAAGAGGCAAAATTATCGGTCTATGAATTAAATAGTCATTATTAATTCAAAATAAAACTACACTATAGTTGGGAATCGAATCAGGGCCCCTGAATTGCTAATCCTTATAACGTTATATATAAGTCAAGACCGTCCTTATGAAATTGCCCTAAACATTTTATGGTACGAAAAAATGATAATAATAGATATTATGAATTAATCATACATTTATGAATTGTTTTCTCGATGCTACGAGTTGTTGTATTTGATGTAACTGGGAGCTGATGGAATGCAGAGGTCACGGGGACAAATAGCAGGAAACCCTCTTCAATCCCACGTCATGTAGCTTTGTCTGCCTTGCACCAGATATGAAATATTCATGTGTCCGAATATTTCCTTAAGAATTATCTGTAGAACTCTAATGATTCACTTTTATTGATGAATTTGGAATGACTAGTAAAAATTCTGAATCTCTTTTCAACACCTTGTTAATGACAAGGGAGTATTTATCAGACAGCGTTGCTAATGGAGTGCCTATCACATGTCATACCACCGTTTATAGGGTGTCGCAACAAACTTACCCTCTGCCACTTTGCAATCAGAAGCTATTTTCACGTCCACCTCTAACCTTAATGCATCTTTTACAAATAATTATTAACTCACTATACTTCACAGTAGGCATTATTATTATTAGTTTTATTATTGTTATTATTATTTTTGTTATTATTGTTATTATTGTTCTTATTATTGTCATTGTTCTTATTCTTATTATTGTTATAATTAGTATATTATTATTATTTTATTATTAATTTTTATGATCATCATCATCATCGTTATCATTATCATCACTGCCATTATCATTATAATCATATTATTATTATTACTACTATTATATATTATTATTATTATTATTATTATTATTATTATTATTATTATTATTATTATTATTATTATTATTATTATTATTATTATTATTATTATTATTATTATTATTATTATTATTATGCATTGATGTATGTCTTATTGCATCAATTGTTTACTTTTAAATACTTTTACTTTTTATCTAATTTGCTTTTCGTTGTCAGTCTCCATTTTAAATATATTTTGCCCCATTCTGTAAACATGCTTATTCAATTTATTATTATTATTATTATTATTTTATCATTTACAGTAATAATTTCACTCTCTTGTGATGGTGTGAACATTTTGATCTCTCTATTTAAGTTACAATATTGTAATCGTTTTTTTTTACATTCTGACAATATCAAATAATAGGAAACCTCAATTTTCTTGGATATGTAATTGGAAGATACTCAACAGATCACTGCTAAAAAGATGGAAACCACAGTAGTGAACTGTTTATAAAAATCAACATTTTATTTTCCTTAAACCTTTTTGTAGTTTCTTCATTTCTGTTAGTGCATTTATCATTTTCACTTTCAGAATTTATTGTCCGTTTTGGTTGTCTTTGGTATATTTTTATTTTCCTAGATAACATTAATGAGGAAAATTTCAAATTTCACTTAGTTTGCTGATTAAAGCCTACTATTAATATCAATACATACTACTTCTCCTTCTTCATAAAATTAGGCCTTTTGACCTGTTTTCACATCAAGTGGGATTTAATGAATCCTCCCATCTAGTAAATGGGCGTCCAACATACTTAAATGTCATTATTACATGGCACAGAGGAATGTTTACCTCCATTAATAGCAGCACTGTTGCTGCGTCGCACGGACGTAGATATACTCGGACCAACGGATCTGTGCCCCTGTAGCGCTGGCATCGTCTTAGAAAGTACACGTCAATACATCATTTCACCGCACTCCCCTCCCCTTACGTCAAACAACAGCCATCGAGTAGGGATGTTGCCAAACTTCCCCCAGTGTCATGGCTCTTGAATATTGAATAATGCAAGGTTGGAGTTAAGTTGATAACACTGAAGTGCAAGAGAGAGATAGAAATGCAGGGAGGGGAATGATTTGCCGAGGCAGAAAAGGAAGTAGGCTTTAGTTCGCATATATTACGGAGGCGCAGATCCGTTGGACAGACAATACTAACCATGTATGGTCAGGAACAAATAGCAAATGAAGCACTTACCCAGCTTACTAAACACTACATGAATTGCACTGCACTCCTCGACGTCACAGACTGACGTGAAGCGAATGTACGCGGGATGAAATTACTTCGCTAACCATCCACAAACAAAGCAGGTCAATATTCCGCTGTGTCGCATAGTACCGATACTTTTTTTTACATGTATGTCCGTTATTTTCCTCCTTTTGACACAACATAGGGATTTATATGCAGGCTCAAGATGGAGATTTAATAGTGTCGTTAGATAGGAATATATGGACTTTATCGGTTAATAATTTAGTGAAAATTTAGGGAATTTGCTGTTACACAACAACAACAACAATAATAATAATAATAATAATAATAATAATAATAATAATAATAATAATAATAATAATATGTTAAACCAACATTTAATTATAGTAAATAAGTAACTAATAGCGAGTGATAGGCAACTGTTTAATTGTGACATGTTTTCTTATAGCTAACATAAAATTAATTTAATTAACCCTTAAATTGGCGAAACAATAATTTATCATGCCAGTTATTTAAATGTTTCGGACCGCAATGAAATCAAAATCATACAAACTGTAAGTTATCCTTGTACATTACTGTATAATTTGACACAAATTTAAGTAATTTCTACTCGTTTGTTTTTCTATTGTTTTACAAACAATATTAATAAATTAAACTAATGGATCTTAAAGGATAAATTTCCAATTTAAGGTTAGATAAACCATAAATATATCCCCAATGAAAGAAATGTATCTTATAGATTTAAAAGTTTATGGAAATACATTTCGAAAGTACTTATTATTAATATCTTCTCGTGTAATAAAATTATATAGTTTTTTTATTATGTTACTTGTCACAACTACTGCAAAATTGAATTCAATCTGTTGCACAAATACCTCACACTGGATTGGAATCTCTGGCGTTTTATTACTCTCATTACCTGTGAGACTTCAATGCGTGTATAAGACACGATCAGATGCCCTTTTCAAATAATAAATTAATTCTGCATGAAAATATCATCAAACAAAACCGTGACTAAATATATAGCTTCACAATATTTCTTTAATATCTTATCTCTTTAGTTTAGTCCAAATGGACAGAATTCATTACAATCGAAGCGTTTCATAGTTCATGAGATTATTTGTCCGTCTGTTTCCAAGTTGCAATAATACAACGTGTTTTGAGTAGCGTACCTTTATCATTGAGGTGAACTCTAGAGATAAAAGATTAAACTACAAATAAATTATTCATTACAATCCCCACCGCCGTGACGTGGTCCCCAATTTCCTTCAGGGGGCTCGATTTCGATACTCGGCATGGTGGATGTTTCCACCCAACTTCTGTTCAGTACAAGTATTTCATTCAAGAGGCATTATAGATTTATTTTAGACTAGCGGACCCGGCAGACGTCCTGCTCGAATGTTCAATTCTCGTGTCATGGCTGGACAATAAAAATTAAGTTACTTTTTTTACTATAAAATTCACTAATTAATAAGTTCGCAAGAAAACTCCTCACTGCCATCTATTGTGGCTCAAGAAGCACGCATTATGACGTCACATTGTTGTCGCGCAGATTATATCGGTAATGCAGATGGCTACACATCTGACACAAAAAATCCTATAACCCGATCGCAGCGCCACCTACCGGATCCAATTGGGAATCTGAACCATCCAGGGACCCACTGCAATACACACACAAAATTTAATCAAAATCGGCGCAGCCGTATAGGCACTTTTTAATTTCAGATTTCAAGTAAACCTTCAATTCTAATTGACGGATTCGGCTCATTTTTTAACAATAACTATCTCGGTTTATTTTAATTGGGTATACTGAGTTTTGTTGTGAAACACCGAAAAATGTGACCGCTAGAGTGATTTATAAATGTTCACTTTTGGTGAACTCCTACACCAAATGGTTTTAGAGGGTCCAATTGTGAATCTAAATCATAAAGGGACCCAATTAGACACACAAAAAAATAATCAAGATTGGTCCAGTCATTTAGGAGTAGTTCAGTGACGAGCACACGTACAGAAGAATTATATATATATATATATATATATATATATATATATATATATATATATATATACATATATAAAGATTAACACGTAACTATTATTTACATATCGGCAACTTTGTTTGATTTGACCTGTCTCTGAAATATGAGTCTCTATAGTTAAGTTCCTATCTTGTGATCACGATGCGAAAACGAATAAAATAGAGTAATTTCATATGTGACTGACTGACATTTACAATACACTTTTGCAGCAAAATGGTTGCATAAATATTACAACTGATTGAAATTAGGGGTGTTATCTACGTGATAAGATAGAGGAATAGTGTGTGGTTAAGACTGTACTTAAATATACAACTTTTGAAGAAAAACAGTGCTATTTATTATCTATCAAAGTATGTGTGACTTACTGACATAAATGTCAACTCATCATGCAGCTTAAAATGTTCATCTGCATCATTCTCTGAAGTGTGATTCCTAATTCAATTTTCCAAAATACCGTTTGGAGGACACATTTCAAGTTACATTCTCAATAAAAAACGAAACACAAATCACAATTAAGACCAGAGTTATAACGTAATATATGGTGTGTGACTGACTGACTACATTCTGTGACTGACTGACATATCTGAATTTTATTTAGACTTCAATATTCTGGAGCTACAAATATTATACAAATATTACAAAATAATATGAAATTATAATAGATAAGTCCACCGCTGTGATGTCGAGGTAGCGTGCTCGGATTCGATCCCTGTCGGGACAGTTTTTCTGAGTGAGGTTTTTATCGGGGTTTTTCCTCACCTGTAAGACAAATGTCAAGAAAACTTTAAGGCCCAAACGGTCCCCGAAATCATATGGCCATCATCATCATCATCCTTCACCGGTGTAGAAAGCAACGGGAAGCTACCACATCTACAGTTCCCTAGTAAAGCTGCAAGCATAGCGTGAAAATGCTATGATTGCAGTGAAAGACCTGCCCTCGGGCAGAATTACTATGGATGGATAATATATCAGAAGCGATAATATGGAGATGAATACAGAACTTCACTCCTTTTATCATGTATGGGAAATGTACAATTTGATATGCTGTAAAAATATTAAATAAATAGTGTGATTTATTTAACTTGGTTACCACGTATCATTTTAAATTTCACAAAATAAAGAAAATATTAACCTTTTAACAAGAAAGGGGCTTCTCTATAGTTAAATACGCCTAATATGAGTATAATTTTATTACAACCATATTAACTGATTAAAATTTATCTGATGCTGTTAATAGATTGAACCATTAAAATAAATAAAAATGCCGATATGGAATTTGCATTGTTCGTTTCAGAACACTAAAATTAACTTTCACGCGTCTCAACTATAAAGACAAAAAAAATTAACGAACATGAGTTCTATTTTTAAACTAAACAATCGAATGAAATCTCTTATAATGCGCGAAATCTTACTTTATGACTGATTGTTTGCAGCAGGTGCACATAGTACAGCGTTGTCATACGTATATTCACTGTGTTGGTTTCCAATAAAGCTACACTCAATAATAATTTTATTTTACACTACAGGTTATACATACTTAATCACATATACTCCACGCCAATTGTATTTTTTATACAAGAAACTTCATATGATTTAAAACTGTTTTTGCAATTAATAAGCATGGCTCTGTTTCACAAAGTCAATGCTAGTACAATGTGGCGACATGGCACAATGAATCCCCGATAATGCGACACACATGTCATGTCAAAGGTCAAACTAATGCGTGAACCTTTCACGTTCAAGGACTGCCACACACACATTTTCTAAACACATAAGAACCGCGCTCTTATTTTTATTCCACTCACTCAATAACATACATATTGAAGAATCGCATAATGAAAACTTATTTAAATGTCATTAATACAAATATAAAAATGTAATTAATATAATTAACGTAATTACTTTACAAGACAATGTCGTTAATACTTTTTTGTTAGTTATGTACAGATAACGTAGACTCCCAGAGGAAATTTGGATCCATCAATTATCGTATTGTGTACAATAATTTTTGTATGTTTTATGTGACTGACTGTAGCTTACCCTTAATAAGTATAGGGCGCATTTTAATTATCTAGAATATTATAACACAATTATTAGTATTACATTTATAATCAGGAAGGACCGAAATATGGTATAACAAAATAGTCGGTGAAACAAAACAAATTTATACAGTGAAATCATAAAACAAAATTTCGTTTAATTTTGCATGTGTTTTCAGGTTTCAGAATATATCATGTTCTACTATTAATTTAGATAAGGGAGGAAAGGAGATTACAAGTATTTGAGAACAAAGTACTTAGGAACATTTTTGGACCAACGGGAAATGAACAGACAGGTGAATGGAGAAGACTACATAACAATGAACTACATGGTCTTTATATGAAGCCAGATATAAAAAGAATAGTTAAGTCTCGTAGACTGCGATGGGCAGGACATGTGGCACGTATGGGGAATGAAAGACTTTCGTGGAGGCTTCTTGTAGGAAAGCCAGAGGGAAAACGCCCAGTTGGTAGACAAAGAATGAGGTGGGAGAATAACATTAACTATGATTTGAGGGAAGTAGACTATACAGGGAATGATTGGAAAGCATTAGCTCAGGATAGGGATGTATGGAGAGCTTATGTCCACGCGGCCATGAACCTACGGGTTCGATAGTGCCAGTGAGTAGGTATAATCCTTATTTCAAACATTAACTTCTATAATCGGAAAATTTCATCTGCAAAAAATATCTCGTCGAAAAAAATACTCCTGCGCCAATTTCAAAATTTTCACATCGGTATGACATTTTCATGTAATTACTCTATATTTAAATCCTTCCGCTGGCTGCCTTTTAGATCAAATTGTCACAGAAGAAGGACCAGTAATTATTTAATTAAACAGCTGAGCCGAACAGTCTACCAGATTTCTTAAACCATGTTTATGTTAATACACATCGGAGTCCAGCAAGCAACTGACTGCGTTATGCGTATTAGCAATATAAGTGAGGGGACAAAAAGTCAGTCAGTCACGGGACTCCAGCGGGAAAAATAATGACTTTACAAGAAAATGTCATCTATAATTTTTTGTTAGTTGTGTACAGATAACGTAGAATCCAAGAGGAAATTTTAATCCATCAATTATTATGTTGTGTACAGTAATTTTTATCCATTTTCTGTGACTGACTGACCATAACTTACAGTTAACAACTATAGGACACATTTAAGGTATATAGAATATTAGAATCCAATTAATATTGTTTAATTTACGACCAAGGAGGACCAAAGTATGGTTTAACAAAAGATTTTGTGAAATAAAACGAATCCTTACGACCAAATCATTAAACAAGAAATTGGTAAAATTTTGCGTATTTTTTCAGGTTTGGAACATGACAAGTTCTACCGCTATTATTAGATTAAAATAATGCACATTTGAAACATTTTCTTATAGAATTATAAAATTTGACATTTACAGATATATATTACATCAACAGATTTATTCCTGCGTCAGTTTCAAAATTTTCACCTCGGTATGACATTTTCGTGGAATCGCTCAATATCACCTGATTAATATATAAAGTCATTGTTAAAAAACTATAAACCGTTGCTAATCTCTTATAAGCTCTACAAAAATATTCTAAATACTTAAATGTTTTATTAATCTGTCGTTTTGTTAATTAATATGCAACGTGCCCACAAATATAGTATCATACTTTAATCTACTACTATGTTGCTTTGGATAATTAATAGTATATAAATGAAATTGGCGACAATCAAAAGAGAAACTCAAAAAAAGTTTTGTGTATCTTAACAATGTCAACAATGGAGAATATTGGACAACACAGAAACTAAACTAAATTTAATTTTTTTTTGTGGTCGATATAGGTTCAATGTTGGATATTTAGCAGACAGGTTGAATATGAATGTTTGCTGTGCTTTTGAAATTGTGTTGTTAAATAAGTTATGAAATAAGTTTTAAGGAGTTATGGCGAACCCCCAAGAACAAAGTTGGTGCGTTTTGGAATATCACACCGCGCAAAGTCCGGTGCTGGTCCAGTGTGATTTTAGGCGAAGGTTTCAACATCAGGCTCCTATACACAAGTCAATTTTGAAGTGATACCGTGATATTGTGGATCGTGGCTGAATATGTATTCAAAGTAAAGGCCATTCGTGGAGACCATCTGTCGATGCAGGAATTGTAGATCAAATGCAGGAGGCATTTGTACGTAGTCCCAAGAAGTTTGTCCGTGGAGCTAGTCAACAGTTAAACATCCCTAAATCCACCGTATCTAAGATCCTACGAACACAACTGAAGTTCCACCCCTACAAACTCCAATTAGTGCATAAAGTTGAAATCTGATGACTATGCAAAGCGATTAGATTTCTCCGAACATTTCATGGCACTAATGGAGGATAATGAAGAACTGTCAGAAAAAATAATTTTCAGTAATGAGGCAACTTTCCGCGTTAGTGGATTTGGGGGAGCGAGAATCCAAACACCATTGTGGAAGTTGAAAGAGACTCCCATAAAGTGAATGTCTTGTGCCGTATCGAAACATAAAATCTATGACCATTTTTCTTTCTAGAGGCCACTGTCAACGGTGCAAATTATCTTGATATGCTCACTAAATGATTATTTCCACAATTGGAACAAGAAGAAGGCAATGAATACATTTTCTAGCAAGATGGAGCACCTCCTCATTGGCATTTGCATGTTCGGGAGCATCTGAATGACCGGCTTGCAGAAAGATGAACTGGACGTTCCGGATATGATAATGTTTTCTACAGGTCACCTGACTTGATGGTCTGTGACTTCTTTTTATGGGGTTACATAAAGGATCGGGTCTATGTACCCCCATTGCCTCAAACCTGCAAGAAATTCAGCTTCGTATCATTGCTGCCATCCACTCCATTTCTTCACATATGTTGTAGCGTGTGTGGCGTGAATGGAATATCGCCTCGATGTCTGCAGCGTCACTCGTGGTGGCCACATTCAATGTCTGTGAAGTATAGCAAAAACTTTTCGAGATTCTCTTTTGATTGTTACCAATTTAATTTAGATACGATTATCCAGAGCAACGTAGTAGTAGTTTAAAGTATGAAACTATATTGTGGACACGGTGTATAATATGTAAGACCCATTATATGAACTTTCGATTATGACATTGACACTGAAATTATATTGTATTTATCCTGTTTTTCCATTGCTTAATTGATAGATCGCACGGTAAACAAGAACCAAGGAGTAGAGTATAAGAGGCATGCAATGTATATTACGCATCTCTTCCGTAATCATGACAGACATATCAGAGGAAAGAGTATTTTCCAAGTTTTCATACGTACTTGTTGACAAAGCGTAAATTGCAAATTTTACCGCTGGAAGGCAGTCATATCAGTTGATAAAACATGATGTTCACTGGTGTAGAAAGGACATTTTGTGTGCTGTAGTGAGTGTATTGTGATGGTTCAACGCCGATTTACCACCACAAATGAGGGATATTTTGAAGAAGTGACTGGCTTTTAATACATAAGAAGAATAAAAATAGATACAAGAATCAGATGTTAAAGAAATTCAACTTAAGCTCCATTCTGGAAATGCTTGTTATTATGCATTACAGGGATTCTTGTCATTCTAACTACTCTAAAATATCATAAAACTGTTATTCTGTCAGTTCTATATGATACGAAATATAGTATTTTATTTCGAAGGAGGAGAAAACGTTAAAAGTCCATCCATAGTAATTCTGCCCGGGCAGGTCTTTCACTGCAATCATAGCACATAGCCACCGGTGAAGGATGGTGATGATAATGATGAGGATGATGGCCGGATGATTTTCGAGGACTGTTGGGCCCTAAGCTTCCTGACATTTGTCTTACAGGTGAGGAATAACCCCGAAAAAAACCTACCCAGGAAGCTTGTCCCGACCGGGGAACGAACCAGGGTCCGCTGCGTGACAAGGCAGCACGCTACCTTGAGACCACAGAGGTGGACTATGTTAAGAGTATTTGAGAAAAAAGTTGTTAGGAAAATATTTGGACCAAAGAGAGACGAACAGACATGCGAACGGAGAATACTTCATAATAGTGAGCTACATAATCCTGGGCCAAAAAGAGGTGAACAGACAGGCGAATGGAAAAAAACACATAATAGTGAGCTACATGGCAGGCTATGTATAGGAAGCCAGATATAATAAGAACAGTTAAGTCTCGTAGATTGCAATGGGCAGGGCATGTGGCACGAATAGGGAATGAAATAGCTGCATTGAAGCTTCTTGTATGAATACCAGAGGAAAAACGCCCAGTTGGTAGACCAGGAATGAGGTGGGAGAATAACATTATCCATGACTTGAGGGAAGTAGATTATGCAGAGGATGATTGCAAAACATTAGCTCAGGATATGGATGTATGGAGAGCTTACGTCCGCGCTGTCATTAACCTACGGGTTCGATAGAGTCAGTGAGTTAGTTAGACTGTGATAGGCACGAAATGTTACTCTAATGGGGAATGAAAGAGGGCAACCAGAGGGAAATCGCCCAAGTAAGTATATCTTGTAGGAAAACCAGAGGAATAGTGTTCAAGTAGGTAGGTCAAGAATGATGTGGGGTGCATGATATTAACCATAATTTGAGGGAAGTTACTTATACAGGTGTAAAAAGGAAAGTGATCCCACTACAGACCTCAGGAGGCCCTTGGGGTAGCAAGAGGTTAAGGCTCCCACCTTTTCTAGACAATCGACACTTGGTGTCAACCGGGTTGTCAGCCTTGCGTGACGGCCGCCTTTAACCCCCAGAACAAGTGTCTGATACTCATTTTCGTTAAAGGCTGAGTCGACCCCATGCCATAGTGCCGCCAGAAGGTTTTTTGTCAGTTTAAAAATCCTAACCCCTTCGTGACTCGAACCCTAGACATACCGGCTTGTAGGGTAGTGCCTTAACCACTACGCTAGGGCGTGCCCCCAAATTATACAGGGGATGATTGGAAAACATTAGCTCAGGACAGGAGTGTATGGAGAAATTATATCCGCATGACCGTGAACCTACTGGTTCCAAATCCCAGCGAGTTAGATAGTTAGATGAACATTTTTTTTATTTGCAGAGTAACAAGAAATTTTTATATACAATTTAATATTTTAAGTACTTCAGATATAAAGAGGGTTAATCCAGCTTTGCAAAACATATTATAGAAACAGATCATCAATTTAATACAAGGCGGGACGAAATAACTACTATCTTATTTTTATAAAATTGAATTTAATTATTGAGTAAGAAAGCTTAAATAATTTTAAACAACATGCTATCGATCATTCATAAAGAAAATAACAACTTGAAAATCAATATTTTTGGATAAATCGTGATATTAAAAGAAGCCAAGAACACACAATTACTTAACGAGATCACACCCAATGACCTGAACCCCCTTAACAAAATTCTAACAGTAACAGTTAGTAACAATACACAAGCAGAAGAAGGAACAAATGTTACGAAAGGTCGCTTTGATTTTTACAAAAGTATAAAGTTATTTTATATTTTTAATTTTTAATTTTCAGATTGTGACCACAACGGTGTTTCATAATGAATTTTAAAAGTATAGATAGTTACCGGTAGTTAGTTGGTTTTGTTACAGCAAAATATTTATGCTTAATATGTGCACACTTCAACTCATATATATAATTAAACATATTTTTAAATAAATGGAGTACTATGAATACATGTGCTATTAAGTATTACAGGAACTGCTTTTTTTATTCGAATTTATCTAAAAAAGTTAAACTAAAAATTATATAAAAGGTTATTCTTACAAATATAAAATATGGATACGAAACATGATATATTTCTTAAAGTAGGAGAAAAGGTTACCGGTACGAGTATTTGAGAATAATGTGTACTTAGGAAAATTGTTGGACCAAAGAGAGGCGAATAGAAATTAAAGATCAAATTACATAACAGCTAGCTTTTATATGGAAAACCAGATGTAATAACAGTTAAGTCTCAGACTGCTATGGGCAGTACATGTGGCACGAATGGCAAATGAAAGAGTTGGCATGGAAACTTCTTATAAGGAACCGATATAAAGCATAGGCCAAGATTGAGGTGGGAGAATAATTTTAAATATAATTTGAAGAAGTTGAATTATACAGGAAATGACCATAAATAGTTGAGAACAGGATGTATGGAGAATTTATATCTGCTAGACCAGTGCCGTCCAAACTACGGCCCGCCATCACTTTCTATCCCACCCCTGTAGGCCTATAGCATTCTAATAAATTAAAATATGCTAAGAGTTGTGAAATATATTATAGCCAAACGGCATAACAAGAACAAAATTAGTATAAAATTATAGAATATTCACCTGGAAGGTCCGTCTCCTCAACTTAATTATCATTTAACTGTAGCGCTTTCGGGACTTGTCCCATCATCGGCAGGATTCAAAACTGGTGTTTCACTGAAGATCTGGTAGAGGGGGTTACATGTATTGGGTTCATTTTCGTTTATCAGGCTGTCGTTGTGAGCTCACAACGACAGCCTGATAAACGAAAATGAACCCAATACATGTAACCCCCTCTACCAGATCTTCAGTGAAACACCAGTTTTGAATCCTGCCGATGATGGGACAAGTCCCGAAAGCGCTACAGTTAAATGATAATTAAGTTGAGGAGACGGACCTTCCAGGTGAATATTCTATAATTTTATATTAATTTTGAATAAACCTCAACGGAACACATCATGAATCTTATAAAAGTTGATAACAAGAACAGTAGCAAATCAACACACACATATATAATAATAATAATAATAATAATAATAATAATAACAACAACAATAATAATAATAATAACAAACACTACATTCTCCATACATCCTGTTCTCAAATATTTATGGTCATTTCCTGTATAATTCAACTTGTAATTATAATTTAAGTTATTCTCTTACTACCGCAAGAGCTAAAATAATTCTGGAGGAGAAACCCATTGAACAAGTGAACCATTTTAAATACCTGGGTTATGCAATTTCCTATTTTAAAATTCAAGATCTATTTAACAAACTAAACAAATTTAATTACACGATATGTGGAACAATCAAAAGGATATTTAAAAGCACAAGAAAGAAAAAAAAACTAAAATTTTATAAAGTAGTGGCAGTCCCCTTACTATTGTATGGTAGTAAATGTTGGGTTTTAACTAAAAGAGAAGAGAAGATCATAGAAGCAGCTGAAATGAGATTTCTGAGAAGAGTGGCTGGTTGCAAACTTCTAGATAAGACAAGAAGTGAAGATATTAGAAATGAGCTAAATATCTTTAAACTCTTAGATAGAATAAAAGAATCTAGAAAAAATGGAAAGAACATGTTCAAAGAATGGAAGATGATCGCATTCCCAAAATTATACTTAAATACAAACCAAAAGGACGCAGGAATGTTGGTAGATCGAAGAAGAAATGAATCCAACTTTTGAATGAGAATCTATGAGACCGGAACAAGCCACATGGGTTTAATCCGTGATTGTTGATGATGATGATGAACAAACACTACAATTGTACGGTCAAGTAAAAAAAAATAACAGGAAACATTCCCAAGAAGAATACAAGAATGGGTGCCACTTGGTAGAAGAAAAAGAGGACGGCCAAAAATGACGTAGATTGATAGGTTTTGAGCAGCATGAGAGAAAAAGGATATGACGATGGAGATCGGAATAACGAGAGATATGTGGAGGAGAATATAGCAAATTAATTGGGTGCAGGAAGATGTGAAACGTAACTTATATGATAGTTATATTGATTATAAATTATTTTAATAATCGGTTCCTACTTGAAGGTCAATTGATTGAAGTTGTAGGGACAATTGCCCCTGCTATGATATTAATTTTTATTGCAATTCCCTCTTTACGACTTCTTTATTTTATTATTTAATTGGTTGGTTTATCATTTTAATTTGTAACGTTAATATAGCTTTACTTATAGCTATTGTTTGAATATTAAATTTTGGGAGATGCAATTTTATTTACTATTTAGATTGTATAAAAAATAGAGTAGACAAGGATAATGATTCCACCGCTGTGGTCTCGAGGTAGCGTGCTGCCTTGTCACGTAGCGGGCCCGGGTTCGAACCCTCACGGCAGTTTTTCTAAGTGAGGTTTTTATCGGGGTTTTTCCTCACCTGTAAGACAAATGTCAGGAAATCTTTAAGGCCCAAACGGTCCCCGAAATCATATGGCCATCATCAATCATCATCATCATCATCATCATCATTATCACCATCATCATCATCCTTCATCGGTGTGGAAAGCAACTGGAAGCTACCACACCTACAATTCCCTAGTAAAGCTTCAAGCATAGCATGAAAATGCTATGATTGCAGTGAAGGACCTGCCTTCGGGCAGAATTACTATGGAAAATGATAATGAAAATAACTGGAACTATAACAAATTTTATAATTTTATCACCTACCCTACAGGAACATTTTAGCGTTCCCTGCCCGCCTATTAGGATTTGTTTTTCTATTTACAATTGGAGGCTTAACAGGGGTTGTTCTTGCTAATTCGTGAAAAGAATTGATGAGGCTAGTGCTTGAATTAAGAAAATAATAATAATAATAAAATAATCTCAATAGTTATAACAGGGCTTGTGGCCCACGCTTCCTTCGTGTTTGTTCCATTTGACCCGCTATACAAATAAGTTCGGACGTCGCCGTTGCTAGAAGGTGAACTTCTGAGTTGAACAGTGCCAGTATGTTAGTTGTGTATAACTTTTCATGAAGGATGTAAATAAGCTTTTTTTTAAGTTTGCTGAAGACACTGACAACACATCTAGGTGCATCCGCTGCTATGTGACATGTGAAAGACATGGCCCCTCCCCCTTGTCTATATAATTACATTACCAATAATATCGACTGCCTCCTCCTCCTCCCTATGTCGCTGCAGGCACACGTCCACTACACAACTGTCCCGTGCGGTCACAATAATCCTCTATCACTTATTTGGGTCACACATGTTCCTCCCCTTGAGTTGCCACCCCAGCATGTGCTGGACACGCGAGCATCTGTGTAGAAACCGCCCTTTCTAGGACATGAACTCATAGCATTCACTTGTCAAAGCCACAAACAAAGTTTTAATAAAAAGAAATTGTTTTCTTTGTAATTCAAATTCACAGTTGTCATAATAACTGTCTGCACTAGTGCTTACAGTTCAACGAAACATTGTAAATTCATCTCAGTAACTTAAAACACATAATGAAACAGTGTTTTGCCACTAAAAATAAATAAATAGTATAAATATACCATTATATACTATAAATATACCATTTATTTATTTCAGGATTGTTTCAGGTATTATCGCCTCACTCTGATGGTTAACCGTTTACATAAAACCGGGTGCCGCGCGGCAATGCTTGGCATGCGGTGTTGTCACGTTTGTTATAGCGCTATGGGCGTTTATTACACAATGACAGAAGACATTTATTATTTAAGTTATTTAATTTTTATGTTATTATTTGGTATTGTTCAACTTTTACAATTAAAATTAAAATTATATATGTACTTATTTATTAAATAATTTAATTCCAACATCATATAGCTTGTAGGTCTACATAAATTAATATTCATACATCATCATGCTGAAATTTACATATTATTATTATTACTATTATTATTATTATTATTACTATTATTATTATTACTATTACTATTATTATTATTACTATTACTATTATTATTATTACTATTACTATTATTATTATTACTATTACTATTATTACTATTACTATTATTATTATTATTACTATTATTATTATTATTACTATTACTATTATTATTACTATTACTATTATTATTACTATTACTATTATTATTACTATTACTATTATTATTACTATTACTATTATTATTACTATTACTATTATTATTACTATTACTATTATTATTATTACTATTACTATTATTATTATTACTATTATTATTACTATTACTATTATTACTATTACTATTATTATTATTATTACTATTATTATTACTATTACTATTATTATTACTATTACTATTATTATTATTACTATTACTATTATTATTATTACTATTACTATTATTATTATTACTATTACTATTATTATTACTATTACTATTATTATTACTATTACTATTATTATTATTACTATTATTATTATTACTATTACTATTATTACTATTACTATTATTACTATTATTACTATTACTATTATTACTATTATTACTATTACTATTATTATTACTATTACTATTACTATTACTATTATTATTATTATTACTATTACTATTACTATTACTATTACTATTACTATTACTATTACTATTACTATTATCATTATTACTATTACTATTACTATTACTATTACTATTACTATTACATTATTACTATTACTATTACTATTATCTATTACTATTACTATTACTATTACTATTACTATTACTATTACTATTACTATTACTATTACTATTACTATTACTATTACTATTACTATTACTATTACTATTACTATTATTATTATTATTACTATTACTATTACTATTATTATTATTATTACTATTACTATTATTACTATTATCACTATTACTATTATCATTATTATTACTATTACTATTATTACTATTACTATTATTACTATTATTACTATTACTATTACTATTATTATTACTATTATTACTATTATTATTATTACTATTACTATTATTACTACTATTACTATTACTATTATTATTATTACTATTACTATTATTATTATTACTATTACTATTATTATTACTATTACTATTACTATTATTACTATTACTATTATTACTATTATTATTATTACTATTACTATTACTACTATTACTATTATTACTATTTACTATTACTACTATTATTATTATTACTATTACTATTATTACTATTATCACTATTACTATTATCATTATTACTATTACTATTATTACAATTACTATTATTGCAATTACTATTATTACTATTACTATTATTACAATTACTATTATTGCAATTACTATTATTACTATTATTACTATTACTATTATTATTACTATTATTACAATTATTACTATTATTACAATTATTACTATTATTACAACTATTACTATTATTACAATTATTACTATTATTACAATTATTACTATTATTACTATTATTACTATTATTACTATTATTATTATTATTACTATTATTACTATTATTACTATTATTACTATTATTATTATTATTACTATTATTACTATTATTACTATTATTACGTATTATTACTATTACTATTATTACTATTATTACTATTACTATTATTACTATTACTATTATTACTTACTATTATTACTATTACTATTATTACTATTACTATTATTACTATTACTATTATTACTATTACTATTATTACTATTACTATTATTACTATTACTATTATTACTATTACTATTATTACTATTACTATTATTACTATTACTATTATTACTATTACTATTATTACTATTACTATTACTATTACTATTACTATTACTATTACTATTACTATTACTATTACTATTACTATTATTACTATTACTATTATTACTATTACTATTATTACTATTACTATTATTACTATTACTATTATTACTACTACTATTATTACTATTACTATTATTACTATTACTACTATTACTATTACTACTATTACTATTATTACTATTACTATTATTACTATTACTATTATTACTATTACTATTATTACTATTACTATTATTACTATTACTATTATTACTATTACTATTATTACTATTACTACTATTACTATTACTATTACAATTACTATTACTACTATTACTATTATTATTACTATTATTATTATTACTATTATTACTATTATTACTATTACTATTATTATTACTTACTATTACTATTATTATTATTACTATTACTATTAGAATTACTACTATTACTATTAGAATTACTATTACTATTACAATTACTATTACTATTACAATTACTATTACTATTACAATTACAATTACTATTACTATTACAATTACTATTACTATTACAATTACTATTACTATTATTACTATTACTATTATTACTATTACTATTATTACTATTACTATTATTACTATTACTATTATTACTATTACTATTATTACTATTACTATTATTACTATTACTATTATTACTATTGCTATTTATTACTATTATTATTATTACTATTACTATTATTACTATTACTATTATTACTATTACTATTATTACTATTATTACTATTACTACTATTACTATTATTACTATTACTATTATTACTATTACTATTACAATTACTATTATTACTATTACTATTATTACTATTACTATTATTACTATTACTATTATTACTATTACTATTACAATTACTATTAATATTATTACTACTACTATTATTACTATTACTACTATTACTATTACTATTACTATCGTCGTCGTCATCGTCATCGTCATCATCATCATCATCATCATCATCATCATCATCATCATCATCATTATCATTATTATTATTATTATTATTATTATTATTATTATTATTATTATTATTATTAACCGTTCGGGTCTGGTCGGCACATGTTGAAATCACTTATATATTAAATAAATATAATATGTACATGTATTTTTATTCGAGCTACATATAAATAAATCACTGATAATTATAACAATTAATTACGGTATACAATTTTATAACTGGATCGACTCCTCAACGTTCCGAGTTTAAATTGAAACTGAGGGAAGAATAGCAATGTGGCAACAACGTGGTACTCGCAGTACTCGGGTTCTATGTATTGTAATAACATATAACAGCTGCGGGGAAACAAAGCGAGCCGCTCGTTAAGCATCATAGTGAGGCGATAATATATACACAGGTATCCTCAACCAAAATATACAATTTATTTATTTCACACTTCCCGGTCTTGCATGTCTGCTTCAGTCATATTTCTCTTCTTCATGTTGTATTGAATTCCCTTTCTATCCACGTTGGCTTTGGTCTACCACGTTTCCCTTTTCCAGGAGGTATCCATTACAATACTTCTTTGCTTGTTTCTGTGTCCCTTCTTCTCATTATATGCCCATGCCATCTTAGTTGGATTTCTTCAATCTCTTGTACAATATCCTTCCGAAGCTATACGTTTTATTATTTTAACATTAAGTTTTTTTAATGTATTAGGAGCTGGCCCAAAGCATCAACCCCCAACCTGGAGGACCAGAGACTTTTTCTGGAGTCCACTATAGATCAGTTGCTTTCACTGCAATTAAGAGTCTGATCCACCCTTTATTGCCTCATCTGCCGTCTGCACCATACCATAAGTCTCCTACTCTGCTGCATCCGCCGTTGGGGTCTTCACCGTAACCCTGGATAGAGACACTTACAAGGTACTATCAGCCGGGTCAGCTGAACCTAGGATTTTTAGCGAGGTGTTACTCCTTCCCCTTCTTCTTTCTCATCCGGCCTTGGACCGGCAGTAGTGGAGTTATAAATATACCTAAACCATCTAAATTATTTAACTAACAAATGACACTATAAATTTGGAGGTTCATGGAAAATCCTGGGTTAATATTTTCTAACCATTCCCTATATCCATTCATCCAGAGTAATTCTGCCCGAGGGCAGGTCTTTCACTGCAATCACAGCATTTCCATGCTATGCTTTGCAGCTTTACTAGGGAATTGTAGGTGTGGTAGCTTCCCGTTGCTTTCCACACTGGTGAAGGATGATGATGATGATGATGATGGCTGGATGATTTTCGAGGACCGTTGGGCCCTAAGCTTTCTTACTTTTGTCTTACGGGCGAGAAAAAACCCTCACCCAGGAGCCTGTCCAGACCAAGAATCGAACCAGGGCCCGCTGCGTGACAAGGCAGACTGCTACCTCGAGACCACAGCGGTGGACTATTCTCTATATAATTCACTTAACTGAAATCATGATTAATGTTGCAATCTTAGGCTGGTTACATCGGTCAGTAATTTCAAATTCCTTGAAAGTTTATAAATATATTAGCTAATACTCGGGGTGCGATACTATGCCTAAATAAATGAAAATTAATGTGCTTTTGTGTTTAGTTGAATAAGTAGAAGGCAAAATAATTATACATTTATATTTTTTAGATAACCCATGCTGATTACCCTGCATTGCCCGGGAATATACTTATCCCGATCTTCTTGACATAAATCAGCTGAAACACGAAAATTAATGTGTTTTATGTTTAATTAAATAAGTATGGGGAAATTGTTATATCGTAATTATTTTTAGATACCCCGTGCTGTTTACCCGGTGTTGTCCGGGAATCTACTCATCCCGATCTTCTTGGCATAAATGAGCTGAAAGACAAAAAATATTAGCATATACTTATTATGATTAGTTGAATAAGGAGAATGAAAAATAATTATAAATGTATATCTTAATTATTTCAAGATTCCCCGTACTGATTACCCTGCGTTGCCCGGGAATCTACTTATCCCGATCTTCTTGACATAAATCAGCTGAAACACGAAAATTAATGTGTTTTATGTTCAATTAAATAAGTATGGGGAAAATTTTATATCCTAATTATTTTTAGATACCCCGTGCTGTTTACCCGGTGTTGTCCGGGAATCTACTCATCCCGATCTTCTTGGCATAAATGAGCTGAAAGACAAAAATTAATAGCATATACTTCTTATGATTAGTTGAATAAGTATAATGAAAAATAATTATAAATGTATATCTTAATTATTTTAAGATTCCCCGTACTAATTATCCGGTGTTGCCCGGGAATCTACTTATCTCGATCTTCTTGGCATAAATGAGCTAAATGACGAAATTCGTTATTGTGTTATCCGTAAAAGAATGCCCGCCATGTGCTGTTATGCTTGCACAGGAATCTACGTAGGCCTACTTGTCTCGATCTCCTTGGCATCAATGAAAGACAAAAACGGTTATTGTGAGTTATCCGTAAGAGATAAACATATGGTATCGCGGACTTTTTTGTAGACCTTTTTGAGATATTCAATTCTGCGTACATTAATTTTGTGTATTTGTTATGCTATAGGCAGCGTAAGTCATTTAAGTATCCAAAGAGCTACTTTTTTTTCACTTTTCCACTATAAAGGGCGATTTTTAAGGGTGTAGGAGTTGTGTATCACAACTCTCTTATAACCTATGTTCATCCCGGGAATCTCCTGAACATTTTGCAAAAAGCCCCATCACAATCGGATCAACGGTATGGCCGCGCAGATAGTACAAACAAAAAAAACATTTTTATATATTACATAAACACAAAGATAAAGTTATGAATAACGACAGGGGCTCTATTCCAGTCAGCGGCCTCTTTTCCTTAATTAAAAGAGAAGACGATTAGTTCTATAATGTCAAATGTTATTGTCAATTGCCATGTGACATAGTTTTTATCTGATTTTTAGTTTACACATTTCAATTTGTTTATCTTTAGTCAATATTAAGTCGTGCTAACGCGTCGCTATTGAAACGCGTTGGCTCTTTTAACTTGTTATTTTGGTGATTTGGGATTTTATTGACTATGTGTAATATAATTATTGTTATTTATCCACTTTATTACTGGTCTACTGTACTAACTGGACGTTCTCTCTCTAGTTTTCCTATAACAAATGTCCATGCCCCTCCTCCATTCCCAGTTCACATACCCTTCCCATCACAGTGAACATAACTGTAAATTTTAGATCTGGTTTCCCTTAAAGTTCATGTAGCTCACTGTAATGATGTTATGAATTTTTGTTTTGTTTTGATGTGTTTTGTTTTCTGTTCGTTTCTCTTCGCTCCTGAAACTTTCCAAAACATTTCATTCTAAATGCTCATAACCTTCACTCACCCCTTAAGGGGGGGGGTGATGGGTGAAATTTCTATTTTCTACATTTTTTGAGCTAGAGACTTGATTTTTTGTACAAACATTCAGTGCATGATATATAATGAGGTGTCTAAGTTTCATTCTTGTGAGACATTTATTTTATGAGTTATTATATTTAAAAAATTGCCCATATTATAATTAAATGGGTTCCACGATGTAGTAGTAAAATGTCTGATTTTTTACAAGACCCCTTAAATATTTAGAAAAACATCATGCATTAGAATTCTTATAATGTGAATACAAAGGGAGAAAAAAGATTACCTCATGCGTGAAAATACAAAAAAAATAATAGCACGCATTTTATTTTCCATTTCATAAAATACTACTTCAATAATGAAACCTATGCACTACTTTGTTACTCTTTTTTTTTGGACATGCAGTAAATGTTTGAACCCTCTAGGACAAAATTTGCGAATTCCATTCAATTTTGAACATACAAAAATGCAGTGAAAATAAAAGTGTGAAAAACAAGTTTAAATATTTGCATGTAGTTTAAATACAATATGTAACATACAGGCCTAATCAGCACTTTATGGCACTTAGAAGCGCCATAGGTCTCTGAAACTCTGCCAACATATACATTAGAGTACAGGCTATTTTTTAGTACAAAAAACAAAAAATACCAATTTTGATCTCAAATGGTAAATTTTTCACTCATCACCCCCCTTAAAGATACTATGTTTCGCAGCCGTAAGTTATAACTGGAATAAACGATTCTTTTTTATATTTTTAGTTTATTTTTTTAAAGAAGTTGGGGTGACAAGAATGGGTGTAATGTATAAAAATACAGTACTCATTTCCATAGTTGAGCTTATATTTAATGTATTTCTTCAAACTCTTTCCCGTTTGAAATCATTGTTCCTGATTTTCCCACTTCATAAACAGTTTCTTTATTTATTTAGTTTTTATTCCCAATACTAATACATTTCTACGAGTGACCATATATTATTTAGTTTTACTGATATGCTAGCAGTCCCTGTTTTTTATTGTTATTTAACAAAATGTGGCTGTTATCTCACTATCGCTTAATATATATATATATATATATATATATATATGAATAGATCAGTGGCGTGCGGTGGTCAATTACCCCAGCTGTATGATGAAAATGTGACTTATAGTTTATAAAAACTTTCATTCCGGATTATTCAGTTTACAAATAGTATGATACTAAAATGCCTTGTATTTTTTTTTAGATCCGGTAAATCTGGAGTTGGCCTACCTTGTTTTACGAGGTGATTTTTCTCGTTGAAAGGTCTGCTGCACGAAAATGGTCTCGTATGTAAATTATACAGTCGCTTACAATCATTTTTACTAAATTGACAAATCACATTCATCAATAACTCGTAAAAATGCATTAATAATGCGTTTGAACGAACTCAGTGTCGATATTAAATTCAACTGTTGCTTTCCACAAATATATATATATATATATATATAATAACAGTAAATGAGATGCGATTTATGCGCTGTACAGCAGGCTATACAAAGTGGGACCATAAAAGAAATGAGGAAATTATGCAAGAGTTGGATGTAGAACCAATTCTCCACCATATAAAAAACTACCAGAACAACTGGAAAGCCCGTCTTAACGAATGCCATCTCATAGAATTCCAAAAGCCAAGCTTCGTTACTGCCCATAAGGCAAAAGATCGCTGGGACGTCCAAAAAAGCGCTGAATAGAAAATTCCTGTTTGAGACCGTAACAGACCACATGGCCTAATACTTGCATGGATGATGATGAATATATACACGTTGTAATAATCCAGTTGTTGTGATACAGATATATAATATAAATAAAGCTTCTTAAATTAACAGGTTGCTATCGCTGACAAAACGTACCGCATAATTTTATTTTTTTATTTTGTAAAAATGTAACTAGCATAAATTAAACATTATAAATTCAGAAATGCTACTTCGAAAAATTCTATTATTGAGGAATTCGCGCTTCCCTAATCAGCCAATCACGTTTTTTCATCAAATAAACCGATAGGTCGAAACGTCATTCGACCTTTGTATTCTTATTCGAGTTGTGACGTTAACTGGGTACAGCTAGCTGGTATTCAATAAAAAGTCAATAAAACAATGAAATAAGACACAAGCTTCGTATAGTGTATTATCGTTGGTCCAGTGTGGCTTATCGCTGAACGTATCAGGAAGTGATGTATTCGCTTGTACGGATTCATCTGTAGCGCAATAAGCTGGTGTTGGTGGGGATAACATAGAGGAAACACTATGTGTTTCTCTACGGAGATAATGTGAATACGCAGATAGCTCCGTCAAACCTTTAGTGGATTATCGCTGGTAAAACCGAATGCGATACATTTCTGCTGGCGCGGTAGGAATTTTGAATTTTTATGTTCAAGCGTAATTGATTTGAATGGAATTTGGCAAATGTTTTATTCAAAATTATTAATATACTAATTACCCCAAAAGTGCTGGGGTAGCAGGGGTTGAATGCACGCCACTGGAATATATTATTAATTCTCTTGAGATGTACGCCCTTTTTATACTCTGAAAATGTTTATTATATGCTCTAAAACAAATTTGAGTAGTAAAATGGATAACTTAACTATTTATTTTAACCATTGTGAATTTCAAGAGTATCTAGAAACTATTTACCTGTCCTCACCACATATATTGTGCCAATTTAAAAACATTCAGTAAAGTTTGACCTTTTAGGAATTGTTAATTCTAGAACGATCTAAGGGGGCACGCCGTAGCGTAGTGGTTAAGGCACTGAGCTACAAGCCGGAGGGTCGAGGGTTCAAGTCCCGTTGGGGTCAGGATTTTTAAACTGACCCAAAAACCCTCTGGCGGCACTATGGCCCTGGGGTCGACTCAGCCTTTAACGGAAATGAGTACCAGACGCTTGTTCTGGGGGTAAAGGCGGCCGTCACGCAGGGCTGACAACCCGGCTGACATAAAGTGCCGATTGTCTAGAAAAAGTGGGAGCCTTAACCTCCTACTACCCCAAGGGCCTCCGGGCCTGTTGTGGGATCACTTTACTTTTACTTTACTTTAGAACGATCTAAACATCTTCTCATTTTTAATTCAATCGTATGGCTTTTGGAAGTCTATATAGCCCTAGTTGAACTTAGGTACAATCCCATCATGTTCCCAATTATTTTTTTAGAATCTCTCTTATGGACTTGTAAATTCTTATCTATTATAGACATATTTCCTCTAAATCCACATTGAATGATCATATATTACATAGTCAATCATATTAAGCCTGGATACTAATGTATTTGTTAAGTTTTAAACGAATCTAAAATAGCCCTATATCTGTTGTTTTAATCTATATTCTAGTTAAGATTAGGTTCTAGAAAAAATTATATGTTATAAACGAAATTTTAAAGAAAAGTTGTCACTCTTTCATTAAATCAAATTTATTCTTCTTGAAATGGCATTATAACAGTTTTTATGATAGCATTAAAGATGGACATCCAAGAGAAAATGACAAAAATTAATTAGGTCCTACTTGGTCAACAATATGACTAGCTTTTTACATTGAAAAGTAAAAATAATTTATCAATAAGTTGACTCAACGGGAATGCTATCTGCTTGAGAGAAATAACTAAAAAAAGATCGTTGACCAAATGTTAAAACATATGTAGTTTTTAAAACCAGTGGTGAGACCACTATTTCGACAAGCATACACAGCAGAAACTATACGTCTGTTGAAAACTTGCAAAATTATCTTTCTGAGAATAATATAATGTTTAAATTTGAGGCATGAAGTCATAGTCATAAATGTAGATCAATTGGATAAAAACAGGAGAAAAGAATGGATGGAATGATCATAAAACAATATTGTAATGAGAATAGGTAGAGATATATTTTCAGCTGGAAAATTAATATAAGTCGATCCAGGAGGTAGTGAAAAGACTGTATAAACAGGATTTTATGAAAATCAGGCCCCCTACTATATTAGAACTACAAACAAAGAAAAAGCTCTTTGTGAGCCTTGGACAGCCCATAACTTCCATCGAGTTGGCCCTGATCTAGTTATTATATATGTACCAATTGTTCTATTCTATTCCATAGTTTTCTGCCCTAGGGAGGTCTTTCACAGCAATAATAGCATTTTCATGCTATGCTTTGCAGCTTTATTAGAGAATTATATGTGTGGTAGCTTCCCGTTGCTTTCCACACCTGTGGAAGATGATAACGGTAATGATAATTATAATGATGATGGCCAGATGATGTTAGAGGATCTTTCGGGCCTTAAAACTACCTGAAAGTTGTCTTACAGGTGAAGAAAACCCCCGGAAAATTAATTTTTAATAATTACAAATATTTTTAACATCTCATTATGGCTTTGAAGAATATTAAATAAAAATGTTTTATATGTCACTCCCCTACGTACCGTGTGAAAAGCAGGCAAACATCATCATAATGTTACGCACGAACTTTTGTTAAAAAAAGTAGTAAATTTCTGTGAAAACTCAAAAAGCATAAGGTATTTTCATTATATTCAGAAACTGTTTTTAGTAATATTCAGAGGAATGTACGGGGTGAATCATAAATATAGCTATACGTTTGATCGCGTTGTGTGATGAAAATATTACCATTACAGGAAATATGAAATTACCGTTGGAAAGGCAATTATTCAAATTACAACAATGGAATAAAACAAAACAGTGTAGAACTTACGTCATTAGTCAAAATGGCGTTAAATATGCAACAGGAAATTACAATTGCTGCATGGACAATAACGTATGCTAATGATCGTGAGGCCGCAAGACGTGAGTTTTAACGTAGCGTTGCAGCCGTCGACTGTGGGGAAGTCGAGAAAACGACTGCTGGAAACGGGAAGGATGCAGAAAATCAAACCTCCTGGAAGGCCTCGCATCAGCACGGATGCAGAAACAACGAAGAGAATTGTGGAGGCGTTCGTCACTAGCCCACAAAAATCAACCCGCCAAGCTGCACGTGAGAAGTGATTTGTTTTGTTTTGTTGTAATTTGAAGGATTCCCTTTCCAATAACATCATATTTCCTTTAATTATAATATTTTCGTCACAAAATGCGATCAAACGTATAGCCATATTTCTGAATCACTCTGTATTTTTGTTTATTCAATTATATGTTTTCATGTTTGTATGCAGATGATTATTTTAATAAACTTACCCAAATAGGTTCAGCCAAAAGATAGAAAGTATACTTGGCGAGTTCGAATGTTCTCACTCTCTCTGTCTGTCTGTCTCTTTCTCTCTCTCTCTATCTCTCTCTCTCTCTATCTATCTATCTATCTATCTTCCTTTTCTATTTTTAAAATAACTGGAATCTTTTATTATTCGTTGTATTCCTTTGTTTGCTGTTACTGATACTTTATGTTTTCACAAACATAGGGATATGTATTCAGACCCAACCCGGTCGTTGGAGAGGAAGATATGGACTCTACCGACCTTGCCACTATGAGGTAAAAAAATTCAACTTTGTCGATGAACCCAGACCGGTGAGTTGAGAGGCAGACCTGTTACCTCTAGAACTAGTCAAGTTGGTAATTCGTAAATAAAATCTGGGCCCTCGTATCGCTTGTATCTCTACAAACTCTCTGACAACTTACTGATATGCAAAGAATATGCAAATGATCTGCACAGACAACAGAATCCACATATGGACTCTCCCCTGACGTACCAGATGACGAAAAATCAATTAAAAAATGTATGTGGACGCCTGAATAATAAAGTTTATCTGTAGAAGGACCACCCAAGCCATTTAATTCCTGCGTGAAGGATCCACGTCTTTATCCTACAGATTAAAAGCATGTCAGTCTCCCTACTCTTCGTGTTCCTTTTTCAGCCTCCGGTAATAGGCCTATTATATGACAATGATCCCATCCATTACACATTAACTGTACAAACCCAAGCCACGTCAAACTGTTTTGTCTAATTCAATGAACTGATTGTCATTCAAACCAAGGGGTGTATGCTTCTAGCAAAAACGGAACATATCTCAACACGACACTATATGCTTCTGTTAAATTTAACTTATATACTGTATATATAGGCCTACTAGTTAATACCCCTAGCTAATGCCCGGCATGCGCTACTACACATAAATAAATGATGTGTTTTTGCAATTAGTTGAATAAGTAAAAAGAAAAATAAATATAAATTTATATAGTTATTATTTTTAGAAAGCCCGTGTTGATTACCCGGCGTTACCCGGGAATCTACGCATCCCGATGTACTTGGCATAAATGAGCTGAAAGACAAAATTCGTTATTTTGAGTTATCCATAAAAGAATACCCGCCGTGCGCTGCTATGCTTGCCCGGGAATCTACTTATCCCAATTTTCTTGGTATTAATGAAAGAAAAAAATGGTTATTGTGAGTTACCTTAAAAGATAAACATATGCTGTCGTGGACTTTTCTGTAGAGCTTTTTTGATAAATTCAATTTTTTGCACAATGATTTTGCGTATTTGTTATGATTTTAGCACCGTAAGTCATTTAAGCTTACAAAAAGCGACATTTTTCACGTTTTTTTCACTATAGAAGATGATTTTTAAGGGTGAAGGGCTTGAGTATTAAAACTCTCTTATGAATGGTATGGCAGCACATGCTTGCCCGGGAATCTACTTATCCCGATCTCTTTGGCATCAATGAAAGACAAAAATTGCTATTGTGTGTTATCTGTAAAAGATAAACATATGCTCTCGTGGACTTTTTTGTACAGTTTTTTGAGATATTCAGTTCTGTTTACATTAATTTTGTGTATTTATGATTTAGGCAGCGTAAGCCATTTAGGGGTAAAAAAGGGACTTTTCACGTTTTCACTACAAAGGGTGTTTTTTTAAGGGTGGCGGAGTTGAGACTCTCAACTCTCTTATAGCCTATGTTCATCCCGAGAATCTCCTGAACATTTTTCAAAAAACCCATCACAATCGGATCAACGGTATGGCCGCGCATAAAGTATGAACAAGCAAACAAACATTCATTTTTATATATTAGATAAATGGACAACTCAGAGTAGTTAGCTAAGGCAATAATACTCTTCAAGCTGGTGGAAGATCGCAACTTCGAGTCTCGATGAAGACAGGATTTTTAAACTGATGGCACCATTATTTAAGTTTTGCTATGCCTGGTTAGAATTATAATATAAAATTATATACCTTTTATGTATGTCTCCTTAACCATTGAAACATGAAATTACTGTAGGTATTTCGGGACTAGTCCCATCATCAGCAGAAAGTGCATCTGCAATCATTGGCTTCGAACATCCCGAAACTACAGTAACTCCATGTTTCAGCGGTTGAGGAGACGGACCTAAAATTTGTAGAATTTTATATTATAATTCTAAACTGTGAATAACACCTCAACGGAGTTTATAATGAATCTTAATCATGATTATTGCTATATATTTCTATTCTTTTCATTGTATGTTGTTCTCATTGTGTCACCAGGGTTCTTTGCTTTATACCTATCTGTTGTGATGACAAATGTCATATTTTTTTCTTTGTATTAATTTTTTTAGTAAATATCTGTAAAGCTTAATTATTTTGTTTCAGATGTGTCATTTCTCACTTCTTTTCCTGAACTGTCTGATATTTATATATCATAGAATAAAATAAAATATCCCTGGCATCGATATCTCCTATGATCTAAGTTCTGCTCATGTGGTTTCTGCCATTGGATAGGAAATACAGTACAGAAAGTCACATTTTTACCATGACGCGTTTCCTTAACCCTAATTTTAGTTTACTTATTCTGATTTTGCTAATTCTGATATCAAGTTTGGTACTCGTTTGCCCTCGAAGCGCTGAGTGACCCCATTCCAGACATTAATCGAAACAAGCATTTCTGTGGTATAGCCGGAAACCAAATCCAAGAACTAAAATCATATAATCATTAGTTCAACTTTAAATGGAAAGAACAATATAGAGGAAGAAATTAGAGAAATAATTTCCTTGGGTAATAAAGCTTACTATGCAAATAGAATGCTCTTTAAAAGTAAACTTGAAGCTGTAAATACAGACCGGTTATAACTTATTTTTATAACTTATGCGAAACATGGGGTACTGAAAGTATCTGATAAACAAAAACTATTCATCTTTAGAAGAAAAATCATACGGAGAAAATTTGGACCAATTAGAGATAGGAATATCACAGGACGTAAACGAATGAACGTCGAATGAAATAATTTAACACAAAATAAAAAGTATAGTAAACCACCTTAAAGCTCAAAGGCTGCGCTGTTTTGCGACATGTGAATAGAATGCAAGAAGACAAACTTGTAAGAATAATATACAAATGGAAACCAATAGGATATGCACCAGAACAGTTGGACACCCAAAAAACAGATTGAAATATGACATCATAAAAGATATAACAAAAATGAAAATTCTGGCTTTGACTGATTTTGTCTTTTAGCATTTTATGTTTTTCTTAATGTGTGGGGAGCTGGCCCACAGCATAAACCTCCAACCTGGAGGACCAGGAACATTTCTGTCTGGGTTTTCCTCCCATAGCCTTTGAAGATCCCTCTTCACCGCAAGGCAGCGTTTCTCTATTTCCCTTAGAGATAGAGTTGCCTCTTCCACCAGATCCGCCGTATTGAATGACTCCTTCTGCGCCGACTCTGCCGTTGAGGTCTTCACCGTAACCCTGGCTAGGGACCCTTACAGAGTACTATCAGTCGGAGCCAACTGAACCCTGGTTTTTTAACGAGATTGTTACTCCTCCCCCTCCTTCTTTCTCATCCGGGCTTGGGACCGGCCATGGCGGAGTATGGAATAATTATGGATAACATTAAAGGTATAGGCAAAGAGAATATAAAACACAGAACTGAATTGAGTAGCAAAATAATTTCATCGTTAAATTCCATGCGGTGGGATAAGCATATTTGGAAAGACACATAAAAAATATATTGGTAAAACATTGGTGGAATCTGTTGCAATGTATGGAAGTGAAGTATGGACAATCAATAATACTACAAGAATAGACTAATGGCTCTAGAAATGGATTATTTACATAGAAGTGCCAGAAAGTCAAAATTAGAACACGTCACAAATAAGGAAATTAGAAACATAATGGAAGCAGAAGAAAACATAATTGAAAGAATTGAGGAGAAGGAATTAAAGTGGTTAGGACATGTTTAAGAATGGAAGATGAGCGATGGCCAAAGCAACTATATCAATGGCATCCGACCAGAAAGAAGAAAAGAGGGAGACCAAAGTTAACATGGAAGGAAAACATGAAGACATTAAATCAAGCAAAAGGGCTAAGCATTGAAGATGCCCAAGATCGTAGGCTTTGGAGGTTTGGCACGGGAAGACGGCAGCAGCTGTAAAAACCCGAAGATAGAGATAGAGAAATGAAAATTAAAAATTGGCCTGTCTATATCCAGAACAAATCCGAATGGAGAAAAATAGTTCAGAAGCACAAAATTCCACTGATGTTGTTGTCGGCTATTAGAAAAAGAAGAAGGAATACATCACATCATAACAAAAATATAGCTGAATATAATTTTTAGTAATTTCAGACCGAACAAATTCTGAAATTGATAATCCATATCAAACAGTAAAATCAGAAACCACTATTGTGTAGAAGACCTAAGAGTCAGAATGGAAGTAAATTCTACGAAAGGAGGAAGGGTTAAAAATGAAATAGTTTGAATGAAAGGAGAATCGCAATGGAAGAACGTTAAACCAGTCTTGCATAAAGATGACAATAACCAGAGGCCGAGCTCGTGCAGACCACACCAGACAGTGTTACCAATTCCATTCTGTTAAATAGACACTCATTACCATAACTGTGAAGTCTCTTACGCAAACTTCATATTACAATGCGACCGATCAAAATCATCGAGGCCCACATATATAGATTTTTCGATAATTTTGGATTGTGTGTACACTAAAGTAAGTTTCCCTTAAAACGAGACAGAAATTCATAAACGTTAAAAAAAACCCGGGCAAGTAAGGCCTAATAATTTTCTCTGCAAAGTTGTTCTGTTATTCGGCTTTGTATAGACTACGATGGGCAGGACATGTGGCACGAGTGGGGAATGAAAGAGGTGAATGTAAGCTTCTTGTAGGAAAACCAGAGGAAAAACGCCCAATTGGTAGACAAAGAATGAGGCGGGAGAGTAATATTAATCAAGATTTTAGGGAAGTAGATTAAATAGGGGATGATTGGAAAACATTACCTCTGAATAGGGATGTATGGAGAGCTTATGTCTTATTCTACTTATTCACAATAGCCTGTGCCCGCTCCTGGAATTTCCTTCCCCAAGATGACGGGGTTGCCGCACACTTGGTAAGCTCGCTTATACAATTAGTCCTACCTGTTGTTAAATAATTAATTTTTCTCGAGAATTAAATGTATTCTTTGCTATTAATAGTATTTTTTTCTCGTGTTTCTATCTGGTACATTTTATATTTCATTCGTTAAATCTAGATTAAATCAAAATATCCCTATTAGGTTCGTCTTCCGGGCATATAGGCCGTGGTCCAGTCGTTCTTCTACTCGACGTTTCGTCTACTGCTGCGGTAGACATCTTCAGGAGATACTGCGTGCTCTCTGTGAACTCCTCAACAGTCGGCTGCAGACTGGCTGGTCGTTGGAAACTCCCTCCCTATTTATAGGCACGCCCCTGGTGGAGAGGCGGTTTTCTGCGCGGTCCGTGTTGCGTGCTGTTTTTGTCCAGGCTGTCGCTAGCAGAAGTCATAGGCTTCGTTGTCGTATTGTGCAATGCCGGGATCCAGATTTTGTTTATCTTCATGGTTTCTTCTTTTTTGTTAAAGGAATTTTTGTGTTTATATATTTCAATGGCTTCTCTGTACAGTCTGGTGTAATAATGTGATGTTTGGGACAATACCTGTGTTTCTTCGAATCTTATTATATGTTCTTGGTTGTTCATCCAGTGTTCCGCTACGGCTGATTTTTCCTTTTGTTTTAGTCTGCAATGCCTCTTGTGTTCTTGCAATCTTGTGGTAACCATTCTTTTTGTTGTGCCGATATAAACTTCTCCACAACTGCAAGGGATGCGATATATACCGGCAGTACTTAACGGATCTCTTGTATCTTTGGCTGGGCGCAGTATAGCCAAAGATACAAGAGATCCGTTAAGTACTGCCGGTATATATCGCATCCCTTGCAGTTGTGGAGAAGTTTATATCGGCACAACAAAAAGAATGGTTACCACAAGATTGCAAGAACACAAGAGGCATTGCAGACTAAAACAAAAGGAAAAATCAGCCGTAGCGGAACACTGGATGAACAACCAAGAACATATAATAAGATTCGAAGAAACACAGGTATTGTCCCAAACATCACATTATTACACCAGACTGTACAGAGAAGCCATTGAAATATATAAACACAAAATTCCTTTAACAAAAAAGAAGAAACCATGAAGATAAACAAAATCTGGATCCCGGCATTGCACAATACGACAACGAAGCCTATGACTTCTGCTAGCGACAGCCTGGACAAAACAGCACGCAACACGGACCGCGCAGAAAACCGCCTCTCCACCAGGGGCGTGCCTATAAATAGGGAGGGAGTTTCCAACGACCAGCCAGTCTGCAGCCGACTGTTGAGGAGTTCACAGAGAGCACGCAGTATCTCCTGAAGATGTCTACCGCAGCAGTAGACGAAACGTCGAGTAGAAGAACGACTGGACCACGGCCTATATGCCCGGAAGACGAACCTAATAGGGATCAAGACGCCGGCCGTGAAAGCCTACAGTTATACAAATCAAAATATGTTTGTAAATAATAATTAGGCCTATATTATAGGCATATTATGTAATATTTATGTTTATTGTAAGTTAGATGTAAAAATTATTTTTTGTATTTTTAATCTGGTTGAGTGGTAGACAAGGCCTTAAGGCCTAACTCTACCTGGTAAAATAAATAAATAAGTAAATAAATATTATTATTATTATTATTATTATTATTATTATTATTATTATTATTATTATTATTATTACTAAAGGGCAACACGCACACACCATTGAGTAACACTAAGAAATTAGGACTGGAAGTAAATATCAGTAAGACTAAATATATGGTCACACGTAGAAATACAGTATATAATGGAAATGGACAGCTAATGATAAATGGGGGAAATTTTGAGGAAGCGGCTGAATTCAAATACCTAGGAACAATAATCACAAATAGGAATGAGATGCACAAAGAAATTAAACATAGGCTCAATTCTGGAAATGCGTGCTATTATGCATTACAGAGACTCTTGACTTCCCAACTCTTTTCAAAAAACGTTAAACTGAAAATATATAAAATTATTATTCTACCAGTTATATTATGTGCTTGCGAAACATAGACTCTTACTTTAAGAGAGGAAAGGAGATTACGAGTATTTGAGTATAAAGAAGTACTTAGGAAAATTTTTGGGCCAAAGAAAGATCAACAGATAGGTGAATGGAGAAGACTATATAACAATGAACTACATGGTCTTTATAGGAAGCCACATATAATAAGAACAGTTAAGAGTCGTAGACTGCGATGGGCAGGACATGTTGCGCGTATGGAGGAATGAAAGACGTTCATAGAAGCTTCTTGTAGGAAAACCAGAGGGGAAAACGCCCAGTTGGTAGACCAAGAATGAAGTGGGAGAATAACATTAACTATGATTGAGGGAAGTAGAATATACAGGAAAGGATTGGAAAGCATTCGCTCAGAATAGGGATGTACGGAGAGCTTATGTTCTCGCGGACATGAATCTACGGGTTCGATAGTGTCAGTGAGTATTATTATTATGTTCATACAGCCATAAATCTGCGGGTTCGATAGAGCCAGTAAATTAGTTGAGTTAGTTACATATTGCCTTTATCACGTTTATCTACTCCTTTAAAATTACACTGAGCAACAAAAAATAAACTTTTGTCTCAGAAAGAAAAATATGTGATTCTGATATTATTTTTTCTCCTAAATTCAAATATGATTTCGGGTTTTCTCCATCACGCAAGGTTTCCGAGAGACACGTTTTTATAATTCGAACACTTTAATATTTCCTACACAATATGCGGACATTCGGACTCGCCTAGAAAGTAAGAAATGACGATTTTCTGCTATATTTCGCCTGGTGAGCATCCCTCTTGATGGTCCAACAATAATCGGCCAGCATATTAAGATTCCATTTGCCTTGAGATCTCTTTTCATAGCTGAAATATCCTGAGTTAGTTCATCTGGTTTTATTTTACAATGGACAAATGGACGAAAAAAAGTTTATAAAAAATAATTATTTAAATCAATTAATTGAAATTGAAATAAAAAAACTGTGTGTGATGGAGAAATTCCGAATAAATATTTAAAAACACGATAAAAAACTGCATTAAGTACAACTATTGGTACTCATGAGACAAAAATCATGTTGACCAGTGTTATTAGCAACTTCGAAGGAAAGTAGCAGTTGAGGTTCAACATATGCATATTTTTAAATATCTTATAAATCTTCGTGGATCCTTCTCACTAGGCATCAAAATTACAATGACAACAATATTTATATATTTGTATGCATGTGCGTGTTAACACTCTAGAGGCCGCATTTTTTTTCGGAACAGAACTCAGCATATAACAAACAATTTAAAAAAAAGATCGAGTTCGTTAACCAGCAAAATCGTGTCACTCACTAATAGTAGGATTCACTGGACGTGAAAATTTAACACTTGCTATAGCAGCCACAATTTTCAATTTTTTAGTAACGAAACTTAACACATGCTAATGAAATGAAACGAGAAAGGTATTCTAAAAAAATCAGCGAAATGCAACCTTTAGGAAAGCCGTAATTTAAAAATCGCTCTAGCGACTGCCATGTTTATTTTCTCACAACATAACTGAATATATATTTATTATTATATACAACTTTCCTCATTAGGGGATTGTCTCAAGGACAAAGTGATGCAGACAATAATTTTTTGGAACTGATGAAATACATTTTGTAAATACATTTAAAAAATTTCAAATTGTAGGCCTAAATGAAGCATACATACTATAAAGTATACATTTTGTAAGTATGGTTTCTTCTTCTTCTTCTTCCTTTCATGTGATAGACCTAGTGGTCTGTTACGGTCTCAATCCAACGTTTGAAGGGTCTGCCCAAAGATCTCTTGCCTGGTGGCTGGTAATTTAAGATCTGACGTGGTATTCTTGTTCTGCTCATTCTTCGTACGTGAGATTTCCAGTTGTTTCTGTATTTTTGTACATATTCCATGACTGATAGTATGGTTTCTTAAAATTGAAATTGATCCTCTAATGGCAGCGATGGCAATTTTAGAAAGATACACCCTGTCCAAATCTAAGGAATTCCAAAATTTGGCTAAGAATCCTGTTATAGATACCTCTTGCCCCGATCATCAATCATGTGACAGTTATACTATGTAGTTGATGTTTATCATAAGTAATGCCACGAGGGATTTCCAAATTATCGATAAATTCACGACTCACGAAGTGAGGAGTGAATTTATCTAGAGAATTTGGAAATCAAGAGTGACATTTGTTAGGACTATTTAACGAATAAAATTAAGCTCTTTACTAAAAAATAATTATTTGAATATAGTTACCGGTGTTTTAAAATATGTATATAGTTAATGTAAACAGCGATGTTTGAAAATAAATTAGAAATGTGAGGTTATGTATATTCACTGCAACTCGATCATATTATTTATTCCCAAATAGAATCGCATTATTGTAAGAAATAATGAAACACATCAAACTATTATAATCAATATTATAGGTTAATCATTTATATTTTGAATAAACAACTCAGTAAAATCACTGAATCTATTCATTATTTGCTATATTCAATGTATTTGTTGGAGAAAAATAATGGTCTAACCTGTTCAGAATATTAAAAAAGGAGGAACTTTCTTTATCACAAAAGCAGGAGCTGATAAAGAGAAATCGATAAAGAGCGAGGTGAAACACGACTGTCATTGGTGGTGAAAACAGAATTCATTGAAACGTGATTGGTCATTGACTACCATTTGCGACATGAGTTAAATAGTCTTTGTAATAGTCAATTGTTGGCTCATATATGGCATTCTTTTCAGAGTCAACTTCCACAGGTTGGCCACTATGAGTCTCAAAACGAATTGTGGGATCTAATATCATACCAATTTTAGAAGATGGTCTAAATGCAATAATATCTATTCGTCTGTTACTTCCATTAGTAGCCACAATTGTGTTTAATAAACGAAATATACATTTCTTACATCAGAAAAAACAATGACCATAAATTCGAATTACTGACGAGTTCGGTTAGGCTGTCCAGTTCCTGTGTGAAGGAGTTTTTTTTATTTGTCGGCTTGTTACTAGAAGACAATTTTACAGGATATACACTATAACTAATGAATATATATATATATATATATATATATATATATATATATATAATGTGTGTGTGTGTGTGCATTTACGCTATAAGAACGTTGGAATTATGCTCTATTATGAATTATGCACAAAAAAGTGTTTATTTTCAATTAAATTCAATACTTCTCTTAATCAAGTAGGCCCGAATAAATGTAATTATTTTACTCTTTAAATTATTTCATAATTAAATTATAATTATACCTAATTATGTATCTCTCATTAAATATATAAATAAAATCATCGTTTGACAACGGGATTTTTTACAATACACAAATATTTTGCTAAATTTCGTGGCAGAAAACTTTCCTTCTGTTTTAAAATTAAAACTTCTTCTTCTACTTCTTCTTACTTCCAAGTATTAGGCCAAGGCCTGTTACGATTCTATAGAAAATTTTCCCTCCAGCGTTTCATAGGACGGCCCAGAGATCTTTATCCTCTTGGTATATAATTATAAACAGCTTTGGGGATCCAATTTGAAATCATTCTTTCAAGATGGTGTTTCCAATTTAGTTGGTACTGTTTAATATATTTCAAAATTGGCGTTGTCTTCAATTATTTTAAGATATCGGTGTTTCTTTTCCGATCCCATCTGGTGTAACCCGCTGTTCTGCGCATGAATCTCATTTCACATACCGTTATTCTGCTTTCATGTTGTCTTTTTAGTGTCCATGCTTCACTACCATATAAACGTAATCTGGTGTTTTTTTTTTTTTGTACAAGGGATGGTTTCATAACTTGATTAATAATTCCCAAACTTTTATTATAACTAGTAATTTTTTCAGGGATATCCTTTTCATCCCAGATAGAGAGATAATACCCAATATATTTAAATTGGTTATATCTCTCTAAAATTTTATTCTGGAGGCAGATTTTACTTTGTATGGGGTCCTTCCCATGAAATGCCATAATTTTAGTTTTGTTAATTAATATTTCCATTTTAAATTCGGCAGTTATTTTTTGTAAATTATAAATTGATCGTTGCAAATCATTTTCGGAAAGTGCCAGAAGAGCTAAATCATCTGCAAAAAAGAAATAGCATCGAGTTTGAGGTTCCTGTTGATGGGTATATATCCCCGTTGTGTTTTCCTCCATTCGTTGTTATCTTTTTCCAAGATTTTTTATTAAAATTATATATATAAAATTATAAAATTGTCACCTGTTAAATCCGTATCCTCAACATTGTAAAGTACTGATTCTCTGTAGGTCTTTCGGGACCAGTTCCATCATTAGCAAAAGGAGCAGGAGATAGGTATTTATCTGCAGACCCTGAATACAAATATGACAAAGACAATACTGAGTATTGGTATTCAGGATCAGCAGATAAAGACCTACCTCCTAAAGACCTACAGATAATAAATAGTTTTCAAAGTTGAGACAGACCTATCAGGTAACAATTATATAATTTTATAATATAATTTTAATTTTATGATTTATACCTCAACGGAGATTTTTCATGAATTTTATTAAAGTTGATTTTCCTTCAGCCTCTTAAAATGTTTTGTATAAAGACCTCTCCATGTCGTATGAAATCACAGAGCAATATCACAAGGAGTTTATGTTACTCCCAGAATAAGAACAATTGTATTTCAGTCAAAAACGTACGATTCCCACCAAACTACTGTTTCAGTCAATATAGTACTTTGTTAGAGTTTTTTCCGTCATTATCGCTGTTAAATGTTGAGATTCGATTTATTAATTGTTCACAAACATGTTCTTGGTATCTTTCCTTTGCGATGTTATCTGTTTAGCTTACTAACTTGTAAATATTTATCAGTTTCAGCTACTTACCCAAGAACGATCACTATGGCAATGTTTGATACACACCAAAAAACCGATTTGGATGTTTTTTTTTCAAATGCCCCCAGGTTTGTGTTTCGACATTCCTGGTTTCTCTCCTGGCATGGCGTACTTGTAATCCACTTCTGAGTTTGGGGCGCCTGGAAGGCGGGGTTACGTTGCCCCGATGATATTATGGGTGATGATGATAATGGTGCGCCAGGAGAGTCCCTAATCCTAAACTTAACCTAAGATGAATATGAATGATGATGATTGCGATGGCCATATGATTTCGGGGACCGTTTGGGCCTTAAAGTTTTCCTGACATTTGTCTTACAGGTGAGGAAAAACCCCGATAAAAACCTCACCCAGAAAAACCATCCCGACCGGGGATCGACCCCGGGCCCGCTGCGTGACAAGACCCACGCTACCCCGAGACCACAGCGGTGGACGCGATTTGGATGTAAAAATATTGAATTTTCTTCAAAATTGAACTTGCACTTTCATATTTATTTAATTTTATTCTCACAGTTTTGAAACGATGTAACATTTGAACAATATTTGGGTAAAATTGTTATTTAGACTAGTTACTAAACCTAATTATGTAATGTGTGCCTACAATATTTTATCTACATTCAGAGTAATTTAGTATATGTTATATATATATATATATATATATATATATATATATATATATATTGTATATTTAATTAAATGTATTTATTGAAATAAATAATAGTTTTAAAAAACTAAAAGAACACGCTTTATTAGAAAACTAAAAAATGAAAAATAATTTTAATTTCCAATACGCTTGGGATAAAATTAAAGTGGTCGACAAAAAATCATCTCCAACACATCTAGAATAAAACTAGAGTTATCTACAAAAAATAATTTTACCATCGAAATCGTGGGGTGCTCTTTATCAATTAATATATTTGATAATAAACAGATATTGGTAAAAGTAAAGTCTCTAAGAAGAAAAAAACGTAAAAACTATAAAAAGTACCCCACGCTTTTGATGATAAAATTATTTTTTTTTGTAGATAACTCTATCTTTATTCTAGATGTGTTGGAGATGTTTTTTTGTTGACCACTTTAATTTTATCCCAAGCGTGTTGGAAATTAAAATTATTTTTCAAGTTTTTAGTTCGGTTTTCTAATAAAGCGTGTTGTTTTAGTTTTTTAAACTATTATTTATTTTTTTAATTTTTAGTTTAATTGATTGTCATGAAAATGTAATTTTCTTACGATATTTTTACTGTCTAGGCACGAATACAATATTATATATATTTTAAAATTATTATTTTCTAACATTATTATAATATTTTTGAATATTTTAATATAGATAAATAGTTACAGTTAATCGTATCCTTCTCATATTTTTTGGATGAATTACAATGTGGTAAGTTTACAAAATTGCCATTAATATTTTACAGAATAAGATAACAATGTAAATATCTTTAAATTCGTTACTATTGTAGTATGAGCTAAAAGTAATACTCTTCTAAAAATATCATCCGGGCCGGATTTGAACCAGCGACCTATGGATTACTGAAATTATATACCACTACAGCCCACCGCTCTACCAATTGAGGTACCAGAGGATATAATATTAATTTCTTACAACGATGGACTAAAAAGTCGATAAGTTCGCAACCTATTATACCGGTTTTTATTTTTTTATGTCCTGTTGATCCTGGCCAGGATCTTAGAAAACATTTACGAAATTATTGTATTCTCATTGGTCCTTTATAAGTATACAAAATTTCAAGTCGATCCAATGTTTTTAAGTGGGTGAAAATCGTGTTGAAAGATTCCGTTACATAGATAGACAGATACAGGTCAATCTAAAATTAAGCATGTAAAAACGATATGTTTAGACAAAGAGTAATGCGGGGGTTTAAAAAACAAACTTTGTTGTTAATAATATATATAGATATATATTATTGAACGTGTATTTTATGTTTTTATAGTGTGTTTTGTGTTTTGTTAGAGTATAAAGTGTAGGTTTCGGCTAGTAAGTACGAACTAAAGCGTCACTCATTGTTATAATAGTAGATAAAGTGTAATTTATGCATCCGTATGCAAATATTTGTAAAATATCCACTGTTTTGAATATTCATTTATAAGCAGTGTAAATCATCATCTTCTGATTCCCCGTAGCACCAAATACATTTCTCTCATGCATTTAACTTTCAACGAATAAAACATGCTAATATGCAAAAATCTACCCTCTATTTATTACCTTTATTGTATCCACGTGGGGTTCATGGTGGACGAATCGGATCCCGAGAAGGTTTTCCACTCCCAAAAACTTAATTTCGTTAATTCTTCACACTCATGTCATCCATTTCATTTCATTTCCTCCTGTGATGGTAGTAAGACCTAGTCAGCCTGCATGCTCCAAATTTACTTACCATAAAAAATACGGCCTTCATTTAATCTCATCCTTCGACATATTACGCCGAACACGAGTAGGCGGTACTTTCACTAATAAAAATAATCTAACAATTATTCGGTATGTTTAAAAATAAACTTGAATACATCTAAAGCTTAAATAATTATGAATTCATTGTTTTATAGATAAGTTTTATAAAAGTCATTTTTATAAAGAGCATAATTTGTATTCATACATAATTTGTGAATATGTCAGTCCTCAGTCTGAACCACGATTCAACAATAATAATAATAATAATAATAATAATAATAATAATAATAATAATAATAATAATGCAATAACTCACTGTCACTATCGGACCCGTAGGTTCATAGACTCGCAGACGTAAGCTCTCCATACATTCCTATCCTGAGCTAATGTTTTCCAATCATTCCCTGTATAATCCACTTCCTTCAAATCATAGTTAATGTTATCCCCCACCTCATTCTTGGTCTACCACTGGTTTTCCTACAAGAAGCTTCCATGCACGTCTTTCATTCCCAATTCGTGCCACATGTCCTGCCCATCGTAGTCTACGAGACTTAACTGTTCTTATTATATCTGGCTTCCTATAAAGACCATGTAGTTCATTGTTCATCTCTCTTTGGTCCAAAAATTTTCCTAAGAACTTTATTCTCAAATACTCGTAATCTCCTTTCCTCGCCTGAAAAGTCCATGTTTCACAACCATATAGGCCTAATATAACTGGTAGAAGAACAGTTTCATATACGTATTTTCAGTTTAACATTTTTTAAAGGAGTTGTTGACTTCAAGAGTCTCTGTAATGCATAATAGCATGCATTTCCAGAATTGAGCCTATGTTTAATTTCTTTGTGCATCTCATTCCTATTTCTGATTATTGTTCCTAGGTATTTGAATTCAGCCACTTCCTCAAAATTTCCCTCATTTATATAGGCTATATGAAGTTTCAGTAAAATTCCATTCCTTCTAACATATGTTAAATTTCAATTTTAGAGGTAGGTATATCAAAATAAATGTTTAAGCAAAATAAAATATGAATACGGTGTTTGGCAAACCGTGGTGCGTGCATGTGTTTGCTTTGCATGACATGGGGAGGAGACATGTCATTTGTGTGGCGAGCCGCTCCGATCTAGCCCCAAGCTGTGTCAATACACACGTGATGCAAATTCACCCTGATCCAGATGACACGCTCTAATCTTCCTAACAATGTCCAATTTCCCTTTCTCTCTAACCCTAAATTTATGTACTTAATCGCTTTCACAGAATGAAAAAGTTAATTTCAATCTTCAATATAATAGCCATCATAATAGCACGGACCTTCACAAAACTGTTCGATTGAATATATATTTTTTTGTTACTATGACAAACAAATTGTTAATGTTCTTTTGTTATCCATAGATATGAGACAAATTCTTTTCTCCTTTTATCTCAATTTTTTTAGACGCTTGAATGTCTTTGGTTATATCGCGTTTACGTTCTATAAATGAATACCAGTAGGCTATGCATGTCTATTGTTGACTGTATTCACATCAATATTTCTAAAATTCATTGTAATCACAATTGAGGTTAGGTACTAATTAATTATTTCTTTAAAACAAAAAGTCAATTTTAATTGAGGAAGACAGGTATATATCAGGTACCTATATTAATATTTTGGGGATTCATCGCTTTAACTTACTCGATATATATAGAACAGCAGTGCGTATGCGCTAGAGTGTATAGAGCCAGGAATAACCCACCATCGAACCACATATCGATTATCACCCTTGCCACATATCGATTATTATCGATATCGTACTAAAGTTTATACAGCTTACGCTAGATGGCAGCACATCGCTATGAAATTTAAATGTCGAATCTTTGCAATAAATCCCCAAATCTATGTAAAAGAAATACATCAATAATATTAAAATTACTAAACGTTTATTAAAAATGGGTGTACACTTACTTATAACTTCCTAACGCCGTTCTAACCAGCGATTAACCCAAAACAGTGATAGAAAAATCATAGACTAAGTAATATACTCTGTGGAGAAAATAGCAGTCAGCATCACAATATTGTCTGGTGGTGTCATAGTGTTGTGATTTGTGTATTTAAATAAATACTTAAAAATTGTCAAATAATATTATAAAAATTATTTGAAAAATTTTAAAATATAAAAAAAATATTAGTAAATACAGAAGAAAAGCTATAATTCACAACAATAAACTGAAAAATCAAGGGTAAGTCATTCTGGTAAGTAACCTATTTTTTAAAATTATTCACATGTTTTGTGTAACTTCTGTTTTTAGACTCTTTCGATATCAAAAACCTTCTAGCGTCTGTGAAATCTTAGCAAACCGAGCGAGTTGGCTGAAGAGTTATCGTTTGGGACTCGTATTCGGGAGATCCCGAGTAAAATATCAGTGCCCATTAACCTGATTGATGTTTTTTTTCCTGGCTTTCTTAAGCCAAATTCTGTGTTGGAATTACCAGAATTCATTTCATCACATTTCCCCCTTTTCATATAATCAAATATAAGTAAAAATACTGGCAAATGAAATTAATAAGCCCCATATGGCCTAGGATGTTAAAGGCTTCTCAAAAAAAAAATCCCAGTATCGCAATCTCCGGTTTTTTATACTACAGCTTATTAAATTGACTAAATGTGTTAAAATAACAGAAAACCAAATAAATAAATAAATGAAACAATGAAATCAGAATTTTGATAAAAATTACAAACAAAACAATACGAGATAAAACAAAATTTGTATTCCACCACCCCTCCTAGACCCCAAATTCAAAATTGCAATTATAAAATGTAAATACAGATTTTTCTAAGTAAATAGAACGTCTACAACAGGCTCAGAAGCGAGTTGCATAGCAGTAGATACTGTGAAAAAGTTTTGTATATAAAGATTTAAACAGATCCTAGCGTCTATTTTATGATAATCAGAAGGGCTATTATAGCGCAATTGGCTACGCTTGTTAGAACAAGCCACAGGTTACAAACTATTACAATTTTTATCGTTCCTTCCATTACATCTCATGCTGCCACATGGTTTTTCTTCTGTTGCGACATCTCACAACATTTTTTTTATACTACATCAGGAGTGGGAGTTACATACTGTACTCTCAGAGCGTTGATGCGCTCACACAAACATTGCTGTATTGACTACAGAGATAAGAGAAAAAACAAACCAGTTTACTGTTGTTTCTTTCAAAATGCATATCCTGTAGTAGAAATGAATTGCTGAATTCCGATTGAGAGTATTTCCACTTTTCAGCGGTTGCCCTTTTACCAGCCGGCTGCTGGCCCTTCACATCCACATGTGTCAATCACAGAGGTAGATGATCAACAGCCAGTGTAGGGGTGACATGTGGTTAGCATGATGAGTCCCCCAGCCGTTATAGCTGATTCCTCAACCTGGAGCCGCTACTTATTGTAGCTACCCAATTGCCTCACGATGCTGGGTGGGCACCGGTCCCATACTGGCCGAAATACCATGAGAAAATTTCTTCCCCCATGGAGACTCGGACCAGCGCAAGTCCCGTAGCTCTGCGCCAAGGCTTCCTACCTTAACCGCTCGGCTACGGCTGAATTAAAAGACATTATACCCTAATGGTCCATCGTTGTGGTCTCGAGGTAGCGTGCTGCCTTGTCACGCAGCGGGCCCGGGTTCGATCCCCGGTCGGGGCAGTTTTTCTGGGTGAAGTTTTCCCCACATGTAAGACAAATGTCAGGAAAACTTGAAGGCCCAAACGGTCCCCGAAATCATATGGCCATCATCATCATCATTATCATCATCATCATCCTTCACCGGTGTGGAAAGCAACGGGAAGCTACCACACCTACAATTCCCTAGTAAAGCTGCAAACATAGCATGAAAATGCTATGATTGCAGTGAAAGACCTGCCCTCGGGCAGAATTACTATGGATGGATACCGTAATGATCAGACTATTTGCCGTTTGTGTAGGCCTATGCAACTAAGGGATCTAAAACTGTAGACTACAAAGAGAGGCGTGCTCCACTGAGTATCTAGACGCCTGGGCTTGTCCTATATCGTTAAGACATGTGGTTTTTTTAATATTACTTCAGCATAAAGAAGAGGAGAATGGTTTCAGTGAGAAGGGATTGCCATTAGAAAATGATTATTTCAGCAGTTAACACTCAGGAAACTACACCGTTAAAATGGATGCGTTACCGTAAGTTAGATTAGGCTCTCAGGTTATCTTCCGTTAAGTTACATTACAAAAGTTACGTAGAGTTTCGGATCATCTACCTCGGTGGTATGGAAGACGACATTATTAGTAGAGCCTGATTGAATCATCTGAGTTAAGACCAAAAATAGAAAATCATGTACAAGAGATATGACGTAATTTCTACTTTCACTAATACACCACAGACATCTGAACAAGTTTCCTATAACGACCGTACTATTTGCCCCTACACCTTGAATCAAGAATAATGGGACTTACACTAGTTTGGTATCGTAACCGAGCGGTTTAATGAATCATGCTTTGGTACAGAGCTGTAGGACTTTGGCCGGTTCGAATCCTCTTGGAAGAAAAAATTTTCTTATGAGATTTTGGCCCCAATAAATGTCTGGAGTAGCCCCAGAATCGTGAGAATCATAAGTAACCGCTCCAGGTTGAGAAAATGAGCTACAACGGCTGAGGACCCGACATACTGACCACATGTTATCGCTATACTGGCAGGATGATCGTCCACCTCAATCATTAACATATTTGGATATGAGCCACCAGCATCATGTTGGTGGGCCAAGAGCCTTCTAGGCCTGTTGCACGATGAAAAAACATATCTATATTTTTTTACATTCCTTAGATCGTTAACGACATTCGACAACAGCATTTATTTCGAATTTGCTGTTTTTTTAGCGAATTCCGAAGAAAATAAGCTATTGAGGTTGTACCCAATCAAAACATTTTTTTACAAATATTCATCGATACTATATGTAGCAGCCGCAATTATTTTCGGAACAAAACTCGGCATTTAGCAATATATTACGGAAAGTAAGGTCGAGTAGGAGCGAAGAATTAATCTGAGGCGTAAATTAAGACATTGGTTTAGCGGCAACAATTTTATTTGTTTTGCAACGAAACTCAGTATATGTCATTCAAAGGTAGGCCTATTCTCCAAATGTGAGCGATATCCGATCACTGGAAGTGGTGTTCACCTAAGAGCCGAAATGTGAAAAACCGCTTTATCGGTCACTTCAATGTTTTTCTCGCAACGAAACTGAATATATACGATTTAATTAACAAAATAAATATACATTCTGTAAATCAGCAAAATTTGATTATAAATTCGATTTATCAAGGAATTCGCTTAGTTTACAGTTATTTTATTGTTTTATTTATATATCTATTTAAGGAAAATTATGGGTGTACAAGAGGAGCCGGACATCATAGACATCATATAAAAGAAAAGATTACAGTGGTATGGCCATGTCAAAAGAATGCCAGAGTAAAGATTGCCTAAACTTATTATGGAATGGATCCCAATGGAAAGGAGGAAGAAAGAAAGACCAAAGAAAACCTAGGTAGAAGGTGTACAAGTGGCTATGATTATCGGAGGATTGGAGGAAGATCAAAGGATGGACAGAGAGGAATGGCGTTTGGTTTCCGGAAGACTGCGCGCCGCTGCGGCAGCTGTCATGATACCAGATGATGATGATGATGATGATGATGATGATGATTTATTTTACCTGATGGCGTTAACTTGGGCTAAATTATAGTCTGCATATAATAACAATTATTAATTATCTACATGTTGATTAATAATACATAATAGGCTTAGGCTACACAACATAGAGTTGACATAATAATAGTATTTTGTTTGTATTGTAAGCCCATGTTTTTCCCTTTACAGAGATTTAGGCACTCTCTCCCTACAGGGAAGAATTTGAACCATACTAATTTAGTTACACTTGTTTTCGTATAGATGTCATTTTTGAGTGGTCCATGGTCAGCGTTCCGCCTCATACTGGCATCTAGGACGGGAAAATTCGGTATATTTTGCTTAGAAGCCTTTTCATTCAGGCTTAAGGATTTTTACGAGCCTGAAAATCTTCAGACTCGGGACCAACGGCTTAAAGTCCCTCCCGGAGGACATGCTCCTTGGATTTTTCCGTCCTAAAAAATCCATCGACCCCGGCCGGGTTTGAAACCGCGACCCTCGGGACCAAAGGCAAGGAGCATAACCACTAGTCCACCGCGGCCGATAATAATAATAATAATAATAATAATAATAATAATAATAATAATAATAATAATAATAATAATAATCCATCCATAGTAATTTTACCCGAAGGCAGGTCCTTCACTGCAATCATGGCATTTTTATGCTATGCTTTGCAGCTTTACTAGGGAATTGTAGGTGTGGCAGCTTCCCGTTGCTTTCCACACCGGTGAAGGATGATGATGATGATGATGATAATAAGGATGATGATGATGGCCATATGATTTCGGGGACCGTTTCGGTCTTAAAGTTTTCCTGGCATTTGTCTTACAGATGAGGAAAAACCCCGATAAAAACCTCACCCAGAAAAATTGTCCCGACCGGGGATCGAACCCGGGCCCGCTGCGTGACAAGGCAGCACGCTACCTCGAGACCACAGCGGTGGACATTATAATAATAATAATAATAATAATAATAATAATAATAATAATAATAATAATAATAATAATAATAATAATAATAATAATAACCTATAATTTGATTAAGTAATTGGCTTGGTAAAGTCTTCTTCTTAATCATCTTATTTCCTGTAGTTCCTAAGTGGAGAGCAGCAGTAAAGTTCCTCCAGCGTACTCTTCTTCCAGCCAGCCGTATCACTTGCTTCCAGCTTTTCCCTCTTTTTGGTAAAGCAAGTATAAATTATTAAAGAATAATAAGAGTATACATGAAACGCGGTTTTATAATATTATTGTCTAAGGAAATATTTAGTGAGATTTTTTAAACTGTCTTTTGAGTCGGACAGTCCTCGATATGCAAGGGTAGGGAATTCCAGAGTCGGGAGGCTGAAACAAGGAAGGATTAGGAATAGATGTTCGATGAAATACAGGAACAGCTAGAGTTAAATTTTCTCTTGATCGTGTGTTTTTTACGTGGCGGACTTTTTAATAATATATTACGATGCGAGGTTGGGAAGTGGTTTTTACAGAAGGAAGGAAAATGTTCAAAAACCGAGCGATAGCGAGGTTTTTAATTTCCTAGATTCTGTAAAACACTTCACAAACGTGCGTTGTACATTATTTATTGCGCGATGGTGTTTTCAAAATACTGTAATAAATAATAGTAAAATAATAACATCTTTGTTGGAAATGTTTGTATTCATTATAAACAACTGACTAACGTTAACAGTGTGGACAATGTTTATTAGTTGAAACAACAGGAGGCCGTGAGAACAATCACTGATAAAATGGCGGCAAGTATGTATTTATTGTTTTATATTGTTTCAAATAAAGTTCAGTTCATTTAAAATGCAGTGGTTTGTTTCGTATAGGTAATGTATATTAACACTGTGCCTTTTGGATATATTTTAGTATGTACTTCTTCTTTACTTCACGGGCTAGGCAAAATGCCTGTTCCGCCTCACAGTTTCTCTGTCCATCTTTTCACTGACCTTCGTACATTCCTTGAACCTCTTGGCTAGTAGTTAAAAGCTGCTTTTGGTAATCTTGTTACATTCATTCTATCTATATGTCTAAACCAATTGTCTCTGTATCCTTTGATTTTATCATTTAATGGATATATATTTAACTCTGTTCTTAATTCTTCATTCTTTAACCGATCCATTCTTGTGCAGCCTTTTGTTCTTCTAAGAAAGTTCATTTCTACACTTTGTATTCTACTTTGAATAGTTCCACATATCATTTGAAATTTTGACAGTTTCACATTTAGCCTACGTCTCTTTTTAGTATATACCTACATTGTAAGTAATATAGTCAACTTTTATAAGATTCATGATGTGTTCCGTTGAGGTTTATTCAAAATTAATATAAAATTATAGAATATTCACCTGAAAGGTCCGTCTCCTCAACTTAATTATCATTTAACTGTAGCGCTTTCGGGACTTGTCCCATCATCGGCAGGATTCAAAACTGGTGTTTCACTGAAGATCTGGTAGAGGGGGTTGCATGTATTGGGTTCGTTTTCGTTTATCAGGCTGTCGTTGTGAGCTGCTTTCATGATTTCCATCTCTTCGAGTACGTTTATCTTCGCGAAGATAGCCTGATAAACGAAAACGAACCCAATACATGCAACCCCCTCTACCAGATCTTCAGTGAAATACCAGTTTTGAATCCTGCCGATGATGGGACAAGTCCCCGAAAGCGCTACAGTTAAATGATAATTAAGTTGAGGAGACGGACCTTTCAGGTGAATATTCTATAAATTTTATATTAATTAAGTAATATAGGCCTACATAGATGGCAGTGGTTTCACTTCCCACACGTGGTTTGTAATATGTAATATTACAGTATAGTTATTTAGGTTGGCAACCCCGAAATGTAGGAATTGAAACTTTCAACATGGTCGCCATTGCTGTAAGTACGACAAAACGCACTATCGCACAAAAAAAAAACTATAGTGTCAACTCAACTGACTTAGATTTTGGAAACGCGAAGACAAGTAGATTGAGGTAATGGCCGGTCTCCAAACATTTGTATGGACGTTCTGCACAGAGAGTGTACAGTGGGAAGTACTAATGTCAATGGGGTGTAGATGCGAGTAATAACTCTTGCTTTAAACAATACAATTTCCCACACACGAACTGCGCCCCTCCTCCTCATGTTGATGGTTATCAAATGTTAAAAATTAGTGTTGTGTGGGCGCACATAAATATCTACCCAATCATATTTCACGCTTTCTGATCCGCCTTTTGTTCCGAGTTCGGTTACCGATCGAGTCCTAATTCAACATCTCTTTTGAAGTACCGTCTTGTTAAATATCGTCTTTTGTTCTCAGAACAAACTCACATCTGTGTTGTGCTTCACAATTTGATCAACAGCAAACACGCTCCTCTGTTCATGCCAACTACATTATTGTGCTATCATGGCCGATTATAAAGAAGGTCACTAGATAGTTTTGAGACATGCAATAGTAGAACATAATAGTCTTCATACCTATTATATAGGCCTATCTTCGAAATCAAGGTGTCCAGCAGTCGAGAAAATCTAGAAAACCGGGAATAGGTCGGGGATTTGAAAACAACGAAAAAAACGGAAAATAGATAAGAATTCGTAAAGCGACATGCATCTACTTTGTATTCAAATCAAAAGTGTGTATATATATATATATATATATATATATATTCAAGATATAAGCAAGCAGAGTTACATCTAAAAAAATAAATTCTCCGAAGAAGAAAAAAATCTAAGTTAAAAAAAAGGAAAAGTTGAGTTTTTATACAAGAACTGGAAGAAAAGAAAAAAGCTTTAACAATAAAATTAAATATATAGGCCTATTATCATTTGATTATTTCATCAATGACAGCAATTGCATTGCCTACTTTATTTTGTAAAGCGTTTTTCTCTTCTTCCAGTTCTTGTATAAGAATCACAACTTGTATTTTTTTCAACTTTGGTTTTTTCTTCTTAGAAGAATTTATTTTTTCGATCTAACTCTGCCTCCTTATATCTTGAATATATACAGGGTGTCCAATTCAAACCTCCCACATTTTAATTAATCATAACTAACAAAGTATGCGGAATTATGAAATGAGGCCGGTATTAAACGAAACAGAAACTCAAAGAATTTTCATTGCCACACACTAAAATACCTCTATATGTGCACCATTAGTAGCATGAACAATATAAAGTCTGTATTCGATTTCGTGCCACGTTCTGTCCGACATGTCCTTTCTGTTGCAATTGGGTCAAGGATACGGGTTCATAAATCATGAAGATCTTGTACTGGAGTCGCAAACACACGGTCTTTTACATACCCCCAGAGGAAGAAGTCCAGTGGAGTGATGTCTGGCAAACATGGTGGCCAGCAAATTGGTCCGCCGCGTCCAATTCACCTATCTGGGAAGGATTATTTGAGTGAATTCCCAACATTCAGGCTCCAGTGTGGTGGGACTCTTGCTGAAAGATTAATGGGGGTTGCAGATCAGCTACTTTGGGGGTACAAGAACTGTTCCAACATGTCTTGGTATACCGGGCACAGTTTTTGACTTCTGATGGAAGAAAAAAGAACCTATAATCTTGTTCTACATCAGGCCGCGCGAAATGTTTACTTTTGGCCTATCCCGGACGTGTTCACGGTAGACGTGTAGATTTTGCGTACCCCAGATCCTTACACTGTGCCGATTAACAGATCCTGATACATGGAACGTTGCCTCTTCAGAAAACAAGACGTTTCCAGGAAATTGAGGGTCCTTGTCAATACGATCCAGCATTTCAATAGCGAATTCCTGTCGTCGTGGCCTGTCATCTGGCTTTATTTGTTGAACAATTTGCAACTTGTAGGGGTACAAACGAAGTCGCTTATAAACACTCGATGCACAGTTGATCTCGGCACATTGAACTGCCGGAAAGCTTGGCGAATTGATTTTTGTGCACTTCTCTGAAATCCTGCTCTAATTTCTTCAATTTTTTCTTCAGGAACACGTGTACGAGCACCTCCTGATTCTTTTTTAATGCTTCCAGTCGCCAGCAACTTCTCAAGCCATGCCTTAATGGTCTTCCCATCAGGCGCATTTTCTCCATATTCTCTCCGGTAATTTCTTTGCACTGTAATTATTGACTTCGTCTCTGCATACAAGAAAACAGTTTGTGCTCGTTGCTGAGGAGTCGCCATTTTGTTTTATCATTATTGTCCAACATGCGGCAGATGAATTAACTGCAACATTGAAAACATTTTTTTTTTTTCGAGTTTCTCTTTCTTTTAATACCAACCTCATTTCATAATTCCACATACTTTGAGAGTTATGACTAATTAAAATGTGCGGGGTTTGAATGGGACACGGTGGTATTATATATCTATATTATATATATATATATATATATATATTTCTTGATTTGAATACAAGTAGAATATAGGCTATTAATAAAGTAATTTTAACGTGAGAATGTTTAGAATGTTTTCGTAACATATTTTGTAGTTCATGTTCAATAAAAACAAAACTAGTTTGCTATTCTTATTTTAGACCTTATCATGAAAATAAATTACATGTTTTTATCACATATAGATACTTAAAAAAAATTGAACCCATGAGTTCGATACAACCAGTGAGTTAATCTTAGAATTAATTCAATTCAGCACTAAAAACACTCTAGGTTTTCTAGTATCTCAAACCTATGAAAATATAATTTCAGTTTTCCATATCGTGTAGTGATGGTCGAAGGTTTAAGCACATCTGCAAGTGTTTTAAAGAAGCTAACCTTGATCCTGGGTAAAAACGATCTTGTTACGTAATCTTTAGTTAAGCTGTTAATTAGGCCACACTTGTGCGTCTTTTTCTTTCAATTCGCTCTTAATAATAAATTTGGGAATTTTATAGTAGGCCTACTTTCTTATATTTTCAAATATTGGCAGTTTTAACTAAATATTTTTAATTATCCATAATTTACTTCAAATCAAAAGAATTGAAGATGTTGCAATTGACTTATCCTTTGAACATTTGAAATATTAACAGTTTTATAATAGTTTTTAATTCTAAACTTCCACGCAATGTCCGAGAATAATTATCACGACAGTCTATCGTCATTGTTTTTTATGTGCAAATTCTCTCAGATTTTTGCTACGAATTTTTAATTTTTACTAATGAATACCAACACAAGAATCTATAAAGCAGTCAAATGCCCAACATCGGCGTATGCTTTTTAGACAAAAACGATATAATCTATAGTCCAGCTGCTCAGTCTCCAGCCCTGACGTTTTCCACTACAGTATCGCCGATAGGATATTCAGTGGGAGGGACCGCTTTATGTAACACCTTCGAATATCAAATCATAGCACTTTCTATTTATCCAGAACGTAAATATTATAAATAAACGCTCATTTTATTATGCGAAATTGAAATTTAAAATGAAAAAATATATATATATATATTTCTCATTTATCGCTACCGAACGCACTATTCTCGGTTAGCAGAAATACAGCCGACAACATCCCAGTAATTTCAAACCTTACTAGCGGCGTCAAGAGCAGTGATTGGTTGTGACAAACATTCACTCTATCTTCAACTATTTTCTTATTGGCAGTAGAGGGCGAGTTTCTCTCTCCTTTACTCCCCACACAACTTAAACGTCAGGGCCGAAAACTCAGTGGCAGTACTGTAGAACGAAACATATATTCTAGAGACAAATTAAATGAATTTTAAGGAAAATTGTTCAGAAATCTAGATGATATAAAGTAGGAAGTGAAACAATTAAAAACCATTTAAATATCCAAACAATAGGTTACTGGGTGGATAGAAGAACTGAATAGACCCAACATGTATCTCGCATGGCACCGGACATAATGTTGTACACATGGAAGGAAAATCTACCTGCAGACGGTAAGAGATCGACTGGAAGACTGAAAAGGAGATGAAGGGCCTCTTAATTTCTAGAAAGAACTGACTGTGGGGCTAATATAACAACAACGAAAATAACTAATGAATTTTAACTTAAATAAGTACTATTTAATAAATATGAGTCCTAACATTATTTTACTTGGACCTAAATATCCTACTTTACACACACGCATGCATGCGCGCGCACATAAATTTTGGCCATGGTCATTTTAGGTGTCTACTAGATAGGATCGTTGAAGATCTGTAAAACTTTTTCAAAAATATTTTAATGACAACAACTTTCGAAAGTTCTAAACCACTAAAAGGGTTAAAATACAGTGTTTCGCTAATAATTTACCAACACAGAATATGTCTTAGTATTTTTGCCAGACACTTGGCACAGCTTGTTTGCAGTGTCGGAAAATTTGAGTAAGAGAATCTGAAGACACAACTTTCAATATGGAAGAACGATTGTCATTTGTTTTGTTAGTTTTCATATGAACTGCTCGCATGAATATTTTTAGGACATAATTGTTCACAGAAGAGAAAGATTGTAGCAAAAATCTTGGCTTACTTTGTGACCACATATTCATCGAGAATATTTTTTTTTATTTAATGCCACCAATTTGACATTGCAACATTTCTGGTATTCTCTCCTGGCATTGGCGTACTCTAACCCACATCCGATATTGGGGCGACTGGAAGGCGGGGTTACGCTGCCCTTTTAATATGATGATGATGATGCGCTAGGAGTGATCTTAATCCTAAACTTAATCGAATGAAATAAATGACAAATGATGATAATGATGGCCAGATGATATTCGGAGACGGTTTGGGCCTTAAAGTTTTCTGATATTTTTCTTACAGGTCCGGAAAACTTCTTCTTATTCTACTACAAGGTTTAGGCTATGCAGCCTGTTCCGGCGAAGATAAAACTGGAGGAAAAACCCCAAAAAAAAACATCACCTAGGAAACTTGTCCCGACTAGGGGTCAAACACGGGTCCGCTGCGTGACAAGGCAGTATGCTACCTCGAGACCACAACGGTGGACATATTAAAAATTAAAACAAATTAAATTAAATTGTGTTTATATTTTCTTATGTAGGCTACACACAAAAAGCCCACTTGCGCAGTTTGACACACATCGATTACTGCATTCTTTCTACGAGGTAGTATTATTTGTTGGCGTTCTCATACTATCCTATATACACCCATAAATATGCAGCCCTATAGAAACGGTTGCCTAAAGAAACAGTATACTACAAAAAGAAAATATAAATAAATATAGTCTTACTAAGTTGTGAATAAATTATCCTGCCAGGTTATTTTATTGAAAATAAAAAAAAACGTACACAAATATGACACAGAGATATAAGAGTTACCTATATAACGTACGCCTGAGTAACATATCATTTAAGCACATATGCGTGCAAATGATATCAAAGAATTGGACGCTGTTATTCATCAACCGGCTATGCGCCATTATGTAAGTTTCAGGAAAATACGATTAAATTTTTAATCAATCATCACTATTTATTGTAGCGCCAAACTAACAATTCTGGATATTGCAAGTTATTTTACTTGTATGACAGTTATGCATTTAAAATCTAAGAGCGGGAATATTTGACGCTTAGCTGCATGATGCAAAATTTATATTAACATTTATGAAGATCTGGTTTCACAGCCGTTTGTTGCAAAACGTAGAATCTCTCTGATAGGATTGATGGCGTTTACATTTTTCTTTAATACTATGGCTACATTTAAAAATTTGGTGCTAAAAGTGTGCGTACACTTACATCGTGAGCAAGTGCACCAGATAACATAAAAATCTCAATTTCGTTTAAATATCATTTAGCCGGTTGATGCATAACATCTTCCAGTTGAACAGAATATTTCATTATCCATGCATCCATCCATCCATAGTAATTCTGCCCAAAGGCAGGTCCTTCACTGCAATCATAGCATTTGCATGCTATGCTTGCAGCTTTACTAGGGAATTGTGTAGGTGTGGTAGCTTCCCGTTGCTTTCCACACCGGTGAAGGATGATAATGATGATGATAATGATAAGGATGATCATGATGATGATGACCATATTATTTCGGGGACCGTTTGGGCCTTAAAGTTTTCCTGACATTTGTCTTACAGGTGAGGAAAAACCCCGATAAAAACCTCGCCCAGAAAAACTGCCCCGACCGGGGATCGAACCCTGGCCCGCTGCTTGATAAGGCAGCACGCTACGTCGAGACTACAGCGGTGGACTATTTCATTATAATCATTGCAACAATTTTCAAAGTTTTAGAGACATTCTCAATTTCTTTAAAGAATCTACAGAAAAAGTTTAAAATTGTTCCGCGAGCTCCAAAGAATAAATCAATTATTTCATTGGTCCCTGAATATAACTTTAATATCAGACAGTATTTTCTCTGAACAAAAAATATATCAGATTTTGGTTACAGAAATACAGTCACGTACAAATGTATCAAGAGAACGGTAGGCTAGACGCCATATTATGGAAGTGGTGGGAAGCTGTGGGGTTGTGTGACAAATTGTAGTCATGAGGAGGGCTGGACCACCCCCTGGGCCACACTACATCAACCCCTTCCAATATGACAACAACAGGTAAATAAAAAATGCATGCCTCGTTACCATCACTTTATCAATTAGGTTTACTCTGGGCACCCCTCGGAGAATTCTCTATCTCATGTGACTACTCCTATCTATTTATCTATTATCACCATCATCATCCTTTTATGTCGTAGTTCTCAAAAGATTGCTACGACCTACAAAACTTTCCCAACCATATTTTCCTAGACCGTCCCAACGATCTGTTGCCATTTGGTTGGTATTTTAAAATTGCCTTAGGAATCCTGGATCTGGATATTCGGTCTACATGCTGACGCCTGTTCTGTTTTCACTGACTGGTGTAATATATTATGGGCACTGGATGGTGTTATGCATGAACCGGCTATGTGCCATTATGAAAATTTCGAAAAAAAATGCATTTAAAGTTTAGGTCAATTTTCACTATTTATTGTAGCGCTAAACCAACAAGTAATTTTCCTTGTTTGACAGTTATAGTATATCAAGATTCTAAGAGCGGGAACATTTGGCGCTTAGCTTCATGATGCAAAATTTAGATCAACATTTATTAAGATCTAGTTTCATAGCCATTTGTTGCAAAACATAGAATATCTGATAGGACTGATGGCGTTTACATTTTCTTTAATAATAAGGCTGTATTTAAAGATTTGGCGCTAAAAGTGTGCTTACACTTACTTCATGAGCCAAGTGCAACAGATGGCACCAAATATTTATTTAATGGCACTAAGCCGGTAGATGCATAACATCGCCCAATTCATCAAGGATATCATTTTTTGCTTGATCTCATCTGAATCAGCTTACTCTTCGGCACAGAAACTTCATTTTACTTTCAGTAATTCTACTTTCATGATTTTTTCGCAGAGTCCATGGCTCGTTTCCATACTAGAGAAATGGCCCTGGCAATATCATATTAAACTATCAACTATCTGCCTCTGTGCGTCTTTCTGAACACAACATCTCATCATTCGTCCTTCTTTTCACTGCTTCAGTCTCCCCGTTACCGGAATACAGCAAACCCAGTTTAAATCAGGAACTGTCGATCAATAACTAATTTTCAACTAAACGTTGGCAACACCTTCCGAAAGTTCTTACGATGGCTGAAGTTTCTTTATCGTGTTAAATAGTATTCATATACAATGTTATTTACAATTACTGTAGTATTTATAATTATTTAATTTATTTCAAGTGCATCCTCATGTAATTAAAATGTAATATTATTTTGGAGTTAATTGCACAGTAGAGGACCTAATCTGTAATCGTAATGTTATAGTTAATGGAACATAAAGATCTCTAGGCCTTACGCCTGACTTTTAAATACAAATGTTTATGATTATTATTATTATTATTATTATTATTATTATTATTATTATTATTATTATTAGAGGCGGAAAATGGACCACGGGCCACTCCAATGATATCTACTACGAATACGAAACATGTAACTAAATTAGTAGGGTTCAATTCCTTCCCTGTAGGGAGAGAGCGCCTAAATCTCGTTGAGGGAAACAAGGGCTTACAGGATTACAAGAGATTATTATTATTATTATTATTATTATTATTATTATTACTATTATTATTATTATTATTATTATTATTATTATTATTATTATTATTATTATTATTATTAGAATAGGAAACATAAGTGTTTAACCGCTAAATTGTTAAAACGCTAATTTCTCTAGTCAATTAGGCCTATTTTAATGTGGCGAACCGCATAAAGGAATCATAACTATTATTATATAGCCTACTAGCTAATTTCCGGCGTGCGCTGCTACGCCTAAATAAATGAAAATTAATGTGCTTTTATGTTTAATTGAATAACTAAAAGTAAAAATAATTATAAATTTATATTTATTAGATACCCCGTGCTGATTACCCGGCGTTGCGCGGGAATCTACCTATCCCGATCCTCTTTACATAAATGAGCTGAAATACGAAAATTAATGTGTTTTATGTTTATATCGTAATTATTTTTAGATACCCCGTGCTGTTTACCCGGCGTTGTCCGGGAATCTACTCATCCCGATCTTCTTGGCATAAATAAGCTAAAAGTCAAAATTCCTTATTGTGAGTTATCCGTAAAAGAATACCAGTCATGTGCTGCTATGCTTGCACAGGAATTTACGTACTACTCTCGATCTTCTTGGCATCAATGAAAGACAAAAATGGTCATTGTGAGTTATCCGTAACAGATAAACATATGCTGTCGCGGACTTTTTTGTAGAGCTTTCTGAGATATTCAATTCTCTACACATTAATTTTGTATATTTGTTATGGTTTTGGCAGCGTATCCCATTTAACCGTCCAAAGAGCTTCTTTTTTCACGTTTTCCACTACAAAAAGCGATTTGTAGGGTGTAGGAGTTGAGTATCACAACTCTTTTATATCCTATGTTCATTCCGGGAATCTCCTGAACATTTTGCAAAAGTCCCATCACAATCGGATCAACGGTATGGCCGCGCATAAAGTACGAACGAACAAAGAAACATTAATTTTTATATATTGCACATTTACGCAATTTACACTCGTTCGTTTTCTTCTGTTTTGTTAAAAATAATAAATAAATAAAATCGATTGGTGTATCCTATAGGATATATTGCCAATTTAAGAGCTAATACTAAAGTGTAGCCTACTTGTAGACCTATCAACACATTGGAAGAAGTATTCATGCGGCAGCTAGAGAAGCATTAGGAGAACGAAAAGTTGAAACGAAACAAATTATATTACACTGAGCAACAAAAAAATTTTTTTTTTGTCTCATGAAGAAAAACATGTGATTCTGATAGTATTTTTTCTCCTGAATTCAAATATAATATCGGTTTTTCTCCATCATGCAAGGTTTCCGAGAGACAGAAATTTATAATTTCAAACACTTTAATATTTTTTACATTCGTAACTAGGCCTACACAATATTCGAACATTCGGACTCACCTACAAAGTAAGAAATGACGATTTTCTGCTATACTTCACCTACGGAGCATCCCTCTTGATGGTCCAATAATAATCAGCCAGCATATTATGATTCCATTTGCCTTGATATCTCTTTTCCATAGCTGAAATCTCCTGATGAAAGTGTTCGTTTTATTTTACAATGGACAAATGTTCGAAAAAAGTTTATTAAAAAATAATTATTTAAATCCATTAATTGAAATTGAAATAAAAAACTGTGGGTAATGGTGAAATTCCGAATACATAGGCCTATTAGAAAAGACGATAAAAACTGCATTAACTACAACTATTGGTACTCATGAGACAAAAATCATGTTGACCAGTGTTATTAGAGTGAAGAAATAAAATCTTATATAGGCTTAACCTATATAAAAATGAATGTTTGTTTGTTTGATTGTACGTAGGGCCTACTTTATGCGCGGCCATACCGTTGAACCAATTGTGATGAGTATTTTGCAAAATGTTAAGGAAATTCCCCGTATGAACATAGGCTAAAAGAAAGTTGAGATACTTAACTCCTACACCCTTGAAAACACCCTTGGTAGTGAAAAACGTGAAAAAGTCCCTTTTTTTACCCTTAAATGGCTTACGCTGCCTAAACCATAACAAATGCACAAAATTAATTAATCCTACACAGAATTGAATATTTAAAAAAAAAAACTTTACAAAAAAGTCCGAGTCAGCATAGGCCTATGTTTATCTTTAACAGATAACACACAATAGCCATTTTTATCTTTCATTGATGCCAAGGAGATCGGGATAAGTAGATTCCCGGGCAAGCATGTGCTGCCATACCATTCATCCGTTTTTCATGGAGCTTTTTGCAAAATGTTCAGGATTTTCCTGGGAAGGTTATAGGAAAGGCCTACAAGAGAATTTTAATGCTCAAGCCCTTCACCCTTAAAAAATCACCTTCTGTTGTGAAAATACGTCAAAAAATGTCGCTTTTTGTAAGCTTAAATGGCTTACGCTGCCTAAACCATAACAAATACAAAAAATTATTCTACACAGAATTGAATATCTCAAAAAATTCTACAGAAAAGTCCGCAACAGCATATGTTTATCTTTTAACAATAACTCACAATAACCATTTTTGCCTTTCATTGATGCCAAGAAGATCGGGATAAGTAGATTCCCGGACAAGCATAGCAGTGTACGGCAGGTATTCTTTTATGGATAACTCAAAATAACAAATTTTGTCTTTCAGCTCAATTATGCCAAGTACATCAGGATGCGTAGATTCCCGGGCAATGCCGGGTAATCAGCACGGGATATCTAAAAATAATAAAGATATAAATTTTCCTAGTAAAGCTGCAATGCATAGCATGAAAGTGTTCTGATTGCAGTGAAAGACCTGCCATCGGGCAGAATTACTATGGATGGATATTAAAATGTAAGAATCCTAGAATGCAAGTAGCTCCCAGATCGTATATATAGTACACGAATGTAACCAGATTCTGCTTGCGGGATATAATAGAACAATATTTTTATCATTTGATTATACCACAGAAAAAAAAATAAACCACTGTTTGCACATTCCTAAACGTATTATTTCCCAGATATTTACGTTCCAGAAAAATATAATTGACATATTTAGGCTACATCATAGGACATCAGAAATTAATAACTTCTAATGTTGGTTATAAACAGTTTGATGTGTTACTTTTTTCTCCACTAGGGTGCATTCTTACAATATCGCGATCCTTGGCAATAAATAATATGATCTGGCTGCAGTGATAAACAAATGAAACATAATAAACGTTTCTCGTTTGTTTTCCGACATCGCCGTTCACATTATATATATATATATATATATATATATATATATATATATATATATACATATATAACTACATTTAAATAATAATCTGTGAGTAAACAGCTTAATTTTATTCGTTAAATAGTCCTAACAAATGCCACTCTTCATTTCCAAATTCTCAAGATAAATTGGAAATCACTCGTGGCATTACTTATGACTATTTAACTCATGTCGCTCATGAGAGTTTTTAGGTGAAATTTGAATTTATCTTATATTATTATTGACGAAACTATGAAATAGTAGTCAATGACCAATCACGTTTCAATGAATTCTGTTTTACACCAATGGCAGTCGTATTTCACCTCGCTCTTTATCGATTCCTCTTTATCAGCTCCTGCTTCTGTGATAAAGAAAGCTCCTCCTTTTTTAATATTCTGAACAGGTTAGACCATTATTTTTCTCCAACAAATACATTGAATGTAGCAAATAATGAATAGATTCAGTGATTTTACTGAGTTGTTTATTCAAGATATAAATGATTAACCTATAATGTTGATTATAATAGTTTGATGTGTTTCATTATTTCTCGTGAGTCGTGAATTTATCGATAATTTGGAAATCACTCCTGGCATTACTTATGATAAAAAAATTAAAAATATCTTGTGGGTCAAGAATATTGTAAAACGTATAGCAGAAGAACAGGCAGGTTTCAGAAAAGGTCGATCAATTTTAATATTAATGTTAACGTTTATCTTATTTATACCAGTAATTTATATTTCAGATAGCCTAACCTGAAAATTTTAGAAGAAAAATAAAGATTCCTTAAAGTTCTAAATTTTTTAGAGAGAATGTAAGAAGATTCTACAGTGAACTTGAATTCTAATGCAGATTTATTCAGTCCTGACATCATGACAGTACTATTAGTGTCAGTATATGATCTCTTAATTATAATGACTATTTAACTCATGCCCCAAATGGGAGTCAATGACCAATCACGTTTCAATGATTTCTGTTTTACAACCAATCAGAGTCGTGTTTCACGAAATATTTATCAGTGTTATAATTACCATATTAAAGAAAGCTCCTCCTTTTTAATATTCTGAACAGGTCTGACCATTATTTTGCAGTGACTGAGCCCATGAGAAATACGGCTACCAGATTGTATATATAATGCATGAATGTCAACACATGCCGCATGCGGGAGTTAATATAAAAACATTTGTAGCAATTTATTACACCACCAAAAAAAGAAACCACTGTTTGCACTTTCTTAAATGTATTTTTTCCCAGGTAACAATCCCGAAAAATATAATTGTCATATTTACATCATACGACATCAGAAATGAATTAATATACAGTTTGACGTGTTTCATTTTTTCTCCACTAGAGAGCATTCTTGCAATATTGCGTTCCTTTGGCAATAAATAGTATGATCTGGTTGCAGTGATAAACAAAAGAAGCAGATGAAGCGTACCTATCGTTTCTCATTTGTTTTCAAACATCGCCGTTTACATTAAATATATAAATATTTTAAAATAACTACAGTTAAATAATGATTTGTGAGTAAACAGCTTAATTTTATTCGTTAAATAGTCCTAACAAATGCCACTCTTGATTTCCAAATTCTCTAGATAAATTCACTCCTCACTTCGTGAGTCGTGAATTTATCGATAATTTGGAAATCACTCGTGGCATTACTTATGATAAGTTTTTCTTATAATATTAACATTATTATAAAATAATTTGATTACTCGACATGACCGTAGAACAAATTAGTGTTTCTATAATCGAAACAGAAAAAAATTAACATAAAATATTTATGAAAACTTGAGAATTATAGAGGAATTACTGCTGACGAAATTTTAATGTCAATATTCAATACATGGTTTCGTATTTTTGGTTTCAAACTTTTAAAACGCTCTCTTGTAAAATCAACAAAATCAACAAAACACGTTCTTTCCTTGTGGCCTTCATATACAACTTTCCATGTGATCTTCGTATAAAAAAAAGAAATAAGAAATATAGAATAAAAATGCAGTGGAATGGGCTACAACATTTAATACATTTTATTTGCCGACGACAAAGAGATATTAAGTATTTCACAAGAAAATTGTTAAATGAATATAATAAAAATGGGGTCTAACATTAAATTTAAATGTGTCCACCGATGTGGTCTCGAGGTAGCGTGCTGTCCTGTCACACAGCGAGCCCGGCTTCGATCCCGGTCGGGACAGTTTTTCTGGGTGAGGTTTTTATCGGGGTTTTTCCTTACCTGTAAGACAAATGTCAGGAAAACTTTAAGGCCCAAACGGTCCCCGAAATCATATGGCCATCGCAATCATCATCATTCATATTCATCTTAGGTTAAGCTTAGGATTAGGGACTCTCCTGGCGCACCACTATTATCACCATCACCCATCATATCATCGGGGCAACGTAACCCCGCCTTCCAGGCGCCCCAACCTCAGAAGTGGGTTACAAGTACGCCATGCCAGGAGAGAACACCAAGAATGTCGAAAGACAACCTGGGGAATTTGCAAAAAAAAAAAAACATTAAATTTAAATAAACGGAATATATGACATGTGGAGTTGAAACAAGACATCTTAGTTCGGAAAACTGAAAGAAAATTCTGGGATGAAAATGCTTATTTAGGAATTAAAATAATACTTACTTACTTACTCACTGGCACTATCGAACCCGTAGATTCATGGCCGCACGAACATAAGCTCTCCATACATCCCTATCCTGATCTAATGTTTTCCAATCATTCTCTGTATATTTAATACACAAGTGATCTTCTTGGTGATAAAATATTAAAATATATATACAGTCAATATGCCCATTTCACCAATTAATGTTTTAAAATTTTGACCATTTTAAAATATTAATTGGTGAAATGGGCATGTTGACTGTATATATATTCCCTGTATAATCTACTTCCCTCAAATCATAGTTAATGTTATTCTCCCACCTCATTCTTGGTCTATCAACTGGGCGTTTTCCCTCTCGCCTTCCTACAAGAAGCTTCCATGCAAGTCTTTCATTCCCCATACGTGCAACATGTCCTGCCCATCGCAGTCTACGAGACTTAACTGTTCTTATTATATCTGGCTTCCTATAAAGACCATGTAGTTCATTGTTATGTAGTCTTCTCCATTCACCTGCCTGTTCATCTCTCTTTGGTCCAAAAATTTTCCTAAGTACTTTATTCTCAAATACTTGTAATCTCCTTTCCTCTCTTAAAGTAAGAGTCCATGTTTCGCACTCATATAATATAACTGGTAGAATAATAGTTTTATATATTTTCAGTTTAACGTTTTTTGAAAGCAGTTAGGACATCAAGAGTCTCTGCAATGCATAATAGCATGCATTTCCAGAATTGAGCATATGTTTAATTTCTTTGTGCATCTCATTCCTATTTGTGATTATTGTTCCTAAGTATTTAAATTCAGCCACTGCCTCAAAATTTCCCTCATTTGTCATTAGCTGTCCATTTCCATTATTTAATTAATTAAAATAATCGAAAAGAAAATATTGTAAATCAAATAACAATGAAAGAAAGATCGTCATTAAAAATTATAAATGTATATTATGGGATAAAAACATAAATAAAGAATGTCCAAATTTATAAATCAATAGCTAAGAGTGCCATAAAATATGGGTCTGAGACTTGACAACAGAATCAAAATCCTAGGTTAAAATTATTATAACGGAAAACCAATATTTAAGAAGATCAGGTAGGCATTATATTTTGCAGAAATTAGAAACTGACAGGAAATCAAGGTCCAAAAATGTAAATATTATTCTTATTTAATATGATTAGAATGGTGTGGTCATGTCAGAAGAAGGCCAGAGCAGAGATCACCTAAAAAGTATTTAATTTGACTTCCCAAGGAAGAAGAAGAAAGATTGATCAATATTATTTTATTTTATTTTATTATTTAGCCTGATGGAATTAAGGCCATGTTGCCTTCTCTTTCACTCAAGAGGACAAGTATATATTACATTATAATTTGTCAATCACAATTAACTCTAATTTTTAATACAAAATGAATATTTGATCAATAAGATAACATATATAAGATTAAGATCCATAATACAATCTTGTTAAGACAAGACTAAAGCTAATAATAAAATGTGTGCATGTAAGATAAGTGAAATTGTTTGGTAGACTGTCTCTGTCTAATGTATACTAAAAAACAAAGAAAAATAATGAGATATAGAAAACTAATTTTATTATTATACAATATTTAAAATAAAGAAATGAAAATGTTTGTTAATCTTAATACTATTTTCATAAATAATTTGATTTATTAATGTTGTAAAAATTGTAATATCAATGACGTGTATAAGTTAGTTTGTTATTAAATAATTACTAAAGTTTGTTTGTGAACGACGTTATAGATTACATAGATGTAAGAGATTAGAAGATCAGTTGCGGAGAATGGATAAGAGAAAGACGTTTGGAAAGATAGGAATGAATGGAGGAACAAAATTAAAATGCTATAATTTTGGATACAAAAATCTGTTTGGACATTGTAATTTTGTTTAATAATAATAATTATTATTATTGTATTTATTATTATTATTATTATTATTATTATTATTATTATTATTATTATTATTATTATTTATTATTATTATTATTATTATTATTATTATTATTATTATTATTATTATTATTATAAGTATCAGGGAACAGTAGTAAAAAACACAAATGCGATTGAAGAAAAATAAAATAGCACTTGGTAACAAAGCTTTTTATACAAAATTACCATCACTTAAGAGTAAACTAATCTCTAAAAACTCCAAACTTAAACTATACTTTACAATTATGACCAGTTGTAACCTATTCTAGTGAAATTTGGACACTTAAAGAAGAAGAAAAGCAAAATATTTTAGTCTTTGAAAGGAAAGTAATAAGAAAAATGTTTGGAGTAATAAGGAATCAGGACGCATCATGAAGAATTCGAACAAATGAAGAAATAAATAGGATTATCAAAAACAGAAATATAATTAACTTAATTAAAGCACAAAGATTAAGCTGGATTGGACACACAGAGGGCGAGTGAGAAGGAAAGGTACGTGCTTTGAGGGGTGAAAGTACTGGTGATTCTGAACAAGAAACTTCTAATATACTCGTACATATGCCCTACACTTAACCGTTTTAGAGTAATTTAATGGAAACAACGTGTAACCAGAAAAGTGCAGGTGACAGTAAATCAAGTTACTGTTATCTTAAGTTTTGTTTAATTATGTACGTTTCCTCAAAAATTAGGTTCCAACACTCCACAGCCAACTTCAATGCATTTTGCTTCTCTTGTGGTGTTGCTGATCTGAGCTTGTTCGTACATTTCTTTATTTAAGCACAAGCATGAGTGAGAAGTTCCTCTTTGTGTTCACTCTGTGCTTGTAGACTTCGCTGTTAAGCCAACCCCACAAACAGTAATCTAACGTATAAGATCGGGTGACCTCGGTGGCCATGCAATGATTTCACCGCGACTGATCCAACGCCAGAATACGTTTTGTTGAGGAGTCGTTTCACCGGCCGTAAGGAATGAGCAGGAGATCCATCCTGGTGAAAGTACATACGAGCTCGTGTTGCCAAAGGGATATCCTCCAAGTATATATTGATGAAAGGATGGTAAAAAGAGATCTACAAATGGAAGCCATTAATCCCTAAATATATTGGATGACCAAAAAAAAAATGGGGAGATGGTGATTTAAATGATACAAAATTGATGAAGATAAAAAATTGGAACAAATATGTTCAGGATAGAAAAGTATGGAAAGAACTCGTTAAGAAGGCCAAAGCATTCTCCAAATGAAGCTGTAGCGCCTTAAGCGGCCCCTACACGATCAATATTTACGTCAATATATTGCACAATATGTTGTACAATAGTATTACTTGGCCAACCCACACGGTGCAATATTATTGCTCAATAAATTAGTTCGCGGGTGATACTTATGCAGTAACATGTGGAATAATAAGAACACAGCAACTTGTGTGGCTATAGTACTGCGAAATATTGCAAACAGACGACGCAATATTTACTAGATTTCACAATAAAAATCAAACTGCTTTTGATTGACTCAATATATTGCGCAAACTTTCAATGTGATCTACAGACGCTCAACATTAATGTACAATGTCAATTATTGTGCAATATATTGACGTAAATATTGATCTTGTAGGGGCAGCTTAAGAAGAAGAAGAAGAATACTATCATCTTTATCATCATTAGTATTGTTATTATTTGAAGTAATTACAGTATATATGCCTACCATCCTGCAGTATGGAAGAAACTTACACAGGCAAATAAAACTAAATATATCCCAACTGGCCTTTATCATTGTGGATGACATTCATTCTTAAATTATTTATAATCTGTACAATTTCAACAGTTGTTTTCTTTATTAATTTCTGTCGGTTGTGTTGAAAACTGAAGTAAACAGAACAATTCTCTTATTTTCAAGTAATATACTAACAGCACGTAGCGTAAAACTAGCAGGTGCACGTATGTAAAGATTTAAAATAACTTGTGGCAACTATGTCTAATAAAACTCAGGGAGCTCGTATGGCATCCAAGCGAATTATGCTGGATTAATTTTGCGTTTCGATATCCGTCAGCGCAGAGGTTAATATTTGCCTTACGAACCGCCAACATTCCGCAATCTAAAAGCAACCAGGCTTTATATTTAGTTTTAAACCATTAACATCGTCTGTGCGAGTTTCATCGCTTCGACTTGCTAATTCCTAAGTCAGTCAAGCGGAATCACGACCTAAGACCTGTGAGAATACCACTTTAAATAACTAGCTACAAATCTTTATGCAAACAAATATCTCAAAATATGCAATATAATAGCAATTCAAAACCTCATAAAATTAATATTCTCAGGTCAATTGCATCTTTCAAGCAAAAATTAACAGAATTTCTTATAAAATATATGCATCAGTATTACTTTTATTAATAATATTTATATCAAGGCCAAAAAATAATGGTCTAGCTTCATGAAAGCAAGATTATGATGATGGTGGTTAATTAACTCACGGCACTATCGAACCCTTAGGTTCATGGCTGCGCGGACATAAGCTCACCATACATCCCTATCCCGAGATGTTTTCCAATCATCCCCTGTATAATCTACTTCCCTCAAATCATGGTTAATGTTATTCTCCTATTTCATTCTTGGTCTACCATCTGGGCGTTTTCCCTATGGTTTTCCTACAAGAGTCTTCCGTACACCTCTTCCATTCCCCATTCTTGCCACATGCCCTGCCCAATGAAGTCTATGAGACTTAACTGTTCTTATTATATCTGGCTTCCTTTAAAGACCATGTAGCTCCGTGTTATGTAGCTTTCTCCATTTACCTGTCTGTTCATCTTTCTTTAGTCTCAAATACTCATATTCTCCTTTCCTTCCTTAAAGAGTCCATATTTGGCATCCATATAATATAACTGAAGAATAATATTAACTAAAATCCGTCACTGGCCTGTACTACTAGACACATATGTTGAGCTGAACAATCCAAAGAAAAGTACTGTTCATTTTTAAAACATACTAATTATAAAAAAGTAAGACTGGGGATGGTGGCTTGTATGTCAACGTTTCTCGATTAAATTATACGATTTCTGTTCCCTGCAGTTGTACTAACTCCCCTACTGGTTTTATTTTGTTCACTCCAGAGCATGTAACAGTAGAGTGCAAAGTGTTTGTCAACACACTTTGACGTTATTTAGTGTGAAATGAGGAAATACGCCTCCTCATCTTATTGACATGCCTGGAGTAAATCCAACGCAAATTTATCTCATTCCCATGTTAATTTCTAGTGCTCTCTTACTATAAAATGTCCTAAAATTCCATGTTCTTAGGAATATGTCCCTACATTTAAGTTTTTGGAATATATATATATATACTATAATATTATATATATATATATACTCCTGGCGCGACAGGCCTACAAGGCCCTTAGCCTACCATCCGGCTGCTGGCCTCACATCCGCATGTGTCAATCACAGAGGTAGATGATAATCAGCCAGTGTAGGGGTGACATGTGGTCAGCATGTCGAGTCCCCCAGCCGTTATAGCTGGTTTCCTCAACCTGGAGCCGCTACTTATTGTAGCTACCCAAACGCATCACGATGCTGGGTGGGCACCGGTCCCATACTGGCCGAAACACCATGAGAAAATCTCTTCCCCCATGGAGACTCGAACCAGCGCAAGTCCCGTAGCTCTGCGCCAAGGCTTTCTGCCTTAACCACTCGGCTACGGCGCGGGACAAGTTTTTGGAATGGATCCCTGAAATATTACCCCTAGATCCGAATGGGGGACTATTTTACCTCAGGAAAAATGTATCCTACTGTAACCGGTGTCCGCATTTCTTGAAACTCGTCACGCTTCCGACCAAGGTATTTTTTCGTCCGGCTTATCGCCTTTGACGTGTCCGGCATGGGCGACGCCTTTGGCAGCAAAACGACTGCCGGTACAGCTCTCGGAGTCATTTAAGCACTCAAGCCCCTCCACCACAACAAGACTAAGATACCTATGGAGAGGAAAAGCTCCCAATAGATAGGTCAAGAATTAGGTGGGAAGTGAATTATGCAGGGGAAAAGCTCAGGATATGGATGTATGATGAGCTTATATCCGCGCGGCCATGAACCTCCGGGTTCGATACTGTCGGTAAGTAAGTTAGTTATATGCCTTGCTACATTAGTTATATTTTCCACAAAGACATGAAGTCTGCTCGAACCCACACACTTGACACAGACTGGCAATCATCATATTGTATTTGACACGTCCATAAATGTCGTTTTGCAGAAGGAAGAATATGACAGAAGCACATGCAGGTATCTTATTCTACATTGTTTATAGTTTTACGCCTCGCTCGACCAGAACATAAACTGGCCACTAGAATGTGTTTACATAAAAAGGACAATGAATTCCTTTTACAAAATTTGTTTCCCTACTGCAACAACGACAGTTGTTTATGACGTCATCCAAAACCTTTATTTCTGTTTCATTGGGATTTTGTGCTGTGTAAAGAACAAATTTCCCTTTACCGACGACCTTATGTTTAGAGGGTTATAAAATAATGCTCGGTTTTGAGTAGGTTAAAAAGAGAGTACAGAAAGTTAATTGTTTATTGACAAATAACGGTCGTTCCCAGTTATATTATATGGATGCAAAACATAGACTCTTACTTTACAGGAGGAGAAAAGATTACGAGTATTTGAGAATAGAGTTTTTTCAGATAGATAATGGCATTTGACTGACTATTTAACTCATGTCGCAAATGGTAGTCAATGACCAATTACGTTTCAATGAATTCTGTTTTACACCAATGACAGACGTGTTTCACCTCGCTCTTTATCGATTTCTCTTTATCAACTCCTGCTTTTGTGATAAAGAAAGCTCCTCTTTTTGTAATATTCTGAACAGGTTAGACCATTATTTTTCTCCAACAAATACATTCATTGAATATAGCAAATAATGAATAGATTCAGTGATTTTACTGAGTTGTTTATTCAAAATATAAATGATTAACCTATAATGTTGATTATAATAGTTTGATGTGTTTCATTATTTCTCCACTAGAGTGCATTCTTACAATATTGCGATCCTATTTGGCAATAAATAATATGATCGAGTTGCAGTGAATATACATAACCTCACATTTCTAATTTGTTTTCAAACATCGCCGTTTACATTAACTATATAAATATTTTAAAACACCGGTAACTATATTCAAATAATTATTTTTTAGTAAAGAGCTTAATTTTATTCGTTAAATAGTCCTAACAAATGCCACTCTTTATTTCCAAATTCTCTAGATAATTTGGAAATCACTCGTGGCATTATTTATGAATATGAAATGTAATGATATACGTTGTAAGGATTGCAAGTGTTTTATACATTTGTTTTCAACCCTTGTAACGTAAATACTGTAGTCAGATTATCTGAAGCCACTTTTATAAAATATATATTCATATATAGCATAGTATATTATGCAATACTATATACCAATCTTATATTAATATAACATTGCGAATTCCATTATTTTACAGTTATCTAGATCTTATAATTGTACATCTATAGGAACCTATGTATACAGGATTATTCACGAATTGTGTTCGCTATTGTTATGTGAAAACCATACCACCCTTAGCTAGAAGAATTGTCCATGCTGGAGCATCAGTAGACTTAGCAATCTTCTCTCTTCACCTAGCAGGTGTATCATCTATTCTGTGAATGATAATGTCATTTATTTTAAAAGTTTGTTATTTTTGTACCTTGTGTATCAGGATTAATTAAAATATATATTTTTGATTAAAGTTTTCTCGAAGAATTTGGAGCTACATTTTATCATGAGTTTGATACTTGAAAGAATGTTGTGAGTATGCGGAGATATTTAGGAAATATACAACATTGACCACCGTTATTTTAAATGCAGCCTCCTATTTTATTTTAGATGGAATGGAAGATATATTTATTGGCTTTACAATACAATGAGAATAATTAGTTATGCGATAATAGAACAGTTCCTACAAAATATTGAATTGGCAAGAGCAATTGTCTGTATAGCAATGTACAGACTTCCTATTTCAAAATACTTTACCCTATTACTACAGGAACAGGTGTCTAATCACCAAGTAGACGTTCAAAAGTGCCACCGCTATTGTTTACGCATTCCCGAATACGTTTCCAAAAGGATCTTCTTACAAGGACTAGTTGGTGGATCTGAAATAGACTGGCATGCTTCCCTGATCCGATGTTGCATATCGTCAGGAGAGGTTGGTTCCGTGGCATAGACACGTTGTTTCACATATCCCCATAAGAAATAATCAAATTATTAGCAAACATTAGCAGTAGCAGATGTCAACTTTCACACGTCTCTAACACTTTAACCAATAGAGATAGAAACCTCATTCCAATGGCAATGTATTTATTTTTCAAGGACATTTCGAACGAAGGGAAGAAATGTGCCATGATCAATTTAAAATAAGGAAGTTCGAAGCCATCATTTAAAAACGAATGAACATCAAAACGTGCTGAGCATCTCCGCCTAGAGGCACATCAATCATTCACATGTTTTTATAATTCGTTTCACACTAAAGTGCATAGTTTTAATATAATGAGACGAAACATGATTCGTGAATCACTCTGTATAACAAATGAATGTAGGCTATGTATGTCTGCCCTTTATAGACTTCTAAACCATTCAACCGATCTTCGTGAAAATTTGTATATACAGGTTTTCAGATGCGGCGAGTGTTTAGCCGTTGTCTATTATGTTCTAAAACCATTAGGTGTAGGAGTTCACCTGAAACGAAAATTAAAAACCGCTCTAGCAAACGCAATTTTCAATGTTTCTCAATAAAACTTGGAATATCCTATTAAAATAAACCGAGATATGTATTATCTAAAAATCAGCGAAATCCGACCGTTAGAAGTGGGGGTTTACTTGAAATCCGAAATTAATCTCTGTATGACTGGACCGATTTTGATGAAATTTGTGTGTGTGTTTGAGTGGGTCCCTGGATGGCTCAGATTCACAATTATACCCTCTAAAATCATTAGATGTAGGATTTCACCTGAAGTGAAATTTTAAAAATTACTCCAGCTGACACATATTTACTACCACAAAACTTCATGTATATACTATCCAAATAACCCGGGGCAAGTATTGTCAAAAAATGAGCGAAATCCGACAATTAGAAATGAAGGTTTGCTTGAAATATGAAATTAAAAACTGCCTAAATGACTGCGCCGATTTTGATTAAAATGTTTGTGTTTGTTTGAGTCGGTCTCTGGATGGTTTAGATTCACAATTGGACCCATTAAAACCACTAGGTGTAGAAATTCACCCGAAGTAAAAATCGCTCCAGCGGCCACAATTTCCTGAGTTTCACAACGAAACTCAGTATACCGTATTAAAATAAACCGAGATAGATATTATCCAAAAATGAGCGAAATCAGACAATTTAAAGTGTAAGTTTACTTCAAATTCGAAATTAAAAACTGTGCAAACGACTGGGCCGATTTTGATGACATTTCGTGTGTGTGTTTGAGTGGGTCCCTGGATGGTATAGATTCACAATTGGACCCGGTAGGTGGCGCTGCGATCGGGTAATATAATGTTTTATGTCACATGTGCAGTCATCTTCATTACCGACATATTACGCGCGACAACAATGTGACGTCATAATGCACGCTTCTTGACCCACAACAGATGGCAGTGAGGAGTTTTCTTGCGGTCTTATTAATTAGTGAATTTTGTGATAAAAAAACTTACATTTTTATCGTCCGGCCATTACACGAGAATTGAACGTTCTGGCAAGAAAACGTTTGCCGGGTCCGCTAGATATAATACATTTTTTATGAAAATCCATAAAATGTATTCTAATAGTTATTTATACTGTAAGGAAGGTAAAGATTATATTAACAGACGAGGACGTCTGGTCAATAGTTCTTATCTCCCAAATTCTATATTTTTTCCACTCACTGATCTAAATATAAGTATGTATTTATGTTATAATATTTTTATTTTATGTTCATTTACATCAATTTAAACGGTCGACTGGTCTATTCAGTCTATTGTTTGTCATAGTATTGTTTGTTGTAGTAATACAACAGAAGTTCTTTATACAGTAAAAGCTCCTATTCACGGTTCCATTATTCGCGTTCTCAAAAATTGCAACACAGTTCCTGTATTCGCGGTTAAAATTTATTTTTATTCGCGGACCCAGTCGGTATATCACAAGGATTAGGTAGCCTATCCTTTATTAACGCATCGGCAACTTTTTTTTGCTTCAGGCACGTGCCATGACAGCTTTTATGAAGAGTGATTCAAACCAAATGGACAAATAAATATCGAAGTAAAACAAACGGTATGTCACTAAACCTAAAGTTCGTTGTTAAAAGCTGCCGCCGCCATATTTTACGTGCCGCTATGTCCTTTAATAAATGCCGCCTCGCCACGATCGACGATTTATTGTTTGAACTTGTCATTGGTTGCAATAATTTTCGTTAAATAACACGTATCTCTTCGTCTTTGTTCCCAGTTTATAATGTCGAATAAAAGGAAAGGAAAATTATTTCTAAAACGGAAAAAAGTAGTGTTGCAGCTTAAAGTAAAAATAGAAATGCCTGATTGTTTACTTGTTGCCGAGTCGTTTCCATCCATATTAGGCCCTACATTATTTCGATGTTAATGAATGAACTGAATAATTCATCAAGAAATCCGAAAACAAAATAAGGAATTCTGTTAAGAGAAATTGTTCAAAATCTCTCATTAAAATTATTTTGACTAATTCGTGCCCCAAATGGCAGTCAATGTACAATCACGTTTCAATGAATTTTGTTTTATAACCAATGACAGTCGTGTTTCACCTCGCTCTTTATCGACTTCTCTTTATCAGCTCCTGCTTTTGTGATAAAGAATGCTCCTCCTTTTAAATATACTGAACAGGTCAGAGCATTACTTTTCTCCAACAAATACACTGAATATAGCAAATAATTAACAGATTCCGCGATTTTACCTAGTTGTTTACTAAAAAAATAAACGAATAACCCATAATGTTAATTATAATATATAGTTTCATGTTTTTCATTATTTCTCCACCAGGGTACATTCTTAAAATATTGCGAATCTATTTGGCAATAAATAATATGATCAAGTTTCAGCGAATATACAAAACCTCACAATTCTGAATTGTTTTCAAACATCGCCGTTTACGTTAAATATATAAATATTTTAAAATACCGGTAACTAGATTTAAATAATGATTTTTGAGTAAACAGCTTAATTTTATTCGTTAAATAGTACTAAAAAATGCCACTTTTGATTTCAAAATCCTCACGATAAATTAACGAGTAAGGAAGTGACTCGTGAATTTATCGATGATATGGAAATCACTCGTGACATTACTTATGATAATTTTTATTTCATTTTGGAACCTTGGAACATATCCCCTATAGCCTATACCCATACAAATTACCATTCCTTATTCACGGTTTCCGTATTCGCGGTATATTTACGGAACGTATCCCCCGCGAAAAGGAGTTTTTACTATAGGGCCTATTATATAAAATTAGTCTGCAAACATTTTAAATTATTTTAAACGTTGATAAAAATTATGTATAATGAGTTGTTTCCTATATTTAGTAGAAGTATTGTTACTGCAATAATTGCAATATCACTTCAAGTATTAAGGGATTTGTGTAAAATAAAAGCCGAAGAAATGCAAATTGAATGATCTTATTGTATTTTCATTAATGCTGCATTTTAATGTGTTATTAAAATAACATTTGAATAAAAATGTTAAATTCAAAGAATATAATTATTGCTGATTTCAATATCATATTAATTTATACATGTTAATGGCCCACTTGTCCATTCAAATTCTACGGTTTGTCATTGTATATTTCAAGTTAACTTTATATAAAAAAACAAACAACACCTCACTTCTTAATGAGAACGCACCCCACTCAAACCCATTATACGAGATCGTCAAAAACAAGTCAGTTGCTGCTACAGACAGTTGGAGTATACATCACCGTGCATAACAACGAGTAGCGGAAGCTCAACCTGCAGAAGATGGAAGATAACTTCCGAAAGCGCTCCAGTTAATTTTATATATAATAGTTTAACAAAGTTGAGAACGACGGCACCTACCAACAGGTACAATTTAATTTTTAACTTTCATCATATGACTTCACCTCAACGGAATTTGATATGAATTTTACTAGTATTGATTCTTATGATTAGTTGAATAAGTGAAATGAAAAAAACAATTATAAATGTATATCGTAATTATTTTTAGATTCCTCGTGCTGATTACTCGGTGTTGCCCGGGAATCTACTTATGTCGATCTTCTTGACCTAAATGAGCTAAAAGACAAAATTCGTTATTGTGAGTTACCCGTAAAAGAATACCCGCCCGGGAATCTACTTATGTCGATCTTCTTGACCTAAATGAGCTAAAAGACAAAATTCGTTATTGTGAGTTATCCGTAAAAGAATACCCGCCACGTGGTGCTATGCTTGCACAGGAATCTACGTACTTATCTTACTTGTCTCGTTCTTCTTGGCATCAATGAAAGACAAAAATGGTTATTGTGAGGCATCCGTAAGAGATAAACAAATGCTGTCGCGGACTTTTTTGTAGAGCTTTATGAGATATTCAATTCTGTGTACATTAGATTTGTATATTTGTTAAAGTTTAGCCAGCGTAAGCCATTTAAGCGTGCAAAGAACTATTTTTTTCACGTTTTCCACTACAAAGGGCGATTTTTAAGAGTGTAGGAGTTGAGTATCACAACTCATTTATAGCCCATGTTCATCCTAGAAATCTCCTGAACATTTTTCAAAAAGCCCCATCACAATCGGATCAACGGTATGGCCGCGCATAAAGTATCCGAACAAACAAACAAGCATTCATTTTTATATATTAGATATTATAAAGGTGGTCAGACTCATGGGCTAGAGGCCAGAGCTTCTAGCTACAGGTCAGAGGGACCCGAGTTTGATTACCAGTCAGACCGGGTCTGGATTTTAATTAAATTTAGATTTAAGGACTCTCCTGACACTTCATTATCATTCATCACCTATCTTACCAACATCCAGGCATCCCAATTTACGAAGTGGCTTACAATTCCGTCAGTGCCAGCAGAAAATACCGGATATGTCATAAAGAAATCTGGTGGCATTGGTAAAAATTAAGTAAATAAATAGATACATGTATTCTAAACTATTTCTAGATTAAATGCCTGACCTGAAAAATGGGGGTCTTAACTTACGATAGGGGATCCTTCTACCTGTATATTAGACCTGTTTTAATTAGAAAGCTATCAGAGATCGTTTTAATAATCGAAATAGACTAAATCTTTCGAGTGCAGCTTAGAGCTTATAACAAGAAATGTACGTAGCTTAACTAATTGTGCTGAAACATTTATGGTGTATGAGACGTAGATGCAGAGGCCAGATAACGTGGGGTGGGAGTTAACTTGAGAGCTTAATGGTGATGGTCTGTAATGGTAATGATAAGGCCACAAATAACAGAGCGGTCTCTCAAGTTTAATTACACTTAATATGATCTAAACTTGTGCCTGCAGGCTGGCCAACCTGCCCATTCTAAATGATTTACTGCAATCTAAAATCCCTATCAATAACTTTTACACGATTCCACGCTAACATTTCACACACAGCTCGGTAGCATTCTAAGAGTCCCGGGTTCTACATCAACATAACCTTCATCTTGTAAACTTTAGGCCTAATCAAAAGGCGTGTAATGTAAGCAAAATGCTATTTGCACATTAAATTGTGTCATATACCGTTTCATTTTCTTTTCTTATTTTCTATTGTATTCCGAAATAATGATTTTTTTTAGATCGATCTCGCGGAAATATGTTTATTTTTTTATACAAATCGTCATCAATACCACTTAGCAGACTCCGAAAATGGCCATGATATATTATATATATATATATATATATATATATATATATATATTATATATATATATATATATTATATATATATAGTATAAGTCAGTAAACCACTGAATATGGTTGCAAGGGAAAAAAATCAGATTGGTTGAAAATGGGTTTGCATACGGGACCTTCAGAATATAATATCAAACACTACTACTTGAAGTAATTTGCTAACTAAAGAATGCATATTGTCCAGTATCATATCTGTAATTTATTTCAAGTTACCTATTGGAAGGCGTGGTTAAACCGATTGGCCACCTAGATCACCAGACCTCATGCCATATGATTTGTCAATGTGGGACATTTTGAAGGACAAAGTTTTCAGTACAAAACCATTAAACCTGCAACATTTTTACGGAATTTGACTGAACAGGAATTTGAAGAGACTTTTGGTAATAACGGGAAATTATGTGATAACATCTGCAAATCAGTATTAAAACGATTTAATAAATGCTTGAAGAACAATGGAGGTCACTTCGAACAATTTCGGTAGGTTTTTTAGATGTTGTAAGCTACAGAAAAAATATATTTATATTTTCGGTTAAATTACTTATGCTGCACCCTACATATAGGCTATCTATTAACGCTCTAGCACAGAGCCGTCCAAACTTATTTGTATCGCGGGTCAAATGGAACAAACATCAATGTGGCGCGGGCCATAGGCCTTATTATAGCTGTTGTGGATTATTATTATTTATTATTATTTATTATTAGTATTATTATTTATTATTATTATTATTATTATTATTATTATTATTATCATCATCATAGTACATTCACGAATTTAGGCCATTTGTTGACCTGTTTCGGCCTCAAGAGAAACACCATCCAGAAGTCTTTTGAGTGGACGTCCTGGTCTTCTTCTTCCTGCAGGTTGATATCTTAACATTTGTTTGGGTATTCTGTGATCTTCCATTCGATGAACATGTTGCATCCATCTTGACTTATAATCAGAAATTTTGTTTTCTAAAGATTCCATGTGTAATTCTTATTATTATTATTATTATTATTATTATTATTATTATTATTATTACTATTAACTAACTCACTGGCACTGCCGAACTCGTAGGTTCATGGCTGCGCTGACATAAGCTCTCCATACATCTCTATCCTGAGCTAATATTTTCCAATCATTCCCTGTGTTATCTGTTTCCCTCAAATCGTAGTTAGTTATTCTCCCACCTCATTCTTGGTCTACCAACTGGGCGGTTTCCCTCTGGTTTTCCTACAATTAGCTTCCATCCACGTCTTTCATTACCCATTCATGCCATATGTGCTCCCATCGCAGTCTACGAGACTTAATTGTTCTTATTATATCTGGATTCCTATAAAGACCATGTAGTTCATTGTCATGTAGTCTTCTCCATTCACCTGGCTATATTTTCAGTTTAACGTTTTTTTAAAGGAGTTGGGACGTCAAGAGTCTCTGTATTGCATAATAGCACGCGTTTCCCGAATTGAGCCTATGTTTAATTTCTTTCTGCAAATCATTCTTATTTGTAATTATTGTTCCTAGGTATTTGAATTCAGCCACTTCCTCAAAATTTCCCTCATTTATCATAACTGTCCATTTCCATTATATAATATATTTCTACGTGTGACCATATATTTAGTTTTATTGATATTTACTTCCAGTCCTAATTCCTTAGTGTTACTCAGTAGTGTGTGCGTGTTGTCCTTTAGTATCTCTCGCTATCACATTATTAATACCATTAATAATACAGGAGTAGGCTCTTTATTATTATTGATAGTCTACTACGGTATTATTATTATTATTATTATTATTAACATTATTATTAATGTTTTTGTTATCATTATTAATATTATCATTGTTATTATTATTATTATTATTAACATTGTTATTATGATGATTATTATGATTATGATGATTATTGCTATTCATTCATAGTGTTCTGCACAAGAGCAGGTCTTTCACTGCAAACTCAGCATTCACCACTCTTTCCTTAACTCAGCTTTCCTTTTTGTATCTGCATACAAACCATTTATTTTAATATTGTCTATCATCTGATGTCTTTTTCTGCCTCTAACTTTCTTTCCGTTCACCATTCCTTCCAGGCCATCCTTCAGCTGGCAGTTTCTTCTTAGCCAATGGCCAATCCAATTTCTTTTCCTCTTCTTTATGAGTTCCAGCATTATTCTTCTTTCACCCACTCTGTCTTGCACATCTTTATTTCTTGCTTTGTCTGTCCATTTTATACGTTCCAATCTTCTCCATATCCACATCTCAAAAGCTTCCAGTCGCTCTTCCTCATTCCATCGTAATGTCCTAGTATCTGCACCATACAATGCTACACTCACACAAAGCACTTCACTAGCCTCTTCCTTTAATTCTTTTGCCAAAGGTCCGCAGAAAATGCTTCTCTTCTTGTTGAAAGCTTCTTTTGCCATTGCTATCCTCTGCTTTACTTCTTGACCGCAGTTCATGTTACTACTGATAGTACAACCCAAATAGTTGAAGCTCTCCACTTGCTCAATGGCCTCATCTTTAATCCTCATGTTTATCTTCTTGGTTTCTTTCTTATAATCATGGCCTTCGTCTTATTTATATTTATCTTCATCCCATAATCCTCGCACTTATCATTCAGCTCCATCAGCATGTTCCTCAATGTCATTGCATCTTCTGCTAGCAAAGCCATATCATCAGCAAATCCTATGCACTTAATTCTTCTTCCTCCCATGTTTACGCCTCCCGTATTACTGAAGCAGTTCTTCATTAGGTCTTCCAGATAGCTGTTTCATATAAAGACTACTTATGAGCCTCCTCTCCTTCCAGTTCACGCCAATTTTCTTCAAGATCTTAAGGAGTTTATTCCAATTTACTCTGTCAAAAGCCTTTTCAAAAGCCTTATCATTACTATAAACGTGTGTTGTTTTGCTTTTTTCATCATGTCATTATAACATACGGTACTTCACAATTTCTTATCCCATTTTGATAGACTAATGTTACAGACCTAACCTTAGCATTTTTTTAATTTGTTAAAATGCAACCATCCTTGAAGGGCTGGATAGAAAGTGATGGATGGCCGTATCCGACCCGTGTGGCTTAGTTTGGGCGTCCCTGCGTCAAGCGTGTGTAATTTCTCTTTTCGAAGGAAACTCGGCGTGTAACAATTGGGCCTAAGGAGAGTAGGATCGAGTTCGTTAGCCAGCAAAATCGCCCCATTAAAATTTAAGGTTCTCTAAAAGAGAAAATTTATAAATCGCTGTAGCGGCAACAAAGTTTTACTTGCAACGTAATAAGGACGTTTTCGTAGAGTGAAAGGTAGATATTTAACTCTCTGCGAGGCGATATAATTAGTAAAATTTGAAAATTAGATTTGCAAAGCAGTGTGGAGAAATGTCGAAATGATGCGTTTGGACTACCACTGGCAATTTGAATCTGCTACTCTGTTTCTGCTTATACGCATTGCCTTGTTTGTGCACGGATACGCGGATTGCCATATGAAAACGCTAGAGCCGAATCTCTCCATAAATTCCGTAAACCAGCCCCAACAATGGCACAGATTCGTCTGCTTGTAATCAGATTTAAGCATACCAGCAGTATTTGATGAGGCACATCATTGTATTTTCTCAACCTGGAGCCGTTACTTATTCAAGCCATCCAAATTCCTCATGATGCTGGGTAGACACCGGTACCATACTGACCGAAGTTCCACGAGAAAATTATTTTTCCATGGGGTCTCAATCCAGCGCAAGTCTAGTAGCTCTGCACAAAAGCTTAAAAAGCTCGCATACAGCGCAGGACAACACATTTATTAACAATTACATGTGCTTAAATTTTTAGAATAGGCCTATTTTTTCTATACTACAATTACAAATGTCGTATTTCTCCAAAGGTTTATATATATATATATATATATATATATATATTTTTATAAGATGTACACATATTTATTACATATTCTATTCTATAGTGTTCTGCGCTAGGGCAAGTCTTTCACTGCAATCATAACATTTTCATGATATGAACACCACATTAGGACCAGCAGCATCAACCACCACATCAAATATTGTAGCGAAGAAAGACCTGCTGAAAATGGAACGGATGTTCTGAAAGGCCTTCAGACAAAAAGAATACATATTTTATAAGTTGAGGAAGACGGATCTGACCTAAGAAGGTACATTTTAACTTATTTTATTTTATGACATAAAAATAACTAATTCATTCACTAGCACTATCGAATCCATAAAATTACTAACAAAAATTACTAACAATTTTAAGTATAAAGGTAAACAAATTAATGAAGGAGATGGCCACGCTGACATAAGCTCTATATAGGCCTACATCCCTACCTTGAGCTAATGTTTTCCAATTGTCCATTGTATAATCTAATTCTTCAAATCAAGTTAATATTATTCTCTCATCTCATTCTTGCCTACCTATTGGACCCTTTCCCTCTAGTTTTCCTACAAGGAGTTTTCATGCCCCTTTTCATTTTCCACATTTTCCATTGGTGTCACATGTCCTGCCTATCACAGTCTTTCAGACTTAACTGTTATTATTATATCTGGTTTCCAATAAAGATATGTACCTCAATATTCTGAAGTATTTCCACTCACCTGTTTGTTTGTCTCCCATTGGTCCAAAATTGTCCCTAAGAACTATATTCTTAAATACGCGCTCTCCCTTTACGTGAGAGTTCAGGTTTTACATCCACTTTTTTGTAAGTACGAGAATGATAGTTTTATATATTTTCAGTTTAATGTTTTTTTAGAGAGAAATTGAACAACAAGAGTCCCTTATTAAATAATTATAACAAATATAATTTTCAAATGTTACTAATTATATGCCGCGGTGGACTAGTGGTTATGCTCCTTGCCTCTCGTACCGAGGATCGCGGGTTCAAACCCGGCCGGGGTCGATGGATTTTTTTAGGATGGAAAAATACAAGGAGCAAGTCCTCCGGGAGGAACTTTAAGTCGTGGGTCCCGAGTCTGAAGATTTTCAGGCTCGTAATCCTTAAGCCTGAATGAAAATTCCTCTAAGCAAAATTTACCGAGTTTTCCCCTCCTAGTACTAACTTGTATTTCCTAGATGTCAGTATGAGGCGGAACGCTGACCACGGACCACTCAAATGACATCTATACGAAAACAAGAGTAACTAAATTAGCATAGTTCAAATTCTTCCCTGTAGGGGAAGAGTGCCTAAATCTCTGTTAAGGGAAATGGGCTTACAAGACAAGATATTACATTTTCGTGTCAATTAATATAATTCTGAGTAAGCCAAATTCTGGGCCTCTAATTTACCAACAGAAATGTGAAAAAAAAAAAATGTTGAATCTATGTTTAAAAGTTAGAGAGTTATATACGATTTTCCAAATCACTTCTTTTTTACACGCTTTATATTAGCTTGACCTGTATCTATCTATCTATGTAACGGAATCTTTCAACGCGATTTTCACCCACTTAAAATCATTGGATCGACTTGAAACTTTGTATACTTGTAGAGGACCCGTGACAATACAATAATTTCATATTTATTTATTTGGAGTTCTATGTATTTTTTTTTATTTTCCATTATTGGTTATTTGTGTTAGTATATAAGTATTACTTCACATATGTGAACCATTAGAATGCTACATAAAAAGATAATTTCATAACGTTACCTTCTCTTTTAATTAAAAGTAATAATTATAGGCTAGTTTTTTATCATTAAATTAATTGCCCTGGTGATTTTTAGTAGCTGCAAAAGTGTGCCCTGTTGGATATGAACCCAAGTGTCCCTGATGAGAGAATCAGACGGTAGAGAGTGGGCAAGAAGAACTGCTTCAAGTTTATAGCTGTGTCGGGGCCCCTCCCACTCTCGCCTTTTTGATGGTCGCCGCCCCTGACCGGAACGGATAGCGGTAATGAATTATTAACGCCGCTAGTAATTACTTCCAACTTTACACCTAAGTAATGATTTCGACACTGCATTTTAAATCTCAGGTAGGTGAGAAAAATAACAACCCTTCGGTTATACCACCGCACACGAGTACCCGACATAAATACTCCTCATTCCATTCTAACCGTTATCATATTTTACTTACTTTTATATTTGGGTTGTGAAATATCTTATCAAAATGAAAAATATGTGAACAAGAAAATTACCAAATTTATCCAAATCTTAGGAATGATAAATAATACATTAAAAATATTATAATGATATTGTGAAAAGAAAAATTAATGTCTGAACCAGGAATCGAACCGTGGACCTCTAGTTCTCCAGACTAGTGTACAGTCCACTACACCATTCCAGACCTGGCACAAACATTAACAATTCTTTTCACGTATACAAATCTATAAATCTCGTTTCGTCCGCTGTCAGGTAGGCGTCACTACCATCACCAACGGCCGGCTTCGTTTAGAAGTATCTATATTTGAGAATGTTTTATACCACCACTTTTATAAGCAGTAAACGATGTTATTTGACATTTTCCAATACTGTTATTTTAACACAGTTCCAATAATGGATCGTATTATAATATTACAATGATAAGTTATTGTGAAAAGAAAAATTAATGTCTGAACCAGGAATCGAACCGTGGACCTCTAGTTCTCCAGACTAGTGTGCAGCCCACTACACCATTCCACTCCTGGTTCAGACATTAATTTTTCTTTTCACAGTTTCATTAATATTATAATATGATCCATTATTGGAACTGTGTTAAAATAACAGTATTGGAAAATGTTAAAAAACATCGTTTACTGCTTATAAAAGTGGTGGTATAAAAAATTCTCAAATATAAATACTTCTAAACGAATATAAAAGTGGTAGTATAAAAAATTCTCATAGATTTGTATATGTGGAAAGAAATGTTAATGTTTGTGCTAGGTCTGGATATAGAGGGCTGCCCACTAGTCTGGAGAACTAGAGGTCGACGATTCGATTCCTGGTTCAGACATTATTTTTTGTTTTCACACTATCATTATAATATTATAAAATGATCCATTAATGGAACTGTGTTAAAATAACAGTATTGGAAAATGTTAAATAATACATTAAAAGCTAAATTAGTACAAAAATCCACAAGAATAAAATATATATTACTTTAACATTACCCTTCCTTTTGTACCGAAGTGAGATTTGGACATTAAGGAAAAGAGACAGGAGCAGAATCAAAGCAACGGAAATTAAATTTCTCACGACAACAGCATACACTCCTTCAAGCCGAAAAACGAATAAAGAAATTTTAGAACAATTAGAAGTAGTTTCAGCAGACAAAAAAAAAAAAAAATATATATATATATATATATACAAATTGAGGGGTTCCGTGACTAACAACCAAACTGACTACGTCATTATTTCACAGATCATATTTTCCGACACCTTGTCGGGTGCTTTATCTAATATATAAAAATGAATGTTTGTTTGTTCGTTCGTACTTTATGCACAGCTATACCATTGATCCGATTGTGATGGGGCTTTTTGAAAAATGTTCAAGAGATTCCCGGGATGAACATAGGCTATTAAGAGAGTTATTATACTCAACTCCTACACCCTTAAAAATCGCCCTTTGTAGTGGAAAACGTGAAAAAAGTACCTCTTTGGACTTTAAATGGCTTATGCTGCCTAAACCATAACAAATACACAAAATTAATGGACACAGAATGGAATATCTCAAAAAGTTCTACAAAAAAGTCCGCGACAGCATATGTTTGTTTCTTACGGATAACTCACAATAACCATTTTTGTATTTCATTGATGCCAAGTAGATCGAGACAAGTACGTAGATTCCTGTGTAAGCATAGCAGCACATGGCGGGTATCATTTTACGGATAACTCACAATAACGAATTTTGTCTTTTAGCTCATTTATGCCAAGAAGGTCGAGATAAGTAGATTCCCGGGCAACACCGGATAATCAGCACGGGGAATCTTAAAATAATTACAATATACATTTATAAATAAGATAGAGATAAATAAATTCCCGGGCAACACCGGATAATCAGAACGGGGAATCTTAAAATAATTACGATATACATTTATAATTAAGATAGAGATAAATAGATTCCCGGGCAACACCGGATAATCAGAACGGGGAATCTTAAAATAATTACGATATACATTTATAATTAAGATAGAGATAAGTAGATTCCCGGACAACGCCGGGTAAACAGCACGGGTATATAAAAATAATTACGATATAGTATTTTCTTCCACTTATTTAACTAAACATAAAACACATTAATTTTCATAATTCAGCTCATTTATGTCAAGAAGATCGGGATAAGTAGATTCCCGAGCAACGCCGGGTAATTAGCACGGGATATCTAAACATATAATTATTTTTCCTTTTACCTATTTAGCTAAACATAAAAACGCATTAATGTTCATTTATTTAGGCGTAGCAGCGCACGCCGGGTATTAGCTTGTATCGTAATAAAATATTGTTCCTCTAGCTTATTCCTGGAGGGCAGCAGCAGAAGCAGATTTGTATGACGATTCGGGAGATCTGTCATCCTGTAGCTGGTACTTACTGAGTGTCAGTCAACGTGCGTCTTGTCTGTTCAGTGGATTTTTTGAGAACTGGAGAAAAACAACTGCAGGGCACAATGTTGTTAGGATACATTGAAATAAAAACTACATAAAGAAGAAATTTCGAGAATTAATTTGTATACAACGTGAATTAGAGGGCACTAATGCCACTGTATGTAAAAGGTTTTACTAAAAGTGTTGAAAATTACAGAAGCTCGTTGAAAATATATCAGCAACCTTTGAAATTGGGATCTACAAATAAAAATAGTGAAAAACACAAAACGACCAAGGTAGATTGATCAAGAAATATGAAATATAATGCTATGTGGTTAAAGATAATTCTGGGCAGATATAGGTCTACTCAGATTCAAACGAACAATGATGAAGATCAATAAAAAATGTGTTTATTTTTTACATTAAATTCATCATCATCATCATAGTACATTCACGAATTTAGGCCATTTGTTGACCTGTTTCGGCCTCAAGAGAAACACCATCCAGAAGTCTTTTGAGTGGACGTCCTGGTCTTCTTCTTCCTGCAGGTTGATATCTTAACATTAGTTTGGGTATTCTGTGATCTTCCATTCGATGAACATGTTGAATCCATCTTGACTTATAATCAGAAATTTTGTTTTCTAAAGGTTCCATGTGTAATTCTTCTAATATGTCTTCATTTTTTTGTGATCTAGTAGTGTGTATCCTGCCAGTCCTCCGAAAGATATCTCATTTCAGCAGATCTAAGTCTCTGTATATCCTTCTGTTTCAACGTCCATACTTCGCTACCATACAAAAGAGTTGGAAGAGCCAGTGTTTTATACACTTTCAGTCTTGAATGCTTTTGGACTAACTGTGGCTTGAAGATAGAATTTATTAACCCTAAAATTCTTAAAAATTTAGATATTTTTGCATTTACATCCTTTTCTTCTTCATATGAGATATTGCATCCTAGATATGTAAAATTATTCACCTGCTCCAAAATTTTATTGTCCAGTACAATTTTACTTCTGACAGGATCTACACCTTGAAATGCCATAATTTTTGTTTTTTCTGTAGATATCTTTAATCCATATTCTTCTGTAATTTTGTTAAGTTCATACAGACCTTTCTGTAGATTATCTTCGGAATTTGCTATTATTATTTGGTCATCTGCAAACAATATGGTGTTTAATTTTCTATTTTCTGATATTCTACATTAAATTTCAGTTTTAAAAAAGACAGAACTTTTTACTTAATATGATAAAAGATGTATGAACAAAGATAAACATATTTAAAATATTAATATTTCTTTAATTTAACTTATACAAAATTAATGATTTTACTATATATCATGTCATTTTTAGAATACAGTACGAAAGGATAGAATTTATTTTTGCATTTGTGTTATGGTGCAATAAAGTACAAAATTAACAAAAGTGTCTGTATTCTTATTTTACATCATATTCTCCAATAAAAACCATTTGTTGATAGCCTGTGGACTAATAACTTAAAAAGAAAGCAGCTATTAACATTTTTTAATATTATATTTTCATAATAGGCCTAGTCATTAATTAATTTCATTTTTGTGTTTAAGGAACACTATATTATCACAAATAGGAATGAGATGCACAAAGAAATTAAACATAGGCTCATTTCTGGAAATGCGTGCTATTATGCATTGTAGAGACTTTTGATGTCCCAACTCCCTTCAAAAAACGTTAAACTGAAAATATATAAAACTATTATTCTACCAGTTATATTATATGGGTGCGAAACACGGACTCTTACTTTAAGGGAGGAAAGGAGATTACAAGTATTTGATAATAAAGTACTTAGGAAAATTTTTGGACCAAAGAGAGATGATCAAACAGGTGAATGGAGAAGACTACATAACAATGAACTACATGGTCTTTATAGGAAGCCAGATATAATAAGAACAGTTAAACCTCGTAGACTGCGATGGGCAGGGCATGTTGCACGTATGGGGAATGAAAGACTTGTATGGAAGCTTTTTGTAGGAAAGCCAGAGGGAAAACGCCCAGTTGGTAGACCAAGCATGAGGTGGGAGAATAACATTAACTATGATTTGAGGGAAGTAGATTATACAGGGAATGATTGGAAAAGATTAGCTCAGGATAGGGATGTATGGAGAGCTTATGTCCGCGCGGCCATGAACCTATAGGTTCGATAATGCCAGTGAGTAAGTAAGTAAGTATATTGATAATATATACTTTCACAGATTGATGGGTTGTCATAGGAACACACAAAAAAATAATACCTTATTTTTCAACTCCAGTTTACTCAAAAGTATGTTTTTGCACTTAACCTGTTAATCCACGAAAACCCTGACCCTGAATTAAACTGGCTAGACCATGTAAAAGGAATGGATAATTCAAAAATCATAAAAATAATGATGCAATATAAACCCAAAGGACATCGACGGCCAGGAAGACCTCTTAAAAGACTGCTAGATAGGGCCGAAACAGGTCTACAAAGGCCTAATTCGTGACGGATGATGATGTTCATGACTTAATTGTCATGAATTTCAAGGACTGCAACTGTTGAAGTTATTTCCATGAAAACATTTTTATTTTTCAACTCTCCATCGATACTAGGCCTACGTATTATGCATAAAAAAGACCAAAAATATAATTATGTATATGCCTGTGATATGAGGTGCACAAAGAAATTAAACATGGGCTCTCAATTCTGGAAATGCATGCTATTATGCATTACAGGGACTCTTGTCGTCCTGCCCTCTCTCAAAAAGCGTTAGGCCTAAACCGAAAACACATAAAACTGTTATTCTCCCAGTGATGTGAATGAGAAACATGGACTCTTACTTTATGGGAGAAAAGAAGATTACGAATATTTGAGAATAAAGTTCATAGGAAAATTTTTGGACTAAAGAGAGATGAACAGACAGGTAAATGGAGAAAACTACTTAACAGTGAGCTATATGGTCTTTATAGGAAGCAAGATATAATAAGAACAGTTAAGTCTCGTAGACTGCGATGGGCTGGACATGTGACACGGATGGGAATGAAAGAGATGAATGGAAGCTTCTTATAGGAAAACCAGAGGTAAAAACACCCAGTTAGTAGGCCAAGAATGAGGTGAGAGAATAACATTAACATGATTTGAGGGAAGAAGATTATACAGGGGTGGATTGGAAAACATTAGCTCAGAATAGAGCTTATGTCCGGACGGCCATGAACCTATGGATTCAATGGAGCCAGTGAGTTATATATATAAACTTAGTATGATTTGGGGAAAAATTAGCTCTTCCAGATAACTGTAAAGATTTGATTATTATCATAACTAGAGCGAGGAATTTTATGAAATTTCATGTTTTTAACTATTTGTCAGAGAGCGCTGAGACTAAGTATATTTACATTTTATGATATGTAGAATCAAATAAGTCCAACAAAAAACTTCATATTTCATAATATTTTAGCAAAATGTTCATATTTTAGTGAAAATTTCATATTCCTACATATTTTTCAACTTTCAAATTCTGGTATTTTTTTTACTAAAAGTTTTAGGAATTCACTAAAATATTTTTCAAATGAATGTATTTATGTAGTTTTTAACAGTGCAATGTGGTAGACAAGTGACAATTCTTCAGTATCTCTTCTGAACAAGATAGATACATTTTATAAAAGCAAATAATTGGATGAGGAGTCACAGAATGACGGTGTTCGATGGAGGTTTTTGTCTTAAATTCGATCCCCAGAACAAGGAAATGAGCCTAGAACGTAGTTGAACAATGATGAAATTTTCTGTAGACAGGTATAATAGCTGTCAGCTCGTTCTTGCTACCTGAGGGCAGTCCTTACTTTGTGAACAGATTACAGCATTTAAATGTAGGAAAGACTGCTACTGCTAAATTGACGCATTTTCTAAAATATATTACAGGACTTAGTAAGGCCGTTTCTAACTGTGGAATTCTATATGAATTTGGGTCATTCCAGGACGACTTAACTGTAAAATTCGTGTACTCAAATACTGGTTGCGAGTAATACAAGGTGAACAAACAATGCTTAGAACAATTTGGTACGACCACCAAATTAAAAACATAGATGTTAAATTTTGGGCAGACGAGGTTAGGAGAGAACTCCAAAGGATTGGGATGGGCTGGATATGGGAAAAAGGGACTGAAAATCGCAAGAACGTGTGGAGAAAAATAAGGAGGAGATACTTAGATATAAACCAACAAGATACTTTCGCCGAATGTACAGGAAAACGCTCGCTGTGTTTACAAAGAGACCTAAAACACGTCTGGGGAAAAGAATCGTATATACTCAACCTAGGATTTAAAGAGAGATCAGGGCTTGCTTGGTTTAGGCTAGGGGCATGGAAATTTCAAAAAATTAGCGACGATCACGATATGAGAATATGTCCAATGTGCGGGAAATTTGAAGATGAGATACATATATTAGGACAATGTAATGATTTAGAATATTGGAGACGTCAGTTATTACCGGAAAGATTTCTAAATTCAAATCGGGAAAGATTGGCATGCTACGAGTTATTGGTAAATCCAGAAAATTGGATAAACTTGGCTAAATTTCTGGACAAAACGCGGAAAATAAGAACAACACTCTTCATGAATAAATATGTGTTATCAAAATGCAATAACATTAATTCTTAATAATTATATATAAATTAATTAATGTATAATGCTATTGTGTTATTATTTAATTGTAATATTACTGTGTTTTCTTTATGTAATTGTAATGTTATGGTTTTTTTAGTGTATAATGCTATTGTGTTATTATTTAATTGTAATATTATTGCGTTTTCTTTATGTAATTGTAATGTTATTGTTTTTTTTTTGTTTTTTTTTCTTCACACTAGTAGCAATTATTACTTTATTGTAACGGACTGACAACAGCACGTACGGCTTACTGCCCGTGCGACCCATATTTGTAAATAATATTGTAAATATCTTATTTTTTTGTCTAATAAAGTCCTACTATACTACTACTACTACTACTACTACTATACTACTACTACTACTACTACTACTACTACTACTATAATACTACTAGTTAAATTGAGGCAGTGTTTTGTCAAATTAGTAAAGTTCATGTATGTACGGACAACAATTTCTCACCTACTCAAACTATCAAATATAGCATGATACAAGTATGCTGCCATAACATCGTGTGATGTTGGGCATATTTTTTGATCGTGCAAAACAATTCTGACAGACAGGCATTATAGTTAACTATCAGAAAATATAAAAAAAATCTGTGTATTATGAAAGGAATTGAGAATTGAACTGTTCAAAGTATAATTAGTATGTTAGACACATTTCATGAAAAAAATAATAATGTTCATATAATTCTAACCACATTTCACCATGTTTGTAGTTCAATATTAAGTCTAACTGTAATTGCAAAGAGAGTTCTGAAACAATCCCTTGAATCAATTATGGACTAATAACTTTTAACACCTTGTTTCTCCAAATATGACATACCGGAATGGTTTACTTGTATTCTAAACGTTCAATTTTAATGTTATTGTTACATTTGCATCTACAGGAATTTAATATCTTCATGCAATGTAAAAGTAGCAATAATCCAAACTATACCTGCTCTGAGCTTTGTTAGTGCTATATGTCATGGAAACCTGTTTGTTTTGGTTGCAAAGTTTTGTTTCTTGTATATGTTTGGATTTCATAATTAAATATAATTTAATACATTAATTAATTGTATTATATACAACCCCTCAGTTTTGATTTATGAAGGTAAAGTGATTCCACTACAGTCTTGGGAGGCCTTTGGAGTAGTGGCATGTTGAAGCTCCCATCTTTCTAGACAATATCCATGAGATGTCCACCGGGTTGTCGGATCTGCCTGATGGCCCCATTTGTGCCCAGAACATGCATCTAGTACTCACTTCCATTAGGATCTGAGTCGACTCGAGGTCCACAATGTCACCAGGAGGTCTGGTCCAGCTAAAAATCTTTCCTGTTTGTACCACGTTTCCTTATACAACTACACTATGGCGTGATCCATTAAAATTGTTTCAGATCATGAATTTGATATTTTATATTGGGTTAGAATTAACGAAAAAGCTAATTAAAATCGAAATACAGTGAATATCTTGATCTCTTGAGCTATAAATAAGTTCTGTTTGTATCATTTATGTGCTGGTATGTACACTTATAAGTTACAGTGGGCCTATGTATATAAATATATGTAAAAAGTTTAGAAAATAGTAGCTTCATAATATTTTGTTGATAATTTTCATAGTTTTCATATTTTGTCTTTACGATTTCATATTTTTGTATAATTTTCTTCATATAATTCCTCGCTCTAATCATAACAATCAATGAAAAAGAAGATAAAACTAATTGCAAACTACTAGAGACGCATTTCATGAATTTCAATTTCTTATAAAATTATAACAATTATATAACTATCCAGGCTACTCCCTACATTGTTGACGTAATAGGCGATCATCAATGTGGATTTAGAATATGTAGGTCTACAAAAGATCAGATTTTTAGTTTAAGGCACATTCTGGAAAGAGACGAGGAAAATAATGGCACTGTACTTTAATTATATGTAGACTTCAAAGGCATATGATTCAATTAAGAGGGAGAATTTGTAGGCCTATAGTATCCCGCTGGAATTCGGAATTCCTAAGAATTGATATTCAGTTTTGAACTAGAATATGGAATCAAATCCTTACAAGGATAAAGAAGGCGTACAACTGAATGATATCAAGTAGCTGTTAGTATATGCTGATGCAGTTTTATTAGGCGATAGCGAAGAAATACAAAAAAAAATCCAATGCACGGAAATATATAAATCGCTCCACAAGTCAAAATGTTCGATTTTTCGCAACGAAACTCAGAATATGCTACTGAAATAAAAAGAGAAAGTTGTGTTTTACCGAAACTAAAAAAAAACCTAGCAATAGTCATGTTTGCTCGTTGCATTGTAGTAGTAGTAGTAGGACTTTATTAGACTAAAAGTAAGATACATACAATGTTATTTACAAATATGGTTCGCACGGACAGTAAGTCGTACGTGTTGTTGACAGTCCGTTACAATAAATAATGTTTGGCAATAATATAACGTAAAACAAAAAAGAAAACACAATAATATTACAATCATACAATAGGCCTACTGTAGTATAAGAACATTATTCATTAATTAGGTTATGTAGAATTATTAAGAATTAATAATATTACATTTTGCTAACATTTATTTATTCACGAATGAGTGTTTTCATTTTTCGTTTTTTTGTCCAGAAATTTACCCAAGTTTATCCAATTTTCTGGATTTACCATTAACTCGTAGCATGCCAATATTTCACGATTTGAATTTAGAAATCTTTCCGGTAATAACTGACGCTTCCATTATTCTAAATCGTTACCTTTTCCTAATATATGTATCTCGTCTTCAAAGCTCCCGCACATTGGACATATTCGCATATCGTGAACGTCGCTAATTTTTAGAAATTTCCATGCCCCTAACCTAAACCAAGTGTGTACCATATTTAATTTAATTATTCTCGGGATTTCTCTAGTTTACCCCTGTTACAAATTTCATTCCACCATTTTTCCATACCTATCTCATCCATTTCGTTTCATTTTGTTCATCCGCCCCTGTGACGGTGCATCAGGAGTGGTCGGCCGGCACCCTTGCAGTTCACAGACCTCTATAAATATAGGGGCTTCATCTCATCTCATTTCTCGACCCGACCCTGAGTTGAACACGAGTTGAGGATATTTAAATATATATACATATATATAAACCAGCAAAATCTGATCATAAATTGAACTTGTTGAAGAATTCGCCCAGTTTACGGAGTTCCTGCGTGACGGAGTTTAATAGAGGAGGTTTTTGTAACTGGGCATTTCACAGTAGAAAATTTAACTGTGAACCATGACCTTAACTGTTAAGAGCATCGCTAAATAAAATAATAATAGGCCTACCTTAATGAGTAATATTTAGAATAAAAATTAAAACCAAATATAATAAACTAAATCTGAAGTAAAACCACGTGGTTGTATTTTAGAGAACTTGAAACATTTTGCAGGAATGTTTGAGTTTGTGTTTAGGAAGATAAGTGGTTATCATGCAGTGATGTGACAATACAGATTATTAAATGCTGAACCATTACAAGTCCAAAGATTCATTAAATCAACTGTAAATATACCATTGCCTCCATTTTAGTAGCATTTCCAAACTTCTTACCTTTCCATGGGTTAATTATGTGAATTATACATAAACAATTTACCTGAGAAGTAATTCTGCTAAAAGAATCAGTAATCAATATGCGATGCAGATCTGTCCAATTAAAATCACAGATACCAGTAAAAGTAACAAAACAAGACAACAAACACACCGAAATTGTTCCCAATACGTGTTTTGCCCTTCAACAGGACACCATCAGGGTAATATATCGAAGCATTTTATTTTATTATTTTAGTTTATTTTTATTTTTATTTATTTATTTAACCTGGTGGAGTTAAGGCAATGTGGTCTTCTCTTCCACTTAAAAGGACAAACATACATTACATCAGAATATAACAATCATAATTAACTTCTTCTTCTTCTTCTACTACAAGGTTTAGGCTATGCAGCCTGTTCCGGCGAAGTTAAAAGTGGAGTCCTTCTTCTGCGTGGTCGGCCAACATCTCTTGTTCCTCTGGGATTATACAGGAAGGTTCTTTTTGGTATTCTTTCGTTGTTCATTCTCATTACGTGTTCTGCCCATTTCTTATTATTTCGCTGATTTTACCTTCAATTTTATATATATTTAATTCTTCTCGTATAGTTTCATTCCTTATTCTATCCGCTCTTGTGCATCCTTTCACATTACGTAAAAACAGCATTTCCGCAGTCTATATCCTGCTTTTATCCCTTGATTTCATTGTCCAATTTTCACTTCCATACAACAACAAAGGAACAGCCATTGTTTTATATAATTTAAGTTTCGTATCTTTCCTTGTTTTCCGACCTAAGGTTCTTTTTATGGTTCCACAAATAGCCTGAAATGTATTTACTTTATTTTCTATATCTTTATTTTCTCTATAAGTTATATCACATCCTAAATATTGGAAATGTGATACTTGTTCTATTATTTTGTTATCCAGTACAATTTTTGATCTAATTCCATATTTACCAATAAATGCCATTACTTTTGACTTATTTATTGATATTTTACAATTATATCTATTGGCTATTAATTTAAATTTATATGCTAACATTTGGAGCTCATTTTCAGATTCTGCTAAAAGTACATCGTCAGCGAATAATAAAGCATTTATTTTATCTTTATTATCAATTAATATTCCTTCATTAGTTGAAACCTTCTTCCATTCTTTTAGGATATCGTCATAAGTAATGCCACGAGTGATTTCCAAATTATCGATAAATTCACGACTCACGAAGTGAGGAGTGAATTTATCTAGAGAATTTGGAAATCAAGAGTGGCATTTGTTAGGACTATTTAACGAATAAAATTAAGCTGTTTACTCACAAATCATTATTTAACGATAGTTTATTTTAAAATATTTATATATTTAATGTAAACGGCGATGTTTGAAAACAAATGAGAAACGATAGGTACGCTTCTACCGCTTCTTTTGTTTATCACTGCAACCAGATCATACTATTTATTGCCAAAGGAACGCAATATTGTAAGGAGGAGCTTTCTTTAATATGGTAATTATAACACTGATAAATATTTGGTGAAACACGACTCTGATTGGTTGTAAAACAGAAATCATTGAAACGTGATTGGTCATTGACTCCCATTTGGGGTATGAGTTAAATAGTCCATATAAATATTAAATAATATAGGTGAGAGTGAACACCCTTGTCGTACTCCTTGGTTTATTTGAAAAAATGTCTTATTTTTAGTCAACTGAGGGTCAATACAAATATTTGTTCCATAGTACAAGCTCTTAACAGTTTCTATAATCTGAATAGGGAGGCCTTTTTCTTTTAGGATATTCCACAATATTTCCCTGGGGAACGCCGTAGCGTAGAGGTTAAGGCACTGGGCTACAAGCCGGAGGTTCGAGGGTTCAAGTCCCGTTGGGGTCAGGATTTTTTAAACTGACCCAAACCCTCTGGCGGCACTATGGCCCTGGGGTCGACTCAGCCTCTAACGGAAATGAGTACCAGACACTTGTTCTGGGGGTAAAGGCGACCGTCACGCAGGGCTGACAACCCGGCTGACAAAGTGCCGATTGTCTAGAAAAAGTGGGAGCCTTAACCTCCTACTACCCCAAGGGCCTCCGGGTCTGTTGTGGGATCACTTTACTTTTACAATATTTCCCTGTTTACTCGATCAAATGCTTTATCTAAGTCTATGAATAACAAATGTGTTTCTAATCATAATTAACTCTAATATTAAATACTAAATGAAGATTTGATCAATAAGATCATATCTATTATATTGCGATCTATAATACAACCAGTTAATGATAGTTAATATTAAGACTAAAATTAATAATAAAATGTATTCAAGCAAGATTAATTAAATTGTTGGTAGACTGCCCCTGTCTAATTGTAGGCCTATATAAAAACACAATGAAAAATAATGAGATATGGAAAAATAATTTTACGGTTATACAATATTTAGACAAATGAAAATATTTGTTAACTTTAATACTATTTTCATCAATAATTAAATGCATTAAAACAATCAGTGAGGTGTATAAGTTAGTTTATTATTAAATAATTGTTTAGTTTGTTTTTGAAGGATGTTATAGTTTGACAGTCTCTGACATAGGACGGAAGGGAATTCCATGTTCAACTTTTATAAGATTCATGATGTGTTCCGTTGAGGTTTATTCAAAATTAATATAAAATTATGGAATATTCACCTGAAAGGTCCGTCTCCTCAACTTAATTAATCATTTAACTGTAGCGCTTTCGGGACTTGTCCCATCATCGGCAGGATTCAAAACTGGTGTTTCACTGAAGATCTGGTAGAGGGGGTTGCATGTATTGGGTTCGTTTTCGTTTATCAGGCTGTCGTTGTGAGCTGCTTTCATGATCCCATTTCACTAAAGAAAGCCGATAAAAACGTAAAAAATATCATACAGAACTAATAACAAATTAAACAACATAATAAACAATAACATCGAAGAAAATAACATTTTCAACAGCAAAGGAGTTTATAAACTGACATGTAAGGACTGCAACAAATTTTATATAGGAAGGAAAAACAGGAGTTTTAACATCAGATTCAAAGAACATTTTCGAGACTTCATTCACGCAGAAGGGAAATCAAGCTATGCAAAACACGTTATCCATGAAGGACATCGCATGTTAAATATTGAAAACACCCTAACAGTAATGCACAGAGAAAATAATCCAGCGAATATAAACGTACTCGAAGAGATGGAAATCATGAAAGCAGCTCACAACGACAGCCTGATAAACGAAAACGAACCCAATACATGCAACCCCCTCTACCAGATCTTCAGTGAAACACCAGTTTTGAATCCTGCCGATGATGGGACAAGTCCCGAAAGCGCTACAGTTAAATGATTAATTAAGTTGAGGAGACGGACCTTTCAGGTGAATATTCCATAATTTTATATTAATTCCATGTTTCAGCAAATGAGAGTGTAAAAGATAATGAATAATACATAGCGTGATGAGGAGGGATATAAAGGACAATGTGTGTCGGATAGTCTGATGAAGCGGCGTGATAAATAATTAGGCGCTGATGTGTGAAATATTTTATAGAGAAGGGATAGGGAATGGACAGTCATATGATCTCTTAGACGAAGCCTCGATAATTGTTCCAGGGACGGTGTGACATGGTCAAATTTGAGAATACCACAAATAATGAAACGTGCGCAAGAATTATGAACATGAAGTCTTTGAGTGAAAATAGTATTTAAGTCTGTAAAAAGAGTATCACACTAATCAAAATGGGTATTGCAAGTGTTTCTACTAACATTTTCCTTAGAGAAAATGGCAAACAATTTCTTACGCGATTTAATGAATGTATACCGTGTTCCAATATGATGGACGGGGTTTTAAGTAATAGGTATAACTTTACAAACGGAATTGGATGCGTGAATATTTGAAATAATGAAAGAAAAACTGTGAAAGTTTCATGTCCTGTATGAAGTAATGTGTTTCTTGTCATCATTACGTCACAACGTTAAATTTGTGAAAATGGCTACTCCTGTACAGAAGCCATTCTGTGTGTTGCAATTTGCGAGGTCTGGTTCCATTGTTGCAGTGCAGCGAGCTTCCCGACGGCGATTTGGAATTGATCCTCCGACAGATAAAAGTATCCGTCGATGGTATAACAACTGGATGTATCTGTAAAAGGAAAAGTCCACCAAATGAAAGTATCGAGAATGTCAGAGCATGACATGGTTTATTCCTGATGGCCTCCATGGACTCCCGATCTCACATATTGTGATTTCTTCCTGTGGGGGTATGTGAAGGACCATGTGTAGGTACCACCACTTCTCGTCGACCTTCCAGTCTTGAGAAGAAGGATTGTTGCTGCTGTTTAATCCATTGCTCCAAATATGCTGACCAAGGGTTGGTAAGAATTTGACTATCGCGTCTATATGAGTGCCGTGTAACGAAAGGTGCTCACATCGAATACTTACAAAATTATGTTATGAAAACTCGAGGAGTTTCTCTTTAATTCCATGTAAGTTTTGTTCTTATATATATGGTATGAGAAAAATAAATGCATGGACGGGATTCGAACCCGGAACTCTGAGTCTGTACCTCAGTGTGTTATCCGTTACACCACCAGGCGAATCCAATTCAAACACTTATTTTTCTTATATATGTATTATATCCTCCATTATTACTAGATGTCGCGAGAACTCGGCCATTGGCAGTGAAGACCGAGTTCTCGCGACATCTAGTAATAATGGAGGATATAATACATATATAAGAAAAATAAGTGTTTGAATTGGATTCGCCTGGTGGTGTAACGGATAACACGCTGAGGTACAGACTCAGAGTTCCGGGTTCGAATCCCGTCCATGCATTTATTTTTCTTATCATACCATATTAAGCTTGCATTGCTCAATGTTAAAGATTTAATTATAACATATATATATATATACATATATATATATATATATATATATATCATGTAAGGGAAGTTAACAACTTTGAAATCCCGTCCATCATTTTGGAACACGGTTTATTATTGAGAAGAAAGCATTAACGCTACTAATAGTTTAATTGGACAGATTTGCATCCCAGATTGATTGCTAACTCTTAGCGGAATTCAGATGTATGAAGTAAAATAAGAGAATAGCCTAAATAAAAGAGAAGAAGGTGGGAGTTATCAGAGGGTGGTGATCGAGCCTAATTAACACGACCCAACTTATGCACGCCTCCACACAAACGAGTTTGGTTGTCACTGCATTATTAAATACGAGCCTCGAGCACAAACTTGGTAATTAGTCTTACCATGTAATTACCACAACCCATAAATAAGACCGGCTTTTTCTCATCTCTGCGCCCATGGCCGGTACGTACATTAATAAGAGCCTGCTATGCCACGTTCAATAAATTGGTGTGGCATTGGCATGGCTAACGCGAGAATACAGTAATTCACAGCACATCGCGAAACCAGCCTCTTTCTTTTAATTACACTCATCATAAATACACACTCAGCTTCTATAGCTACGACATATTATTGTTTCCAATTCATATTGTCCATAAAGGGTGCCCCAAACCTCACACTCATTCATACTCTCAAAGACTTTTATACAGGGTGTTTCTAAATTAGACCGGCAAAGTTTGGGAACAGGTAGACAACCTTTTTTTTTTATTTACATATATGTTACAACCCGTGTTTCACCAATGGTATATCACGGGATGTTTACAGTTTTACAATTGTTCAATTATTGTTCTGGTTGTTCTTGTAGTTGACGGAAGATCCTCGTAAGAAATTCTGCAACGTTGACTGTGTTAAAGTGGAACTTCAGAATATTTGGCGGAGTAGCAATTTGTAGTATAGCTGGTCGATCTCTGGAGAACATGTTGCATTCAGTCATCAGATGGTGGGCCGTCTGCAGTGATTTTTCTGGGCAGTTGCAATAAGGTGAAGCAGTTTTGTTCATTTTGTGTAGGTAGGATTTAAATAGTCCATGGTTGGTGAGAAATTGTGTGGTTATATAGTTAGGCCATAGGGATAGGGACAGTCTATAGGGTATGTTGGGGATGAACATTTTGGTATGGAAGGCGTCATTTGATTTGGTGTAAATTAAATTCCAGATTGTTTCATAGTATTCTTTTAATAACTGCTTGCCTCGTGTTATAGGGATGGAGTTATAGTCGATAGTATTTTTGTAGCTAGCGGCTATTTTAGCCAGATAGTCAGCTCTTTCATTCCCTCGAAGACCTGCGTGACCTTTAACCAGTGGAGGTCAATCTTTCTCGTCTTTTTGAGTACGATTAGCTTTTCTCTGGTTTGGATCGCCAAAGGGTTGGTTGATTTTCTATTAGCTATGGCTAGAAGAGCGGCTTGTGAATCTACGTGGATAGCATATGTTGAAGTTACGTCTTTTTGTAGTTCAATCCATTCAACTGCCATTTGAATTCCAAGGAGTTCTGCCTGGAAGACTGAGCATTCTATGTCAAGTCTTTTCATATTGGTAAATACCTCCTTTGAGTTTTTCTCGGCTACCATGCCTGCTCCCACATGCTTAGCCGTTTTGGACCCATTCGTGAATATTAAGTAGTCGGCACTCCCTACAGTTCCAGTTGAATCTATTTCTATATAGCTATCTTTGGGATGAATTCCTTTTATTAGTGTTGGCATTTCAGTTCGTTTCAGTAGAGGGATTATAGCATTGGTGGCTTGGCCTCTGGATATTGCTTTAATGTCGTTGTGTAGGAGTTACTGTTGGATCCATGGGCATGACGCATGTTAGAGCTTGGAGAGCATTGTATGAAACTGTTCTGTATGCTTTTGTTGCGTACAGAAGAAAATGTCTTTGTATTTGATTCAATTTGGTTTAGCCCGTTTGGAGATTTGTGGGCTCCAGGAATCTGCAGCATACAGTATCATAGGCAGAATGGCTTGATGATAGATTGTCATAAGATGATGGAAGGACATGCCCCAAGTCGCCTTGGAACATCTGACTAGCATATTTCGGAGATGTGGTATTTTATTTTCCAGGTATAGTGAATGGGGATACCAGTCTATTTTGTGGTCTATCATCACACCCAAATATTTCATTTCATTTACCACATTTAGGCCCCATTCTGTAACTATTGGGTGATTGGCGTATGTGTCTTTCTTTCTGACGTACATAGGCATTAGAGAAGATTTCTCCTTAGAGATTACAAGTTTGTTTCTGCAACACCAATCTTGCAGGATTTGCAGTGTTAATTGGAGCGTGTTTAGTATGTGATCATGGGAATACCATTAAGTATAATCATTATGTCGTCTGCGTACACCACGGTCTTCAGGTCGGGTACGTCTGCCAGCTCTGAAATAAGTCTACTTACTAAAATATTCCACAGAGTGGGACCTGATACAGATCCTTGGGGGCATCCTTTGGTGACGTTCTTACTCGTTGAAGAGTTTCCTTGTCTGAAGTAAGCTGTACGGTCATGTAGGAAATCCACTATGATATTATAGATGTTTGAAGGACAGTTTATTTCTCGTAAACGCGCTTTGATACTTGGGTGCCAAGCATTGCCAAAGGCGCCACTGATATCCAGGGAAAGGAGGCAGGATTTCATCCCCTTACTTCTACTTTGGTGTACGAAATCTGAGACAGCTTTGATGGCATCAGAAGAGGATTTTCCAACGATGAAGCCATATTATTGTGGGGGAATGAGTGTCTTCTCTTGAGAAAGACGTTGAGTCTTTCCATCACCAATTTTTCCAAACATTTTCCGGGGATAGATAGTAGGCTGATTCCTCTGTATCCAGTGACGGATAGCAGCTTTCTCCTGTCTGACTTAGGGATAGCTATTACTCTTGCCTCTTTCCAGACTTTCGGGAAGCAACCTAAATGTAGACATTTATTAAAAACTATCTTCCAGAATTTTGGTAAGGTCTGATGTATGTTTTTAATAATAGTTCCATCAATTCCGTCGGGGCCTGGACATTTATTTTCATTTAAATTGTTATTTCTTCTACTTCGTGAGATGCGAACTCTGGCTCTTGTGGTGTGTTCAGGGCTACGCAGTCTCGGTTAGATTCTCTGATGAGTCTCTGCACATCGTTATCGAGATCTGGAATGTCATCTGGGAGTTTCATTGTAACATATTTTGTTGAGGAACGTAAGGGCTGAGACTTCGTTTCAATGCTAGAGGGAACTTACAAGAAGAGGTAGAAGAAAACGGATAAACACTCCTTTCAGTCCAAGAGTGGTTTGTCATTACTACTATCGCTTTATTTATTTACTTCCTGAGCTCAGTAGCATTTTTTCCCCCTTTTCGTTTACACTGTTTTTCCTTCTTGTTTTACTTTATTGTTTTTACCTTTTTTGTTAATTTTATTTTATTCTCACATATTGACACAAGGACAGGACACATACCCAGACCCAAGGTGGAGATTTAAAATCCCCTACCCCGCCGGGAATCGAACCCGGGTCGCCGGAGTGGAAGGTAGGGACTCTACCGACTACGCCACGGCGACGCACAGACATTCGGAACCTATTACAGCAAGTTTATTTACATCCATTGGTACGGTCTGTTGGATAGGTAGGGGTGGGCCGGCACGCTCGCCTGACCTGATCTGCCTACATTTCTTTTTGTGGGACTCAATGAAGGCAGTGGTTCATGAAGCCGATATTGTCTCTGAAGAAGATCTTGTAACATGCATTGTCAGCGCAGCAGCTGAAATAAGGGAAACTCCTTGCATCTTTGGATGGGTACGTCAAAGTATGGCACATTGATGCATTGTTTGTCTGGGTGTCAACGGACGTGTGTTTTAGCACTTGTTGTGATGGGAAAATAAACGGGATCCATCATGGCAATGCAACACTTATGTTTTCTTTCTTTTTTTTTAGAATAAGTACGTTTTGTTTTTGCTTGTGTGTAAAGTATTTAGATTAACACGCAGAATTACGTGACAAAGAATGACGATATTTGCACGTAAAAACTTCCTTCCATTCCTTCCTCTCTTGCACTGAAACGAAGCGTCAAACCCTACAGGTTCCTTAACAGAATATGCTTCAATGAAGGTTAACTATCTGCTCCCAAAGTTTGTCGGTCTAATTTAGAAACACCCTGTATATCTAGGAAGTGTTCTTGCTACAAGTGATAGTGCCCCTTAAGTTTGTCAAAAATAGAATTAAGAAAGCAAACAGTGCATTTGTCCAGTTACATTCAATATTGAAATCAAGCTCTATCTCTAGGCACACAAAATAAAAATTATCTAACTAACTCATTGGCACTATCGAACCCGTAGGTTTATGGCCGCGCGAACATAAGCTCTCCATATATCCCTATCCTCAGCCAATGTTTCCCAATCATTCCCTGTATAATCTACTTCCCTCAAATCATAGTTCAGCCTTTGGCATGGGTTCCTTGAAGTAGTTCCCGTCGGAGAAACGAATGGGGGAATATTTGATCTCCGTACAATTTTACCCCAATGGAACCCTCATGTTCGTATTTCTTGACGATTGTATTTTTATGGTGAAAGATCGTCACTCTTTCGACCAAGGTACTTTTTTCGTCTGGCTTATCACCTTCGACCAATCCGGCATGGGTAACCTTATCGGCAGTAATGCTACCGCCGGCATAGCTCTCGGGGTCATTTACAAAAAATCTCTAATAATGTGTAATCCGTGCTATTATATACTTGTAAAACTTGAAAAAAACTGGTAAAATTATAGAAAATAAATTGCAAACGCAAAATAATTATAAATTTATATTTTTTAGATCCACATGCTGATTACCAGGCGTTGTCCGGGAATCTACTCATCCCGATCTTCTTGGCATAAATGAGCTGAAAGATAAAAAATGTACGTCTTATGATTATTTGAATAAGTAAAATGAAAAATAATTATAAATATATATATAGTAATTATTTTAAGATTCCCCGTGCTGATTACCCGGTGTTGCCCGGGAATCTACTTATCTCGATAGTTTACTTAAAACATTACATTTTCATTGTATAAATATTGAATTATTTCAATTATAAACTTATTTAAGGATTTAACTTCTTGGCATAAATGAGTTAAAAGACAATATTCGTTATTGTGAGTTATCCGTAAAAGAATACCCCCCCCATGTGCTTGCTATGCTTGCACAGTAATCTAGGTACTTGTCTCGATCTTCTTGGCATCAATGAAAGACAAAAATGGTTATTATGAGTTATCCGTAAGAGATAAACATGTGATGTCGCGGACTTGTTTGTAAAGCTTTTGAGATATTAAATTCTGTGTACATTAATGTTGTGTATTTGTTATGGTTTAGGCAGCGTAAGCCATTTAAGCGTCCTAAGAGCTACTTTTTCCCCCACGTTTTCCACTACAAAAGGCGATTTTTGAGGGTGTAGGAGGTTGAGTATCACAACTGTCTTATAGCCTGAATCTCCTGAACATTTTGCAAAAAGCCCCATCACAATCGGATCAACGGCATGGTCGCGCATAAAGTACGAACAAACAAACAAACATTTTTATATATTAGATCAAATGGCAGTAACAATATCAAATAAAGAATTGTGAGAAAAAAACTGACCAAAAATAAGTTAAAATAGAATTAAAAAAGCGAAAATGGAACTGGATAGAATATACATTATAAAAAAACATGATTCGATAGAAAGAATTGCATTGTACTGGAACCCAAGGACACAGAGGAAGAGGAAGACTGAAACAGACATGGAAGAGAATCATCCTTGAAGAAACTGCAAAGGAGGGGAAAACCTGGAGGGAGGCGAAGAAGTTGGCTCAGAATTTTAAATGTTTCGTTTATCTCTGAACATCCCTATAAGTCGCGATTGTTTTTATTTTATGCCGCAAACAGAAAATCACTACCTGCACAAGTAAGCTAGCAACTGATAACACATTCGTTTCACTCACCCTCCTCTCCCCACTCCATGTGCAAACAAACAGCATGCAGGTTGTGAGGGTTATCCAGTCTACCGAGTCGGAAGTTTTCCTGTAGTTTATATGAGAATTTTAGCGCTGGATTTTAGTACCTTGCAGTTAAAAACGGAGGATAATTTTTTGGACCTTGGTATATGATAACGCTTTTCTGGAAGAAATTTCAAGGTAGGTTTCAACATGCAATGATTGGCATTTTCCTTGTCAGAATAGTTGTTTATTTTGTTTGAGTTTTTATAATTGCAGCAACTGGAATGCACAGGAAATGAGTTACTAATATAATATTATAATAATATTGTGAAAAGAAAAATCAATGTCTGCACCAGGAATCGAACCGTGGACCTCTAGTTCTCCAGACTAGTGTGCAGCCCACTACACCATTCGTGGGCTGCACACTAGTCTGGAGAACTAGAGGTCCACGGTTCGATTCCTGGTCCAGTCATTGATTTTCTTTTCACACTATCATTATAATATTATAACATGATCCATTATTGGAACTGTGTTAAAATGACAGTATTGGAAAATGTTAAGTAACTAATATATTTTTATTGAGAAAGCCTTTTACTTCAGTAATGTAAAAACATGAATTAGAAGACAAAAAAGTACTCATAAATTGTAACTGAAAATTCTGTCCAACCTGAAACCCACGCTACGTATTGGCAGGTTGATAAGTAGTTTTTACTCTAAGTTGTAGAGTTTGTGATTTGAGTGGTCAAATTGTCACAAGATTTAGTGAATATTATAAAGATGGCAGAAACTGAAGGAACTTCTTGGTACAATAAAATTTGAAGTTAATCGGTTGGAAGTGAGAGTGTTATTAGCAAACTTCCGTTTTATCGCTGAGTTGCAGCGCTGTTTTGTGCTGACCAAGCGGTCCACTTCAATTGGCAGAGGGTAAGATATGATTGACATTAAATTGATCCTCTCGTAAAGTTAAGGGAATCCAATCATAAAAATACTCTACTCTCAAATGGAATTAATTCCAATTCCTTTACTTCGCTCTCTCAACATGTCACTGCGCTCTTTCATAATCGTAAGTTTACCACAAAAATGAACTTTATTCTATCTCATTAGTAGTTTATTTTCATTTAAATTGTACTTTCATGTTTCATTCCTTAAACTTACACTAAATCAATCCACGAGTAACTGTAGTGTAACCAAACTATTAAATAATTTATGTTAATATTCATCATCAGACTGCGATGGGCAGGACATATGACACGAATGGGGAATGAAAGACGTGCATGGAAGCTATTGTAGGAAAACCAGAAGGAAAACGCCCAGTTGGTACCAAGAATGAGGTGGAAGAATAACATTAACTATGACTTGAGGGAAGTAGATTACACAGGGGATGATTGGAAAGCATTGGCTCAGGATAGGGACATATGGAGAGCTTATGTCCGCGCGGACATGAACCTACGGGTTCGATAATGTCAATGAGTGAGTGAGTGAGTGAGTGAGTGAGTGAGTGAGTGAGTGAGTGAGTGAGTGAGTGAGTGAGTGAGTGAGTGAGTGAGTGAGTGAGTGAATCTTCATCATCGGCATCATCAAGGACTAGATCTTAAGGTCTGTTCCGATCTCATATTAGAATAGGCCTGTCCATTTTTACTGGCTCTTCCTACATTTCTTCGTCCTAGTGGTTTGTAATGAAGAATATTTCGGAATTCTGTTGTTATCCATTCTATTGATGTGGTCCATTTATTCATCTCTGTATTGTGCAATTCTATCCAATAGTTTTAATATATTTAATTCCCTTCGTATATTTTCATCTCGTTTTCGATCTGTTATTGTATACCGTAGTCTCCACACTATTCAAAAACCTTATTTCTGACGTTTCCATCATTCGCTCCTGGTTTTTGGTTAAGAACCAGTGTTGAAACCGCCACCATTGTTTTATAACATTTTAAAAGCGTCTTCTTTCTAGTTCCTTTGAGACTTCGTTTTATGTCAAGATTTGATTAATAGATAGATGGATGGAAAGCTCTGCGGCCATCACTTAAGTGTTGGCGGTGAGCGATCCATTTTGGTCCTCCTTAATAGGTAGAACCCCGGGTTCCTGTAAAATACATTAGCCCGGTTTAAATTTTGAATTCAAATTAGAAATTAATTAGCAGAGTGAAGTCGGAAGCGGACCTTTTGGGGTTCTATTCCAGCATTTGCTCTTTGGATTGAGGGAAACCGCTTAAAACCTCAATCGGAATAGTCGATCACGCGGGATCTTGCCAAATTTGGCTTTCAGATGACTCTATATTGGGAGGGCATCCAGGCTTCTCTTTATTTCAATACGTATAATGTGCTGAAAAAAATCCTAGAGAACCAGGAAATTATCGCCCGATAACATTATTAAACACAATGAGTAAGGTATCTGAAATAATTACTCGTATATGTAAACGCCTAATCACAATCTAAAACAATTAAATGTAATTCGGGATGAACAGAACGGATTCCGTCCAAAACATAGCACAGTAACCCAGCTAATGAGACTCGTTGAACATATCGCTAGAGGGTTCAACGAAAATCGTGTCACGATTGGATTATACTTAGATATAAAGCAGGCCTTCGACAGTGTGTGGCATCACGGCCTACTACGGAAAATGATCGAAACTTCGTTTTATTTGTATTGTAACTTAAATATGAGACTAATTATCGTAAATCATATCTAGCTTTCTTGTGGCTATGTTCCTCACCGTTTGTCTCGATGATCCACGGATTTTTAGGAACAAATAGTCCAAGGGACAAATCCTCCGGGAAAGTGACTTCACGCCGTGAGTCCCGAGTTTCTAAATTTTCGGGCTCGTAAAAGAACCTCAAGCCTAAATTAGTGCCTCTGAGCAAAATTTAATCGGCCATAATTTACTACTAGATGTCTCATTGAGGCGATGAGCTGACCACGTGTCACTCACTGACATCTATAGAGTAATAAGCATGACTAAAGTAGCTTGGTCAAGAAACTCTCGCTAGTGGAGCACCCATGTCTCCATGAGGGTTGTATGGAACATATACATACATATCTAACTTGAGTGAAAATCTGCCAGGTAAAATAAATCTGCTGCTTTCATCATTATGATTATGATGATGATGATTATTATTATTTTTTATTATTATTAATCCAGAGTGAAACATGCTGCAAGATATCGTATCCATTTATATTATTTAATTGTTAAAAACATTTTTTTTTCCTTCGATCACTACAAAAATAAACAAAAATTCTAATATGGTTTCCAGTAGCTTCTCATACTTTGGGGATTCGAAGTTATCCCTGAAATAAAAATAGACTAATCATTAACATAAATTATTGTATTCTATAATGTTACATTGTATCTGACAATGTATCTCTGTTCTATTTACTTCTGTCAAAGCAATGACCTTCATTTCATAGCTTCTTGATATCATTTTTCCAAGTGTGTTCAGATCGTCTCAATAGATTTTCCTCTGGTGTTGACCATTCTCTCTATTTTGTCAATGACATCTCTATCTCCTCTCATAGTTTCTCCTACTTTATATTTGGTATTTTATCCAATCCTGTTCCTTTTAAATAATCTTGAAATACACTCCATTCTTCAGACCCATATACGCCTACTATAACAATAATTGTGTGTGTATACACACACACACACACACACAACACACACACACACACACTAGTGTCCAAAATTAAAGCAACAAACTGAAATGTTTACTTTCTATCTTAATTGTGCCACAAAATATTCTGGCTTATACCAGAACAAAAGGACTAAACTCAGTAAACATTCTAACATCATTTTTCATGCAATAACAGAAATAAAAATGATTTTTTCTTTTTAAAGTGATTTTACGTTCACACTCAGTATCAAGAAATGTGGTTACAAGTGCTCAATATGGCGTGGTATCACCTCTGTCAGCAATACAGGCCTCACAACGACAGTGCATGCTGCAAAAGAGGTCATCCATCTGATTTTGAGGTATGAACGTCCATTCTTCCTGCAGGGCAACTCTCAAGTCCTCAAGAGTGATTGGTGGATGATGACGTGAAGCAACTCGTCTCTTTAGCATATCCCAAACATGCTCTATCGGATATAAGGTGGGAGACCAAGCGGCCAATCCATTCGAGCAATGTCTTCAATTTACTGGAATTCGCTGCTCTGTGTGGACGAACATTATCGTCCATCCGCAGGAAGTCTGGGCCCAAAGTATTCTCGAAACAAGCGTACATGAGGTAACAAGATCTCGTCGCGATACCTGGCAGCGGTTAAACCTTGTCGGTTTACCGTACAACTTCCTGTAGAGGTGTTCGAGCAGTTATCATAATGCCTGCCACACCATTATTGATCCACCTCCATATGAGTATCTTTCCAGAATGTTTGACGGCCGAAATCGTGTTCCAGATTCTCTCCAAATGCAAATCCGCCGAGAATCGCTCTGAAGACCGAATCTGGACTTATCTGTAAAGAGGGCATTAGTCCACTGTTCGTCCGTCCAACTGACATGTTGGCTCCATTCTCGACATCTTTTTTTTTTGTGATCACGTGTCAGGGGTACACATACAGCGGATCTCCGACAGTAAAGACCTCTCTGTTGAAGCCTTCTGTACACTGTTTGCCGCGATACAAATGTTCCAGTGGAAGCTGTGAGGTCAGATGCCAGTTGTTGTGCAGTACAACACGGTTCCGTCTTGCCCTTATTGTCAAGTAACGATACTTTCTTTGTGTGGTGACTCTTGGTCGTCCTTGCACTGGTTTTCGGGTTATATTTTCTACCTCTACAAACTGTTGCCACATCCAGGAAACAACAGAATGACACACATAGCCTAGTGGCCACATCAGCTAGATGCTGTCCAGCTTACATTCTCCCTATCGTCCTACAACGCAGGGAGTGTGCCTGGCGTCTTCTCTGTGTCATATTGCACCTGAATGTTTACACAGTGAATGCTGAAGTGGGACTAAAGAGAGTAAACATAAAGCACCCTTTGATAGGTGCACTGACGTTATCACTTCATTGATTCTACAAAGACAGGAATGCTATTTCACATAGAGGATATTATTTTCTACAGATATTTGCTTACGTTCTACTGGCACTTGGTACTATTCTATTGTTTATTGGACACAGGAAGGTGAAATTTCAGTTTCTTGCTTTAATTTTGGACACTCGTGTATATATATATATATATGTATGTGTGTGTGTGTGTGTGTGTTTGTGTGTGTGTGTATGTGTGTGTGTGTATGTGTGTGTGTGTGTGTGTGTGTGTGTGTGTGTGTGTGTGTGTGTGTGTGTGTGTGTGTGTGTGTGTGTGTGTGTGCGCACCTGTGCACTTTCCCGTATGTTTTTCCCATTAGAGTTTAAACATATATATTTTTTTTAAGTTTCTGTGTTTCTAATTATACACTTGTAATTTATTCTTTGTTAAATATCACTTCTAATTATTTGCATTTTTGTAAAATTTTAATTTACTAATTATAAATTACAACTTTATTACTCTGTTCAAAAAAACTGCAATTAAACTAGCGTGAAATATTTTCAAAGTCCTATAGAATAACAGTGCACATGCGCCAGAGTTTATAAAGCCAGCGATAACCCACAATCGAACCACATATCGATTATCATCCTCGATTGCTATCCGTCGCTATGAAATTTAAATGACCAATATTTGCAATAAATTCCCAAATCTATATTAAAAAATTAATTTATTTGTATACAGAATTTTAATGTCTACACATCTTTATGTGCCTAAAGTTTTATTTTTCTTCTCCACTTGTCTCTCTCCATCCAATCCATGTCCTCCAGTCCTCTTGCTCTAATTCCAGTTCTGATTTCCTGGATCCACGAATTTCGTCTTCCTCTCCTTCTTCCAGGTGGACACCATTCCAATGTTTTACTGGGTAATCTTTCTTCTTGCATTCGTCGTACGTGCCCATAGCAATTTAATTGCTTATACCGTATATAATCTACTATTGAATAACCAACATTCATTTTTCCTCTTATGACAGTATTTCTTGTGTTGTCTAATTTTGAACATCTTGCTGCTCTCCTCAAGAAATCCATTTCCATCGACATAAGTTCTAAGTTTTTGTTGAATTTCCAAACTTCAGCTCCATACGTGACAGTACTTCTCACTATTGAATTATATATTTGTAATTTATTTTTCCTGGTTGTATGTCTGTTCCATAAGACTCCATTCACCATTGCTGTTATTGCTCTACCTTTATTTATTCTGTTCTTAATATCACTTTCTTGTTTATCCTGTTTATCTAATTTTACTCACAGATACTAAAATTCTTCACATCCTCTAATATACCCCTTTTCATCTTCTAATATCAAATCTTCGGTTTCGGCTCCACATCCCATATAAAATGTTTTTTTCTAAATTTATTTTCAAAACCCAGTTATCGTATTCGTCCAATAATTTTCTGAACATAAACTCCATGTCTTCATATTCCTGAGCAATTATTATCTGGTCATCCGCAAATAACAGTGTATATATTGTATCTGTTGTTCCATCTCCAATTGGTACTCCCATTCCTGAACATTTTTTACTCCAGTTTGACAGTGCTTTATGATAAATATCTTATATAATGTTGGTGATATGCTACAATCTTGACGAAGGCCTTTTGTTACTTTAATTTCTTCTTATATATATTTTTTCCAATTTTAATTTTAGATACTGCATTTTAGATACAAATTTTTATTGCGTTAATAATTGTATCGTTTATGGCCATATCTTCTAATGCTTCCCACAACTTTTGTAAAGGTACAGTGTCATATGCCTTTTCTAAATCCACAAATGTGAAATGAACTTGTTAGTTATTATTATTCGTCTTTTCAATCAGTTCTTTTACCACAAATATGTGATCATTTGTCGATCTCTCTGACCTAAAGCCTGCTTGTACTTCATTCTCCTTATGTTTTTAATTTTCTTCCAAATAGTATTTGATTATTTTTCCATATATACGGCTAAAAACATTCATTACGGTGATTCCTCTATAATTATTGCTTTCTTCCTTTCTTATGAATGACTGATATCAACCCAATGTTCCATTTTACTGGTCCATCTTCTCCGTTTAGCCATATCTCAAAAAGGCTCCTTAACAATTCAAATAATTTCCTTGTACCATATATAATTAATTCTGGCTGTACTCCTTCTTCCCCACGAGCCGTTCCATTTTTTAAACTTCCAACTACTATCTCTACTGTCTCAATATCTAAATGTATACTCGTTCTGTTTTGATCATCAGTTTCCTCTGCAATTCCACTTAAAAATTCCAAACTATCTTCAGTCAATAGCTTGCTAAAATAATTTCCATTAATTTAAAGAAATTCCCTGAATATTGATTTTATTGTGTCCTGGCTTTCTTAAATTTTTCAAAGTTCTCCATGCCTCTGAACACCTTTTTCCTCCAATATGAGTCTGAATTCTTTGACAGGTTCTTTCCAATATTTATTCTTTTCTTCTGTCACCTTTTTTCTTACCATTGCTTGTGCTTTTTTATACTCCATTTTGTCCGTCAAATTGTTTGTACTTAACCATTTAAGATATTTACTTTTTTATCATCTACATCATTCTTAATCTCCGTGTTCCAAAAATAAGTTTTCTTATTCTCCATTTCCTTTTCTCCCAAAGCCTCCCTAGCAGCCATATGTATATTTTCGACAATATACTGATATTGTTTTTCAGGAGTATCAAATGTATTTTCAATTAACATTTCGTCCAGCCTCTTGCGGTAAAGGTATAAAATACTATCGTCCTCTAACAAGTGAGTATTATATAGAGGTGTGTGCGTAATTTCTGATGTCTCCAATTTCTCTTTCTTATCGTCACTCTTATTAAAATATGGAAAAAGTATTTTTGCATTTACCAAATAACGATCATTGCCACGGGTTGGATCTCTATAGACGCTAACATCTTGTATTTTCAAATCCGTATTTTGTCCAACAATTATATAATCTATTATTGATCTGTGCTGTAAAGTATCTTGATATCTTGTGTATTTATGAATGTCTTTGTGTTGATAAAATCCGTTTGTAATTTTTAACGAGTACTGCTCACTTTCGCCGTTATCATTAATTTTCTTCTCTCCAAAAGGACCGACCACTTCACTTCCAATCTTGGTGCCAGTTCTACTAAAATCTCCCATCGTAATAATTTCTCTTGAGTTCCAAATTTCGTTTATTACGTTATTCAAGTTTCCATAGAACTCATCTTTCTTCGTAGTAAAAAATATTAATAATATTTAAATTACCAAACGTTTTATTAAAAATGAGTGTACACTTATCACTCCCTAATGCTGATCCAACCAGCGATAACCCAAAACAGCGATAGGAAAATCATAGACTAAGTAATATGCTCTGTGGAGAAAATAAGAGTACACAATACTGTCTAACAGTGCCATAATATTGTGATTTGCATATCTAAATAAATACTTCAAAACTGTCTAATAATGTTATAAAAATTGTTTGAAAAAAGTTTAAAATATTAAATAATGTTAGTAAATACAGAAGAAGAACTATAGTTTACAACAATATAACTGAAAAACCAAGCGCTAGTAGAAGTGCAATTGAGCCCTCCATTGTATTCTATTTACTTAGTTTAATCTAACCTTATAGGTAGCTACTTTTACATGCCACATGCTACCCGGACCTTAAAGTGCCCATTGGGAGAGGGAGTTAAGCTATGGAACTCACACACTGTACTTTTTTTGACCGCATAAAGATATGGAGGGCCTCCCCGAAGGAGTGATCAGCTCAATTCAGGGCCTTGACATTTAATCGAAACATACCATTCACACACCACTTTCATACTAAACATGGCGAATATGATAATGATGATTTTCGAGTATCGTTTGGACCTTAAACGTTCCTGACATGTCTTATAGGTGAGGAAAAACCCCGAAAAACTTAACTTTATTACTACTACTGAGTATTTGAGAATAAAGATCTTAGGAAAATTTTTGAACTAAAGAGATAGACAGACAGGTGAATGGAGAAAGCTGCATAACAATGAGCTAAATGAACTGTACATAAAGCCAGATATAATAAGAACAGTTAAGTCTGGTAGATTGCGATGGGCACCAATGGAGAATGAAAGACGCGCATGCAAGCTTCTTGTAGGAAAACCAGAGGGAAAAGGCCCAGTTGGTATATCAAGACTGAGGTGGGAGAATAACATTAACCATGATTTGAGGAAAGTACATTATACCTGTATATTGGAAGACATTAGCTCGGGATAGGGATGTATAGAGAGCTTATGTCCGGGCGGCCATGAACCTACAGGTTCGATAGAACCAGTTAGTTAGTTAGAATAGGCCCATTCAGATTTTCAATATTAATCAAGCTTTTTCATAATTCTCTCGGAGCTTTCTGACTTCTTTATCTTCAGCCGTTACTAATTGATCGTCACAAAATAATACATTACAGATTTTAATGTATTTAAAGTCACTATTTTCTTCTTCTTGGTTCTAAGGGTCAAACTGAATCTTGGCTTCTGTTGTGTATTTTAGTTTGTAGAATTAATAGTTATTTCTTTGGCATGACCCTGCCCTGGATACGAATTTCAGAGAACAAACACACAACATACCGTTCATAAAAGCACCTGTTAAGGTTGTTAAATTTATTTCACTGTAACACATAATAAGTTGATTTTTTTTTCTTTTCTTGTGACTTACAATTGTTTTTTAGAATAAAGGACCAGATTCGCTTTTTATTACATGACTAGCTAATACTCAGCGTGCCCTGCTACGCCTAAATAAATGAAAATTAATGTGCTTTTATGTTTAGTTGAATAAGTAGAAGGAAAAATAATTATAAATTTATATTTTTAGATATCCCGTGCTGATTACCCGGCGTTGTCTGATCATCTTGACATAATGATCTGAAATACGAAAATTAATGTTTTATGTTTAGTTAAATAAGTAAAAGGAAAAATGTATATCGTAATTATTTTTAGATACCCGGTGTTGTCCGGGAATCTACTCATCCCGATCTTCTTGGCATAAATGAGCTGAAAGACAAAAATTAATGTACTTCTTATGATTAGTTGAATAAGTAAAATGAAAAATAATTATAAATGTAAATCTTAATTATTTTAAGATTCCACATGCTGATTACATGATGTTGCCCGGGAATATACTTATCTCGATCTTCTTGGCATAAATGAGCTAAAAGACAAAATTCGTTATTGAGAGTTATCCGTAAAAGAATACCCGCCATGTGCTGCTATGCTTGCACAGGAATCTACGTACTTGTCTCGATAGCCTATTCTTGGCAACAATGATAGACAAAAATGGTTATTGTGAGTTATCCGTAAGAGATAAACATATGCTGTCGCGGACTTTTTTGTAGAAGCTTTTTGAGATATTCAATTCTGTGTACCTTAATGTTGTGTATTTGTTATGGTTTAGGCAGCGTAAGCCATTTAAACTTCCAAAGAGCTACCTTTTTCATGTTTTCCACTATAAAGGGCGATTTTTAAGGGTGTAGGAGTTGAATATCACAACTCTCTTATAGCCTATGTTCATCCCGGAAATCTCCTGACATTTTGCAAAAATCCCCTTCACAATCAGATCAACGGTATGGCCGCGCATAAAATACGAACAAACAAACAAGCAAACATTAATTTTATATATTAGATTAATAAATAACACTTGCAAGGATTTAGCACAATCCTTATTCTTATTTTGATTATTAATGGAAAAACTGCACTTAAACTAGCGTGAAAAGTCCTATACAATAACGGTGCGCATGCACCAGAGTTTGTAGAGCCACCGATAACCCACAATCGAACCACATATTGATTATCATGCTCGATTACTATCTGTCGCTATGAAATTTTAATGACCAATATTTGCAATAAATCCCCAAATCTATGTTAAAAAGATATATTAATAATATAAAAATTACCAAACGTTTATTAAAAATGGATGTAACTTGCTTTTCGCTCCCTAACGCTGATCCAACCAGCGATAACCCAAAACAGCGATAGAAAAATCATAGACTAAGTAATATACTCTGTGGAGAATATAGCAGTTAGCATCACAATATTGACTAACAGTGTCATAATATTGTGATTTGCATATTTAAATAAATACTTCAAAACTGTCTAATAATGTTATAAAAATTGTTTGAAAAAGTTTAAAATGTTAAATAATGTTAGTAAATACAAAAGAAGAGCTATTGTTTACAACAATATAACTGAAAAATCAAGCGGTAGTAAAAGTGCAGATGAGCCATTATTAATTCGTTAATAATTTAATAAGTAACTTAGCAACTTTGTTGATAGAACTTAATATATTTTATCACTTTTTGTCACAATAAATAAGTTATCGCCTTTATAAAAATTGTGTCCATTAGTTCAGGACCTTCATTACAATCTGTTTACGTAACAAGTGCGTCTGATTATTTCGACATTCCAAAAGTGAATAACGCAAATCTAAGCCAAGGGAAACAGTCTTGGAATTAAAACTGTAAAACCCCGTACCAACTTCCTGAGAAAGTCTAGAAATTACCGTACTCGAACCTTCTGTAAGTGGAAGTAATATTTTTAAAAATGACAGAGTCAATTACAGTAAATATGATAATTGAATTACAATAAAAATCAATGAGAAGTTAACAAAGTACAGAATATTGAATGTGCAGAGAGATCCAAAAGTCGCGGACATCTTGATAATAATAGGGCTACGTAAGATTTAAAAATTACAAAATAAACATGTTCACATCTAGGCTATAAAACTTATAATAAAAACGAATGCGTCTGTCTGTCCTGTATGCATTACTACACCATTCATCCTATTGTGATGGGACTTTTTTCAAAATGTTCAGCAGTTTCTCGGGAAGGTTTTAGGCTATAGAGAGTTAATATATAATTATGGAATATTCACCTGAAAGGTACGTCTCCTCAACGTAATTAATCATTTAACTGTAGCGCTTTCGGGACTTGTCCCATCATCGGCAGGATTCAAAACTGGTGTTTCACTGAAGATCTGGTAGAGGGGATTGCATGTATTGGGTTCGTTTTCGTTTATCAGGCTGTCGTTGTTGTGAGCTGCTTTCATGATTTCCATCCTGATAAACGAAAACGAACCCAATACATGCAACCCCCTCTACCAGATCTTCAGTGAAACACCAGTTTTGAATCCTGCCGATGATGGGACAAGTCCCGAAAGCGCTACAGTTAAATGATTAATTAAGTTGAGGAGACGGACCTTTCAGGTGAATATTCCACAATTATATATTAATTTTGAATAATACCTCAAAGGAACACATCATGAATATTATAAAAGTTGATATAAGGGAGTTGTAATACTCAACTCACCCTTCATAATGAAAAAGTGTTCTTCGGAACTTTTTGGACGCTTAAATGACTTACGCTGCATAAACCATAACATATACACCAAATTAATGTAGGATACACAGAATTGAATATGTAAAAAAAAAATCCACAAAAATATTATTTTACGGATAACTCATAATAACCATTTTTATCTTTCAGCTCACTGACGTCAATAAGATCGGAATTACTAGATTCCTGGGTAAGCGTAGCAGCGCACGGCGGGTATTCTTTTACGGATAATTGTCAATAAACATTTTTCTCTTTCAGCTCAATTACGCCAAGCAGATCGGGATAAGTAGATTCCAGGGCAACGCCGGGTAATCAGCACGAGGTATCTAGAAATAATGACGATATAAATTTATAATTATTTTTCTCTTTTTCTTATTCAACTAAACATAGAAACACATTTAATATATTTAGGCATAGCAGCGCACGCCGGGTATTAGCCAGCAGGCCTATATTTATAAAGATTACGTTTACTTGCATCAGTTTTCATAATATATGTTCAAAATGGCAGCCCCGTTCAATAATACATGTACCAAATAATGTTACCATGTTTGCGGCACGCATATAATATTGTTAATCTGTTAATCTACGTTATTTTCCTCTTTAGTTCCTTCAGAATGTGCAACCTCTCCTTTAAGATGACCACACAGGGAAAAAAATCTGGGGACATCAAATCGGGGGAACGTGTGGACTTTAATACTTCAGAAATGATAACATCGCCAAAAAAAAAGTCTCGCAAAGAATGCATGGTTTCATTAGATGAGTGACATGTGGCACTGTCCTGTTGGCACCAACATAACAATAATAATTTTCAATAAGTGCAAAACCCTACGTAATGATGTATATGTACATAACACTGTTCACTGTGGATTCAAAAGAAATGGGGTCCAACATTCGACGACGTGATACATAACACCACGCTCCAATTTTTTGACAGTGTAAGGGAGTTTCATGTAACACATGTGGATTTTTGGTCGACCAAATTCGAGAGTTTTGATTGATTACGTAGCCACTAAGGTGAAACCATGCCTCATCTCTGAATAACATCGGTCAAGCCCTGCAATTACATGGTTGCAACCACGACAGCAAACGTGTACAAAATACTATGCGCTTTTGTTTATCCAGTTCCTTCAATTCTTGAACACTGCGCACATGATAAACACGAAAATGTAACCGTTTCATCAGTCTCTGAGCACTTCCATATTAAATGTGTAAACATGTTGGCAATTGACAATAGCGGCAATGCCTTATAAAGTTGGCAATGATGACGCCAATATCACTTGTTCTCCGATTACTCAAAATGGCCAAGATGGTGGCATAGTGACATTTTCTGCAAAATTACGTAATTCTGAATTTAGCCATAATTCATAGCTACTTTTCAGGACGCATAGGCCTATGTATGATTACGATTTTTAGGTTATGTTTATGTCCAAGTCATATAATAATCTTTTCCGCCATTTATAGTACTTTTTTCCTGAACATGAGATATATATATATGTATTATACATACATACACATTCCTCAGGTCGCTAATTGGAATCTAAAATAGTAAATTTGGGAAAAACTGCACTTAAACTAGCGTGAAATACTTTCAAAGTCCTAAAGAACAACAGTGCGCATATGCCAGAGTTTATAGAGCCAGCGATAACCCACAATCGAACCACATATCGATTACTATCCGTCGTTATGAAATTTAAATGACCAATATTTGCAATAAATCCCCAAATCTATGTTAAAAAATATATTAATAATATTAAAATTATCAGACGTTTATTGAAAATGGGTGTACACTTACTTATCACTCCCTAACGCTGATCCAACCAGCGATAACCCAAAACAGCGATACAAAAATCATAGACTAAGTAATATACTCTGTGGAGAAAATAGCAGTTAGCATCACAATATTGTCTAACAGTGTCATAATATTGATTTGCATATTTAAATAAATACTTCAAAGTTGTCTAATAATGTTATAAAAATTTCTTGAAAAAACTTAAGATATTAAATAATGTTAGTAGATACAGAAGAAGAGCTATAGTTTACAACAATACAACTGAAAAATCAAGCGCTAGTAGAAGTGCAGTTGAGCCGTAAATTTGTTAGTTTTATTTCTTTTCAATAACAGTAAAACATAATATGCCCCCTTTTCTTTTTTGTTGCATAACCTAATAAGTAACATGTGTTGTTATTGTTCCATCTCTGTAAATGTCAGAACCTTATCTTTTCAGAACATTAGGTTATGTATTAACCAGGCAGAGGGGGGTTTTAGTAAGCAATCATATTACCGTACGGAATGTAAATGACGCCAGGCTCTATGTATGCATTGCCTTCACCTGTATATAATGTAGATGGATAACATATAGGCCTAACACTGCAAGATCACAGACGCATATTCCATCGGTGCGTTATGTTACTAAAACCCCTTTGCATGTGTATAACATAGTTCAGCCAATCCAAGTCAAACGTAAACCTGGAATCTGGCATCACTCTTGCACGAGAGACAAAATTTAAGAAAGAAATTGCATACTGTACTTACTTTGTGATGTCAAATGGAGAAAAAAACAATAAACAATCTCTCCCATTAATGTCAACAAGGTCTCTGCTTAGCTGATCAGTTTCTATACGATTATTCGTGCTTGACCTCCTCTACACGTAGAAATATTTGAACACATCTTGGCCGTCATACGCTACACTAAAATGAGTAAATTTGCTATGATTCCCTCGGCCAGGTAGCCCTATTTAATGTATGTATGCCGCAGCATTACGATCTAGTAGGCAATGGTTATACCTTCAGACATCATGGGCGTTTTCAATAAAGTAAACCTAGCTCTCCAGGACCGTACTTCGATACTCTACCGCCAGGGGCATTGGTTGTTTACTGCCAGCGTTTTTTGTTCAACTAATTAGGACCTACAATGCAAATCTTAATTGAGTTAAAAGAGGAAATAAACTTCTAATATGTGCTTTCAGAATACAGTAATTTTTCTACGATTTAATTTACTTAATTATAATATCTCATATTTTAATAATTGGGGAGTTAATAATAATTATATAGGCCCTATATAATTATTCGGTACGTGTTTATGTCACGGAACTCCTCCTAAACGACTGGACCGATTTTTATTAAATTTTTTGTGCGTATTTTAGTGGGTCCTTGGATGGCTTAGATTCACAATTGGACCCTCTAATGCCATTAGGTGTAGGAGTTCATCTGAAGGGAAAATTTAAAAATCGCTCTAGCGGTCACAATTTTCGATGTTTAACAACGAAACTCAGTATATTCTATTAAAATAAACAGAGGTAGGTATTATCCAAAAATGAGTGAAATCCGACAATTAGAAGAGGAGGTTTACCCGAAATCCGAAATTAAAAACTGCATAAATGACTCAACCGATTTTGATTTTTTTTTTTGTATTTGAGTGGGTCCCTTGGTGGTTTAGATTCACAATTGGACCCTCTAAAACCATTAGGTGTAGGAGTTCACCTAAAGTGCAAATTTAAAAATCTCTCTAGCGGTCACAATTTTATATGTTTCACAACAAAACTCAGAATATTCTATTAAAATAAACAGAGATAGGCAGGTATCAAAAAACGAGCGAAATCTAACAATTACAAACGGAGGTTTACCTGAAACGCGAAATTAAAACCCCTGTTTGGGTCGTCTCAGAGTATACCATACAATTCAATTAACATTTAATGTTTTCATTTATTTAGGCGTAGCAACGCATGCCGGGTATTAGCTAGTATAATTATAAAAATACAAGATTGTTAACAATTGTTCACTTCATTAGAGCCGTAAATCAAATCGGGTGTGTAATGGCCTACATATTGTGTTCAGAAACCGATTATTCCAAGCATGAAGTTATTTTACCTTCGTATACCTAAGGCATGGTTTTCGTCTTAAAGAAATCCATTGACCACAGTCGGGTTTCAATCCGCGAACCTCGGAAACAGAAACGAGCATGAGAACTACCAGTCCACGGGGACAACAAATTCTCACATCACGTGTTTATTCCAAAGAAGTTGCTTTGATGTAAGGAATTAAACCCGGGACCACTGCGTATTAAACATGTAACCATTATATCACGCAAGTGGTATTTAGATTTACGGCACGTAAAAGAATTTCTTCTTCTTCTTATTATTATTATTATTATTATTATTATTATTAGTATTATTATTATTATTATTATTAATTATTATTATCATTATCATTAGCATTATTATTATCATTACCATTATCACTACCATTAGCATTACCATTATCATTATCATTATTATTATTATTATGATTACTATTATTATTATTATTATTATATATTATTACTATTATTATTATTATTATTATATTATTATTATTATTATTATTATTATTATTATTATTATTATTATTATTATTATTATTATTATTATTATTATTATTATTATTATTATTATTAGGAGGCCTATTCATAATTTGTAGGATTTTCATTGTTTATTTCCTTGTGGGATCACTTTACCTTTACCTTATTCCAAAATCACTCCTCGGATGAAGACATATTGGATATGCATCCACTGTCAATCTCTATCCATCTCTTGACTGAGCTTCCTCTTGTTCTTCTCCCGTCCATTGTCTATCTTCTTTAGCTCCTTTTGCAAGTCGGTTGTCTTCAATTCTTTTTATATGACCTTTCCAATATTTTCGTCTATCTATAATAAATTTGAAAATAATTTCAAGCTTGAAAAAAGAGGCATCTGAGCAACATTTGTCAACTCTTTCATGCCCAGATTTTAATTGTGAACTAATCTTCTAGTTGTTAATGACGTCGTTAAATAAAATGCTACAGAAAAGGAAAATCTTGATGGCGTATATAGAATACCTTCTTGCAACCAAAGTACTATAACAAATAACCAACTTCGTCTGTTTATGGCTAATAAAGGAAAAGGCCTAATTCATTTTCCAACGAGTGGAAATGCAGACAAGCTATTTTCTTTTAATATAGTGGTGGAAAGAAATGTTAGCGTCTGTGCCGTGTCTCGAATGGTATAATAGGGCGCACGCAGAGTCGGAGGTCCGGGGTTATATTCCCGGTTCGGACGGTAATTTTTATTTTCAAAAAATATTTTTTCCAGGACTGGAATATGTTAAACTAAATATAAAAAACTATGATTGTTCATTCTGATATTTTTTTTTATTCCAGAATATTGTTTCAAGATTCGGATTTACAAAGCATAAGAATGGAAGATTATGTAAAAATATAACGTTCGTTACGATGGAATGTCTCACATGCTCTTTCTTCAACACAAAACGTGTCCACATTTCTTGAACACACTATACAGGGTGGACCGCTCGAATGGACCTAATTTCAATTGCTTGTTACTGGCAAACGGTTGAAGATAGAAACTTAAAACAACGTTCATATTACAGAAAAACTCACCAAGTTTTGATATCCAGATCACCACATCTCTATATGAGCCCCAGCAGTCACTGTGACGATATCAAAGCGATGAACAATTTCTTGCCAAGTACGTTGGAGTATGTCTTCTGGAATGTTCTCAATAGCCTCTATGATGCGCTCACGAAGATCACGAAGGTCTTTGACTGGGGTGGTGTAAACTTTATCTTTGACATAGCCCCAGAGAAAGAAATCCAGTGGTGTTAAATCGGGAGATCTCGGGGGCCACGCGATTGGTCCTCCCCTACCAATCCAACGGCCAGGGAAAATGTTGTCCAAAGTCGTACGAACTTCATTGGACCAGTGGGGAGGAGCACCATCTTGCTGGAAAACGATGTTAGGCTGCAGTTGTTCAATTTGTGGAAAGAAGAACTGCTCCAGCATGTCAAGATATGTGGTACCACGAACAGTTTTCTCGGCGAAGAAAAACGGTCCAATGACCTTATTATGTGACAAACTGCACCAAACATTCATCTTCGGACTATCACGAACATGCTCTTGAATAGCGTGAGGATTCTCCGATCCCCAGATCCGCACATTATGCCGGTTTACCTTGCCTGACAAATGGAAAGTGGCTTCGTCCGAGAAGAAAATCTTGGTCATGAAGTCAGGATCAGCGCCGAGACGGTCCAGCATCGTATTGGCGAATTCCACTCGTTTTCGGCATGTCATTCGGCTCCAGACGTTGCACTAACTGCACTTTATATGCGTGCAGTTTGAGGCGTTTGTGGACAATCCGTTGTAATGTCGATTTGGTATTTGAAGTTCCCGCGAAGCTCTTCTTAATGACTTCCGGGGGCTTCGCTCAAATGCGGCTTGAACATTTGCTACCATTTCATCGGATGCTCTGCGACCACCACCATGCTTCTTCAACACAGATCCTGTAGCTAATAATGTATCACGCCACTTCTTTATGCTTCTAGCAGTTGGAGCATCACGGTTAAACACACGCCGGAACTCCCTTTGAACTCTAATGATTGATTTAAACTCCGCATACCACAAAACAGCTTGCGCTTTCATCTGCGGAGTCGCCATTTTCACAAACAATTAAATCTAAGAACGAGAAACGTATCTTTGTGCCATCTACCGACAGGATTCGAAACTTGGTGAGTTTTTCTGTACTATGAACGTTGTTTTAAGTTTCTATCTTCAACCGTTTGCCAGTAACAAGCAATTGAAATTAGGTCCATTCGAGCGGTCCACCCTGTACTTATTCAGTAGTGTTTACGTGACCGAAAGTATCGAATGCAAATGCAGCCGTGATTTTCAGGAGAAAGATGCAAGGACGCAGTATAAAGAGCAGGAGTAAAGTGCAATCACAAATACAGCTACAATAAATTAAAGTAAAACAAGTTGACGTATTCATAATTAAATATGGAAAATAACATTATGAGCTTCTGAATTCAATGAATGAAAGAGACAATTCTTACCCTACCTCATATTTCATGTTTTTTTAACACGGGAATTGCAGTTTTGAAAATTCAAACGAAAATGAGGTAGTCATAATATCGGTTGAGGATGAAAGGGACTCCTCTTGAAAACTGCAGTTCCCACGTTAGGAAAAAAAACATGAAATATGAGGTAAGATAAGAATTTACTCATTCATTCATTGAAGTTGATGTATCTATTTCTACTGTAGGCTTACTAATGTTATTAAGTTTAGCTATATATTCAGATTCAACATTTCAAATTATGTGGCTTTTAGTTGGGTGGAAAAATTAGGTTTTGTCCTAAGAGATAATCTGTTTCAGGAATATCTTTTATATTTTTGTACCGACATTTATTCTTCTTGTAAGCCCTTGTTTCCCTCAACGAGATTTTTTAGGCGCTCTCCCCCTGCGGGGAAGAAATTGAACCCTACTTATTTAGTTAACTTATTTTCGGCATTGAGTGGCCCATGGTCAGCGTTCCGCCTCATGTGACATCTCGGAAACCAAATTCCGTAAATTTTGCTTAGAGGCCTTTTTATTCAGACTCGGGATCCACGGTTTAAAGTCCCTCCCGCAGGACTTGCTCCTTGGATTTTTCCATCTACAAAATCCATCGACCCCGGCCGGGTTTGAACCCGTGACCCTAGGGACCAGAGGCAAGGAGCATAACCACTAGTCCACCGCAGCCGATATTGACATTTATTAAAAGTAATATGACATAAAACAGTCCCGCTCCGTGTCCGAGTGGTTAAGGCAGGAACCTTGGCGCAGAGCTACGGGACTTGAGCTGGTTCGAGTCTCTATAGAGGAAGAAATTTTCTCATGGTATTTCGGCCAGTATGGGACGGGTGCCCACCCAGCATCGTGATGCATTTGGGTAGCTACAATAAGTGGCGGCTCCAGATTAAGAAAACCAGCTATAACGATTGGGGGACTCGACATGCTGACCACATGTCACCCCTGCACTTAGCTGATGATCATCTACCTCTGTGATCGACACATGTGGACGTGAGGCCAGCAGCCGGCTGGTAGGCTAAGGGCCTTCTAGACCTGTCGCGCCAGGAGAGAGATAACATGAAACAAAACCTCATGTAATGCTTGTGACTAAATATTATTGGATTACAATAAATTACAGTATTTATGTTACAATGTTCAAAAAACTACAAGAAGAATACAGCAGTCGAGATTAAAACAAATTTGGATAAAACGGTATACATGATTGGAGGTAATTTTTAATTCAAATCGAAGGATACAACATTTAAAAAGTTTGAAATTTCAAATATTTGCGCCAATATCAACTTACAGGAAGATGGATTATCAAACTTGCTTATTTATTACAAGGAAGACAAGTTATTGGAATGCTAAAATCATTACTTTGAAATAGTAATATTTTGAGTAAAACAAACAAAATAATTTATAAAATAAAGTGGAGAGCGTAATGCAGAAATCTGATCAATAAATATACTATTACTTACTTACTGGCACTATCGAACCCGTAGGTTCATGGCCGCGCGGATATAAGCTCTCCATACATCCCTATCCTGAGATAATGCTTTCCAATCATTCATTGTGTAATTACTTCCCTCAAATCATAGTTAATGTTATTCTCCCACCTCATTATTGCATTATTGGTCTACCAACTGGGCGTTTCCCCTCTGGCTTTCCTACAAGCAGCTTCCATGCAAGTTTTCATTCCCCATACGTGCAACATGTCCTGCCCATCGCACTCTACGAGACTTAACTGTTCTTATTATATCTGGCTTCCTATAAAGACCATGTAGTTCATTGATATGTAATCTTCTCCATTCACCTATATGTTCATCTCTCTTTGGTCCAAACATTTCCTATGTACTTTATTCTCAAATACTCGTAATCTCTTTCATCCCTTAAAGTAAGTGTTCATGTTTCGCACCCACATAATATAACTGGTAGAATAATAGTTTTATATATTTTCAGTTTAACATTTTTTAAAGGAGTTGGGACATCAAGAGTCTCTGCAATGCATAATAGCACGCATTTCCAGATTTGAGCCTATGTTTAATTTATTTGTGCATCTCATTCCTATTTGTGATTATTGTTCCTAGGTATTTGAATTCAGCCACTTCCTCAAAATTTTCCTCATTTGTCATTAGCTGTCCATTTCCATTATATAATGTATTTCTACATGTGACCATATATTTAGTTTTATTGATATTTACTTCCAGTCCTAATTTCTTAGTGTTACTCAATAGTTTGTGCGTGTTGTCCTTTAGTATCTCCTCACTATCAGCTAATAGTACTACATCATCAGCATTAACTAACAGCTTGTTAATACCATTGAGTTGTAAGCCTTCCTGATTCTCTAAAGATTTAATGGCATTCTCTAGTACAAAATTAAATAGTAGAGGAGATAGTGCATCTCCTTGCTTCAACCCATTGTGGATATCAAAAGTGTTCAAAAACTCTTTGCCTACACGCACCCTACTCTTTGTGCCATTTAGACACATTCGTATAAGTCTAACTAACTTTTTAGGAATTCCGAACTCCAGCATGACACTATATAACTTCTCCCTCTTAATTGAATCATATGTTTTTTTGAAGTCTACGTATAGTTGATGTACAGTACCATTATATTCCCATTTATTTTCTAAAATCTGTCTTATACTAAAAATCTGATCTGTTTCTTCTAAATGCACATTGATGATCTCCTAGAATGTCATCAATATAGGGAGTAAGTCTGCTGACTGATATATTTTTTTTAGAATTTTGTAGGAAGTTGAAAGTAATGAGATGCCCCTGTAGTTGTTGCAATCATTTTTATCTCCTTTCTTATAAATTGGTACGATAATTGATTATTTCCATTCATCTGGAAGAGCTTCTTTTTTCCCAAAACATACTAAGCAACCAGCGTATCTTGTCCATCAATTTTTCTCCCCCTGATTTTTCAGTTCTGCTGGGATCTCATCTGAACCTGACTCTTTATACATCTTCAACTTTTCAATCGCCATTTCAACCTCTAATGTACTTGGTTCTGCGACTAGCATTTCTGCTGTCTGTAAATTATCCTCCTCAATGTCCTGTTCTGTATGTACATTTAATAGCTGATTTAAATAACTTTTCCATCTATTTAATATACTCCTGGAATTTGCAATCATATCCCCATTTTCATTCCGAATTATCAATAAATAGACTATGGGAAGGAAAATTGAGATCTGTTGAATTAGGCTTCTTTAGATGATCTCGTCAGGGAAAGAAAAAAGTAAATAATGAATGTACAAATAAGATGTTTAATGAATATACAAGGAAAACGACCATGAGGTAGACCATGAGAAAGATAGATTAACCAAGTGAAGAAGTTTACAAGAAAAAGGATATGACTAGGAATAACTAAAAAGAAGGTAAGGATGGGAAGATAGAGATGGTTGGAGGCATATTTGGAATCGGCCTTCCGAAAGGAGGACACAATAAGATGATGATGATGATGTAATACATGATGTAGTACATGTGATACACAAACAAAGATTGCAGTGGTTTGGGCATGTAATTAAAATGAAAGATGGAAATCTGCCAAAGGAAGTTAGGCAATGGGATAAACAAGAAAAGAAGACCAAAGGGAAGCTGGATAAATGAAACAAAAAGGTGTACAGAAAGAAAGGTCTACATCACACATGTTTATTGATACGGAACAACAGAGAAAGAAGATAAAATTGTGGACATTTTATGTACTATTTTTAACTTTGTTTGATTGAGGAAAATAAAAACATTGTAGAAAGTCACAAACAAAAATAAATTTAAAAAATTTCAAAGCATCTAAGATCAGGATTGGGGGAAGCAGAGTAGTCACTAAGAATCTTGCAATAGATATTAAGACAAGGGGAATGATATAGTAAATATCATGATGTCTAAGAAATCATTCAAAAGTTTGAAAAAAAAAATGATGCTGTGTTGTTTCCTAATGGCTGCATTTTGGATCATTTTACCCATTTTGCTTCTTGCTTTCCAATAGAGTAGAGATAATAGTATTAAAAGATTCCGGGCTATGTGGCCGTGGTCTATAGCTGGCGTTTCTTCCAGGCGTTTCTCCCTCAACTGCGGAGGGCATCTTCAGTGGCGAGCGCTTCCAACTGTTGTTCCCTGTCGTAGACTCGACTGCGAATGAACGGCAGATTTTTTTTTTTTAATTAGACGGTGACTTGGCGCCGTCCATTGTGCCGCATAGAAACCCACTGGGTTACCTGGCAGCTAATTACTTGGTGGCTAACAAGTTGGGGTTCTGATATATATAATCCTAGCCCTTGGGGACAAGTAATTCGCCTGCAGATCCAGGTTTGAATAAATGGTGGACATTTTCACCTTAAAAGAGGGCATCAGAAACTGCACCGCCAGCAAGCAGAAAGTCCGAAAGCCGGACGGCGCAGGATGAGCCACACTCTTTCAAGCGAGTAAATCTCGCACTATTTATTTGATGGTTCCATCTAACTGGCTAAACTATGCTAAGCATAGGTTAATCAATTGATGCATGAAGATGAAACGCTCCATAGGACTTGACAATTCAGTCAACATGGGCTGAATGTCCCGGAGCATCTCCTCTGCACGCTCACTCAATAATCCTGCTGGCAATCCTCGGTATTGTTCTTGAACAGCGTTGTTCACATTTGTTCTGGAAGAAGTTCCAGTCCTTAAGGCTTGTGTGAAGGATATGGTTGGATCGACCCTAACCGAAGTGAAGGTCTTTGGTTGAGGTGGATTTACTGGATGTTTAGGTTTGGGTTTTGCTGCCCTATCATAAGCCTCAAGTACTGCTTTGTAAACAGGGCAGCCACGGTATGAAGCGGGGTGACCGGACCCCCCGCAATTTGCACATTTAAGCAAATTTGGTTCTCTCTACGCTTGGGCCTTTAAGGCACAATCTTTGTGCCCGTGGTCCCCAGCGCAGACAACACAACGTGGGGCCCGGTTACAGGCAGGGAAAGTGTGATTAAAGGATTGGCACTTGTAACACTGTTTAAGTCCAGCCCGAGGTTTGTATGCTTCCACGGCTACAACCATGTATAAAAGGCGCTTTAAGTCATACATTTTTAGAGCATCATATGTTCGCTCAAGTTCTAAGATGAAAATTGGGAGTGGTACAGCCAAATTGTTTACTGTCTTAGTAATTTGCTTGACAGATTTGATTGGAAATCCTAGAGCTAGGATTTCCTCTTTAATTTCATTTGGGTGTGTTTCTGCAGGCAGCCTTTTAAGTACGACCTTCAAAGGAAGATCTTTTTTAAGTTGGAATGTATAATATTCCTTTCGCAAGGAAGTAAAATACTCCTTCAACTTAGCAAAGTCTTCCAATGAAGATGCATAATATCTCAATCCTTCGTCAGTGCTGAATACTTTTGGGTCACTACTAACTAGTTTCCTAATTTCTCTATTCATTCGGAACATGTCCCCGTGGCCAATGACAGTGACTGGCGGGGGACGCTGTCCCGTAGTACCAACATTTAACGAAGGAATTGATGTTGCTGTAGCCGTAGAAGGTCCAGCAGTTGGAGGAGAAACCACCCCTGAGAGTGTTCCAGCAGTTAATTCAGAAGTATTAGCTAAAGCTGAGAATTTATTATTGGTAGGAACTGCTGGAACTACAGCTGGTGATTCCACAGGTTGCCTAGATCGTTTGGTAAATTTCCATGTTCAGAAGTTTTAGTTTCTTTACTACCAATGTAGTTTCTTTTTCTTTTGATTTTTTCTTTTTTCCTTTCCGTTTTTTGGAAGTTTCATTAGAGTTACTTTTCTCTTTCTCTTTAAGGAAGTTCTCCCGACTAATTGATGGTATTTCTTCATCAATTAGTTTACTTTCTGGTTTTGATTCATAGTCCTCCTCCATGGGTTTCTGGGAGAAGATAAAACAGCACGATTGAATTTCAACCGCAGCTGCCTTCAATTCACACAATATAGCTTCAAGGAGGACTTGCCCTGGACTTTGTTTGAATAATAAGATTAAGTCGATTTAGACAACATTTTGTGAAATCACGAGCGTCGTCTGACCTCTCGTACTCATGGTAGGCAGATAGATAGTTAGTGATAACTAAAAAGATACTATTTATACACCGCAAAATGTTGCTCAATTTAGTATCTTTATTATATTTATGATGTCTAGTAAAATTTTCAAATTTGTTTCCCGTATCCTCCCAGATTTCGAGAGGTGAGACGTCCTCAGGGTCAAGGTCCATGGACCTGTCAGGATCCGGCATAGTAGCCATGCTTGGCAATTGCCAAGTCTTAGTTCAGATACTACACTAGATTCAAATAACACTTATCATCACTGGCTAAGATTATAACATACAATAAAATATTGTAACACCACAACCTTATCTGTTAGCACAATACTCCCTATTAGGAAAAAACGAAAACACGTCACGCGGCACTGGACTGGCCCGATGGCCAGTCAAGAAAATTAGCTGCACTCCTAACGATTGTTCATTGGTTGATTACAATAATTATATGACCAATCACGGCACACTTAAACTACCGGTCACCATCCGCACAAGTCAGACCCGGTGTTGGAGCACTTGTCGTCTAAGACGTTATTAAGCCAATTTGCGTTGTAGTTGTAGAGCTGCAGTAGATGTTGCTAGCTGTAGAACTCAACGATGAATGAACGGCAGAAAGCTGGACGCTCTTATTTATACTAGTGCTGCCTCGCGTGAGTCGCAGCTGATTGGCTCGACGTCATCATACTGATTTCTGATTGGTTCGGAACTCTCTCCTTGTTATTGGTAAGTTTTGACTGTCTATTGTCTAATGTGTGATACCAGGCTTTGGCTAGTTTTATTCCTTCGTATTTTCTATTGAAATTGTCCTTGTGTTTATAAATTTCTATGGCCTCCCTGTATAATCTTGGGAAATAATATGGTGTTGTAACTAAAACTTGTGTTTCATCGTAGAGAATCTGATGTCCGTTTTCAGTAATAATGTGTTCTGCTACGGCCGATTTTTCTATTTGTCCTAGTCTGCAGTTTCTCCTATGTTCAGTCAAACGGGTGGCTATGCTTCTTTTTGTGGTTCCTATGTAAGATTTTCCACAAGAACACGGAAGCCGGTATACACCGCAAGTGGAGAGGATCCTTTGATGAGCGAAGGCAGTTTTCTATTTTCCTTGTAGGTCTATAAATGGTTCTAATATTGTGCTTTTTTAGTACTTTTCCGATCCGATCTGTGACCCGTTGTATATATGGTAAGAAAGCTGTGCTGACTGTTGATGTATTATCCGTTTTGTGTTGTTGTTTCCGTGGATTTATTGATTGTTTTATTTCTTTGGGTGTATATCCATTCTTCTTGAAACAGTTGAAAAGATGGTGCTGCTCTTGGTTAAAATATTGTGGCTGGCATATCTTCTTCGCTCTGTCAAACAGTGTCTTTATGACGCCTCGTTTTTGTCTAGGGTGGTGGTTAGAATTCTTGTGTAGATACCGGTCCCCGTGTGTGGGTTTTCTATAGACTGTATGTTGAATTTATCCGTTGTCTTTTCTTGTTATCTGAATATCCAGGAACGGGAGTTTTCCGTTATTTTCTTTTTCTATGGTGAACTGTATTTTACTGTTTCGGCCATTCAGATGTTGTAGGAATCGCTCTAATTCCTCGTTACCGTGTCTCCATACTACAAACGTGTCATCCACATAGCGAAACCAATATTCAGGGGACTTGGGAGCTGTTTTTAATGCTTCCTCTTCGAATTTCTCCATGAAAAAATTCGCTATTGCCGGACCTAGAGGATTACCCATTGCTACTCCGTCGATCTGTTCCTAATAGCTGTTGTCCCATTGGAAGTATGTTGTTGTTAATACATGTCTGAATAGCTTTGTGATCTCTTCTGTGAAGATCTGTCCAATGTAGGTCATAGTTTCGTTGATAGGCACCATAGTAAACAGGGAAACTACATCGAAGCTGACCAGTATATCGTTAGATATTATTTTTATGTTTCGCAGTTTCTCAATGAAGTGCGTTCTCTGATGTAGCTGTCCGATTTTCCAATGAATGGTTTAAGAAGTGCAGTAAGGTGCTTTGCGAGTGTGTAGGTCGGAGAGCCAATGGCACTAACGATTGGCCGGAGTGGAATGCCATTCTTGTGTACCTTGGGAAGACCGTAGAGTCGTGGTGGTTGAGCTTCAGAGACACGTAACTTGTTTTTTTTGTTTATTCTGGTAAGGAAGATTGTTTTATCGGTTATTTGTTTTGCGAACAATACTGGCTGTAGGGTCTCGTTTGATGGTTCTATATGTGCCTGGTGTAGTAGTTCTAATATCTTCTCCTTATACTCCTGGACATTCATTACAGCTGTTGAGTTTCCCTTATCGGCTGATAAAATTATGATATCCTGGTCATTATTTAAAGTTCGTAGTGCTATTTTCTCCTTCTTCATTAAATTGCTTTTTGGTGGTTGGGCGCATCGAAGTATTCTGGCTGTTTCGTAACGGATTTCTTCAGATTTATGTAGGGGAAGATTCTTAATGCTCGTCTCAATATTTGAAATAATATCTTCTACAGGTATAGATGTAGGTGTGATGGCGTAGTTGCCTCCTTTTGACAGAACAGACGTTTCTTCTGCTGACAGGGTGCTGTGGTGACAAGTTTATTACAGTGTCATGTAAATCGGTAGCCTGCTGGATGGATTGAGATTGCCTTTTTATGATGTTAAATTTCTTTAGTTGTGTTTTAGTGGACTTTAACATTCTTGCTTCACCTATGCTGTATGTAATATTATCAATCTTGTTCCAATCGTGGTAAGAAATATTGTTGCTGATCATTAAGTGAAGCGACAAGAGCTCTGCGTCGTTACTTGCTAGCTCTTTCCGTGTCTGGTGAATGCGTTCTCTGAGGAGAGCACGTTCAGTGCGGTCACATATCCTGTGAGCTTTCTTAGTTCTAAATATCCTTCTTTGTTGTAAGAACTTAGGTATATATCCAGAACCTCTGCAACGTAGTAAAAATGTATACGATGACAGTAGTTGGGCTTTCTTCTTCCGAAGTGTCTCCAGGCGTCTAATTCGTAAATAACTCTCCTCCCCGTAGAGGCGTTTAATTGTGGAATGCAGGCTTTCACGGCCGGTAATCATAGTATTAAAAGATTCCGGGCTATGTGGCCGTGGTCTATAGCAATTTAATGAAGAAGGAGAAAATAGCACTACGAACTTTAAATAATGACCAGGATATCATAATTTTATCAGCCGATAAGGGAAACTCAACAGTTGTAATGAATGTCCAGGAGTATAAGGAGAAGATATTAGAACTACTGACACCAGACGCTAATTACCTGATATGTTAAAGGCTTTGTTAATAACACGTGTCTGCATACTTTAGAAGGTTCTTTTGGACAGTAGGCATGAGATGTCAGCTCTGTGTGACTACCGCTTTTACTCCCAGTAAATACATTGCTACTCATTTCTATTAGAGGCTACGTTTATTCCAGGGCCATGGTACCGCCTCAAAATGTAGGCCAATTTAAACCCCTGGCTCCCTGTGAATTGAAGCTCGGATCTTCCGCTTATAGCGTATTGCCTTAATCAACTACGTTACTATGTGTCCGCTACCCTCAAGAACATTGGAAATTAAAAACTCAAAAGTTATTTGGAAAAGTGTCGTAGACTGTCTAAATGGCACAAAGAGTAGGTGCATGTAGGCAAATTTTTTTTTGATACTTTTGAAATTCACAATGGGTTAAATCATGGAGACTGTCTAAATGGCACAAAGAGTAGGTGCATGTAGGCAAATTTTTTTTTTGATACTTTTGAAATTCACAATGGGTTAAATCATGGAGATACACTATTCAATTTTTTATTAGAACATGCCATCAAATATTTGGAGTATGAAGAAGGCATACAGCTCAAAGGTATTAATAAGCTGTTAGTTTATGCTGATGATGTATTATTGAGCGATAGCGAGGTACATTCTATTGAGTAACACTAACAAATTGGGACTGGAAGTAAACATCAATAAAACCAAGTATATGTCCACACGTAGAAATTCATTATATGATGGCAATGGACAACTAATGACAAATGAGTGAAATTTTAAAGAAGTGGCTGAATTCAAATATGTAGGAACAATAATTACAAATAGGAATGAAATTGCACACAGAAATTAAACATAGGCTCAATTCTGGAAATTCTTACTATTATGCATTACAGGAACTCTTGTCATCCCAACTCCTTTCAAAAAATGTTAAACTGAAAATATATAAAACTGTTATTCTCGAGTTATATAGATGCGAAACATTGGACTCTTACTTTAAGGGAGGAAAGAAAATTACGAGTATCTGAGAATAAAGTTCTTAGGAAAAATTTTGGACCAAAGAGAGATGAATATACAAATGAATGGAGAAGACTACATAACAGTGAACTACATGGTCTTTATAGGAAGTCAGATATAATGAGAACAGTTAAGTCTCGTAGATTGCGATGGGCAGGACATGTGGCACGAACGGGGAATGAAAGATATGCATGAAAGCTTCTTGTAGGAAAACCAGAAGGAAAACGCCCAGTTGGTAGACCAAGAATGAGGTGGGAGAATAACATTAACTATGATTTGAGGGAAGTAGATTATACAGGGGATGATTGGAAAAATTGGTTCAGGATAGGGATATATGGAGAGCTTATGTCCGCGCGGCCATGAATCTACGGGCTCAATAATGCCAGTGAGTTAGTTATTGATAATTTAGTATTCAAATATTAATATACAGCAGGGCATTTAATAAGTGCTCAGTTGATCTACAGCAATTCACCTAGTCTTGTATTAATATAGTGTTGAAGTATTTTCAAAATAAGCTTATTTAATATTTTATGAACAATTATGAAGATTTAGAATATATGACTAGAAAATTAATAGAAGAATATGGGGTCAGGATTTTTAAACTGACCCAAACCCTCTGGCGGCACTATGGCCCTGGGGTCGACTCAGCCTCTAATGAAATGAGTACCAGACGCTTGTTCTGGGGGTAAAGGCGGCCGTCACGCAGGGCTGACAACCCGGCTGACATAAATTGTCGATTATCTAGAAAAAGTGGGAGCCTTAACCTCGTACTACCCCAGGGCCTCCGGCCCTGTTGTGGGATCACTTTACTTATATGAAAAATGGGGATTAATTTTGAACGTGAAGAAAACAAAACATCAGTTGGTGAACCAGAACAAAATTTAATTTTGGAGACTGGAGAAACAATAAAATCTTGCAGTGGGATCACATGTTCAGGAATTAAAATAAATAAAAACGGAAGTTATGAAGAGGAAATAAGAAGTATGAATAATAAAGGAAATTTTGCAATTGCTTGCCTCAATGGAATATTGTGGGATAAAAATATAAATAATAAAAATAAAATGAATATATATCATACAATTGTGAAAAGCATCATTACTTATGGACAGAACTTTGGTCATTAACACCAAAAACAAATAAGTATCTTTTGGCAACGGAAATGGATTTTATACGAAGGGCAGCAAGAATTTCAAGAAGAGAAAAAATTAGGAGCTCAGTTTTAAAGGAGAAAATGAAGATTGAAGACACTAATTTATATTATATTAAAACTCAGCAATTAACATGGTACGGACATTTCCAGCGAATGGAAGAGGATCGGCTACCAAAATCTGTTTTGGAATGGAAACCTGAGGGAAGACGAGGCAGAGGAAGACCTAAAACCTCCTGGAGTCAGGGAATATGTTTATACATGAAGGAGAAGCATCTACAGCCAGGAGATTGGATGAACCGACAAAATTGGCTATTGGGAATCGGACGATGTCAAAGACACAAATAACCGATGATCTATCTAAAAATTCCTTTATTATTAGTAGCTCTGACCACGTCCTATCTTCATTTTTTGTTTAATTCTAAATTTCCAGACTATTCAAAACATCAAAAAATTATATTAGTGTCAATTCCTTATGCATAATGGTTGATGAAATCACATATCGATGGTAGGCAATGAAAACCTCGTAACTCCAGTAGCCAGCACAGAAATATGTGATGCATAAACTGTTGAGAACATGGATTTCAAATTTATTAATAACTTGACTTGTTATTCTGTAGTAAAATATGTGGGAACTATTGCTGTATCAATTTTCATTATAATTTAAAAGTTACTTGTTTCTCCTGTAAAATTTACCAAAATGGAGTTACGAGGTCTTTATTGCCCACCATCGATATGCAATTGGAAAATGTGTAGCCAGAGAGTAAACGTGAAAATAAACGAGATGGGGGAATATCACCTGTAAAGTAGACCTATACAGGAAATGATTGAAAAAAAATTAACTCATGGAGGATGTGATGTATGGAGAGCTTTACGTCCACACGGCCACGAACCTCCAAGTCCCCTAATGCCAATTAATGTATTATTCCAACAGTTCCACTAAGTCTGTATTGTTATTTATATTGTCCTCCTCTGACGAGTTTAGCGCTCGAAGGAATGTGGTGTGGGGATGGATACTGAATGAAAACACCAGTCAGGAAGAAAGTACCATCATATTGAAAACATTCGCCCTGTTTACGAAAGACACAGTCACAGAAAACCGCAAACTGTAAAATGAATATTTGTGAATGAATAATACTTCCCTTCGAGTCGGCTGTAGGAACAAAAGAAATTACCTGCAAGAGTAGTAAATTGAATGGCAAGAATACCCTACCTCCCAGCGCTAAACTCGTCGGAGGAGGATAGTAATTAATTTTTATGTGATTATTTTCTGTCCAGTCTAAGAAGACATATCAGGAAAATAAATGGGCGGGCAATCCACAAAGCAATGACTGCTGCTGTTACTGCGATTCGTTCATGACCAAAGCACAGTTCAGCAGAAGCAAGAAAATAAATCATGTACTCTTCTTCTTCTTCTTCTTCACTTCACGGGCTAGGCAAATTGCCTGTTCCGCCTCACAGTTGTTCTGTCCATCTTTTCACTGGCCTTCCTACATTCCTTGAACCTCTTGGCTTGTAGTTGACTGCTGCTCTTGGTAATCTTGATACATGTGAGAGAGATGTACTCGATTAATATAATTACGTATTTAAAGCTATTTATGTTAACTATAGTCGATCAGAATACAGTATATACCTACATGTTTCTTCCAAGGTCGGAGACTAACTAAAAATTTGCATTTGTTTGAAACTGAGATTCTTGAGAGGAAGTTGAATGTCGTTACCAATATGGCGGCTGTCTGGTGGTTTATGTTAACTTAATTCGGTGATAAAATGTGTGTTTAGAAGCACAAAGGGTAATTGTTAAATATATTAGTTTTCGACATACCATTATAAAAGTTAATGCAACCTGCAACATTAAAATTTAAAACCATTGCTGTGCATTAATTTATCGGCTTGTAATAAACAGCTGACAGAGTTCGCCTGCACTCTTACACGTACTGCACGAAGTTAATACATTCGGAGGTTAAATGTCAAAGTGTGTTTCTTACATTGAACAGATAATAGTGTTAAATGATATCTGATTACTTCTTGGTTTAAATTCCTGAAAGATAAATAATCGTAATTAAACATTTTACTCGCATATTGTTTAAATTACTAACTCCACGGCGCGACAGGCCTAAACGGCCCTTAGCCTACTATCCGGCTGCTGGCCTCACATCCACATGTATTAATCACAGATGTAGACTATCTTCTAACCAGTATAGGGGTGGCATGTAGTCAGTAGGTCGGATTCCCCCAGCCGTTAGTGTTAAATAACTTTCAACTATAATACAAATAAATAAAAATAACCATTCATTATAATATTTTACTTCGCAGAAATAATAATTAAGGCTGATGGAGTAAAGAAACTATATCTTCACATTTTGTTATTAAAATTTCAAATTTTACAAATATAGTTTTTTCATAATCAGGAACAAATGTCTTCATATATCTACTCACTCTAACTAAATTACATGTGAAGGGTACACAGAAAGAACAAAGTCACATTTTTAAAGTTTTGAGTAAATATACTTATAAGTTTGTTAACTCTGACATTTATTTAAATTAGTGTTTAAAAAATTGTTTCAGTGTGGAAATGTTGCTATGACATCTGTATTGAAATTGCCTATCAAAATTAGACTTAATCCCGGACACACCTAAGATTGATTTTTTGCAGAACAACACTGGAGTAAGACAGGAATGTGGACTTTCACCGGTGCTTTTCATTATATATATATATATATGAATAGAATAATAAATGAATGGAGGAAAACACAACGAGGATATATACCCATCAATAGGAACCTCAAACTCGATGCTATTCTTTTTGCAGACGATTTAGCTCTTCTGGCACTTTCCGAAAATGATTTGCAATGATCAATTTATAATTTACAAAAATAGCTGCCAAATTGAATATGGAAATATCAATTAACAAAACTAAAATTATGGCATTTCATGGGAAGGACCCCATATAAAGTAAAATCTGTCTCCAGAATAACATTTTAGAGAGATCTAATCAATTTAAATATCTTGGATATTATCTCTCTATCTGTGATGAAAAGGATATCCCTGAAAAAATTACGAGTTATAATAAAAGTTTAGGAATTATTAATCAAGTTATGAAACCATCCCTTGTACAAAAAAACACCAGATTGCGTTTATATAACACTTTGGCTAGACCAGTGTTGACCTATGGTAGTGAAGCATGGACACTAAAAAGACAACATGAAAGCAGAATAACGACTTGTGAAATGAGATTCATGCACAGAACAGTGGGTTACACCAGATGGATCGGAAAAGGAACACTGATATCTTAAAAGAATTGAAGAGTACGCCAATTTTGGAATATATTAAACAGTATCAACTAAATTGGAAACACCATCTCGAAAGAATGAGTTCAAATCGGATCCCCAAAGCTGTTTATAATTATATACCAGGGCCGCCCAAACTTTTAAATGGGCCAGGCCAATAACTGATTGTGCAATTGATCGTGGGCCGGAACATAAATATCGTTACTATTATTGTTGCTACTGCTGTTTCTATTATTATTATTACTAAAATAAAATTACATTATCATACAGAAGAATGTAAAACATTTGTAACACCATGCTGCAATTAAAATTGTAAAAAAAAATTGGTACAAAAGTGAATATATTTACATAATGAGAAGAGTAGAGCTGGCTTCTTAAAGGTAACAAACGATCGATGTCGGGTGTCTGCTGAGTAGTGCTAATAAATAAGACGTCTTGGAGATGTTCGTCACTCAAACTTGACCTCAATCGTGATTTTTGAATTTTCATTTTAGAAAATGTTTGTTCACACAAGTATGTCGAGGAAAACATGCAGATTAAACGTCGGGCGTGTTCCTTCAACCTTAAATATTTTTCTGGTAGTAACTTGTAGAACTTAACGAGATCTGTAGGATCAAAAACTCCCTTCATTGCGCCATCACACTGCAAATCTATTAGTTCAAATTGCAACATTGCTAGTGCTTTGTCAACATCGAAGGAAAATGGAGACGAAAACAAAGAAATGTCTGGTTCCATTTGATTGAAATCAACAAATCTATTAGAAAACTCTTCTTCAATGCTTTCAATAACTTCCACAAAGAATCACTTCTGAAACACAATTCAGGATATTCATTTTGCAGAGCATTTACACTTGGAAAATGTACCCAGTTTTTCACAGACACGTGCCTTTTCAATAGCCTCAATTTCAATTTGAAAGCTGTTATTGCACTGTAAACTTGGTTGATTAATTTGTCTTTACCTTGTAAAATTATGTTCAAGCCATTCAAATGTTTTGTCATGTCGACAAGAAATGCTAGTCTGGACAGCCAATCGTGATCACTTAATATATCACATTCATACTTTTTTCCCTTAAGAAATTGGCAGATTTAATTTTTCAAAGCAAAAAACCTTGCTAATATTTGACCATGGCTCAACCACCTTATTTCAGCGTGATAGATTATATCACCATATTCACTGTTCAAATAATCTAGGAATGTTTTGAAATTGCGGTGATTCAAGGCTCTGCTACGAATGAAATTAATTATCTTAGTTACCGTCTGCACAACTCCATCGAGATTTGCCACTTTAGCGCAAAGAACTTCTTGGTGTACAATGCAGTGCAATTTATGCACTGTGCCCCCCTAAACTTCAACTTTTTTCTTTATTAATTCCGCCATTGTGGTGTTGGTCTCCAACATACATGGCGCACCATCAGTTGTTATACTGCATAATTTCACCCAGTCTAGTTCAATATTGTCAACAGCTTTCACAACTTCCTCGAACAAGTCAGTACCTTTCATCGTACCATGTATACTTCTTACCCCTATAATTTCTTCCGTAATTTTGAAATCGGTATCTATGCCTCTAACAAATACCAACAACTGAACAGTATCGGTTATGTCCGTGCTTTCGTCGCATGCAATGGAGAAATGTTCAAATTGTTTTCCTTTTTCTACAAGATGATGAAGAACACTGGATGCTAGTTCTTCTACACGCCTACTTACAGTGTTTCTTGATAGCGACACTGAATTGAATACATCAATTTTATTGGGATACAACTTCTTAGCAACAACAATCAAACACTTTTTCACAAATTCGCCATCAGAAAACGGTTTTTCGTTCTCAGCAATTAGTTTTGAAACTTCATAACTCGCTTTGGTAACATTTCTTTGTTTTACACCACTACCCTGAAGTAAATACTGCTGTTGTGCCGTAACTTTAGAAAGGAGCTCGTTCACTTTCTCAGTACACTCATCTCCATTAAATTTATCAAAATGGCTATGCTTTGTTTGGTAATGTCTTTTAATGTTATATTCTTTCACAACTGCAATAACATCGTTACAAATAACACATAACACTTTGTTTCCATGCTCCTTCACAAAGTACTTGCTGGTCCAGGATTCGTTAAACTTACTACACTCGGAATCAACTTTGCGTTTTTCTGAAAGCATTTTCTCACTTTAACACTATTTTTTACAACTATTCCGTGCACAGGCTACTGTTTGATTGACAATAGAACAAGCGAAACAATTAATTATATTATTTTTGGTCTGGACATCTTACCTCAATATTAATGTTGATTTGTTCTTGGACATGTTTCAAAACAATTCTGTTTTATTGTCAGCTTTCCCAGACTCTGACGATAAAACAGAATTGTTTTGAAACATGTCCAAGAACAAATCAACATTAATATTGAGGTAAGATGTCCAGACCAAAAATAATATAATTAAAATAACCTCAAAATGTAACTTCCTAAAATTAAATATTAAGAAACAATTAATGTTCAAAGTTTGTAGTGGGGGAGAAAACGGTAGATAAGGGATGAATCATCTCTACTACTTTGTCAAGAGAAGCAGTGACACCTCAACTCCACATTTCAGAGAGATGAATTTCACACAGAGATGTCCAAACTAGATGTTACATTTTAAAATCTAAATTAAAAATATAAAATTAATTTGTTCATTTCAGTGCTTACGTGGGCCATACAAAAAGCCATGGCGGGCCGGATGTGGCCCGCAGGCCATAGTTTGGATGGCCCTGTTTTAGAGGGTCCAATTGTGAATCTAAACCACTAAGGGACCCAATCAAAATCAGTCCAGTCGTTTAGGAGGAGTTCAGTAACAAACACACTACAGAAGAATTATATATATAAAGATGTAACATCTATATGAACAGTTAGTTCTATTTATATATTAAATTTGGGAATTTTTAACATTATGAGGTTCAATTAATAATAATTACATGAATCGTGATTTTTTCTTACCTCATACATCTATGTTTCTTTAAACACAGCACTGCAGTATCGGCGACACTTTGTCGTCATCGTCAGCTGTTTTCACGACTGTCAATTTTTTCTCCTTTTTGCTGGTAATTATCTAGACTGCCATCTGGTGTTCTTTTGAAGGAATTCCTCTTCAAACTGCCATCTGGTGTTATTTTGAATGAATCATTTCTTAAACTGCTATCTGTTGTATTTTTGAAGAACTTTGTAATCAAGCTTGGTTCTTCCGGAATCTCAAAGTTCATAGTTCTAGTATGGTTTTTTTGAATATATATTTTTTCCCAAACTGTTAAATCCAAAGGTTTAGATACATGTTTTAAAAGTTTTGCTTCTTTTTCAATCCTATGATGCTCTAATAAACTATGTGCTGCTATAGCTGATTTTTCAATTTCTCCATTCTTCATGTTTCTGAAATGCTCTTTTTTACGAGTTTCCAAGTTCCTTTTTTGTTTTTCCTATATATATCTTGTTGCAATCTTTGCAATCAATTTGATAAATCCCAGATTTGTTGTTGTCTGGGGTATTACATTTATTATTAGTTAACAGCAGATTACCCAGGCTGAATTTGTTAATTGGAGCTAATGTTATATTAAAATTTCTGAAAATTTTTTGAAACTTATTATGAACTTCAGGATGGTAAGTGAATTTCTTGAATTTTACATCTTTCTTGGGACCATGATGTAAGGTGGTGTATTCCTGTAACCTTTTTTTTTTAGACTTATACTTAATAAGAAATGAACAACAGCAAAAAATTGAATTTAACATTTACAGAAAAGACACACATACTGACAACTACATAAAATCTTCAGGTTTTAATCATTTGACACACAAACATGCAATTTTCAATAGTCTATTACACAGATTGTTAAATATTCCACTTAATGTAGAAGATTTTGACAAGGAATATAATCATATTGTTCATGTTGCTAAAATAAATGGTTTCGATGAAGACATTATAAAGAATAAATTAAAAGAAATTCAAACAACAAAAAAGGTTACAGGAATACACCACCTTACATCATGGTCCCAAGAAAGATGTAAAATTCAAGAAATTCACTTACCATCCTGAAGTTCATAATAAGTTTCAAAAAATTTTCAGAAATTTTAATATAACATTAGCTCCAATTAACAAATTCAGCCTGGGTAATCGGCTGTTAACTAATAATAAATGTAATACCCCAAACAAAATCTGGGATTTATCAAATTGATTGCAAAGATTGCAACAAGATATATATAGGAAAAACAAAAAGGAACTTGGAAACTCGTAAAAAAGAGCATTTCAGAAACATGAAGAATGGAGAAATTGAAAAATCAGCTATAGCAGCACATAGTTTATTAGAGCATCATAGGATTGAAAAAGAAGCAAAACTTTTAAAACATCTATCTAAACCTTTGGATTTAACAGTTTGGGAAAAAATATATATTCAAAAAAACCATACTAGAACTATGAACTTTGAGATTCCGGAAGAACCAAGCTTGATTACAAAGTTCTTCAAAAATACAACAGATAGCAGTTTAGGAAATGATTCATTCAAAATAACACCAGATTGCAGTTTGAAGAGGAATTCCTTCAAAAGAACACCAGATGGCAGTCTAGATAATTACTGGCAAAAAGGAGAAAAAATTGACAGTTGTGAAAACAGCTGACGATGACGACAAAGTGTCGCCGATACTGCAGTGCTGTGTTTAAAGAAACATAGATGTATGAGGTAAGAAAAAATCACGATTCATGTAATTATTATTAGTTAGTTCTATGTTGTTTCAAGTGGCATATTACTGCAGATTTTACCCATTTCTATAAATGCAACATATTGTCAGATATGGCAGTAGCAATGGAAGCAGTCATATTTCTTTAAATTAACTTCATAGATGTTTACAAAAAATCCATTCTTTTTTTTATTTATTTCACAATATTTTACTATGTTCACACAAATAATTTGCTGCTATAAGAGTCTCTTCTTTCACACTTATTTCATCACTCAGTTCTTTACACTCATCGATGACTTTACTTAACACATCTAGGTCACTTTTACTCTTTCACAATTCAGACACAACTCACTGATCGAAATGTTGAATGATAAACTGGTGATATTTGGGCAGGGGGGAGGGAGGACAGAAAAACTTTTTTTTCAAAAAGTCTTAAATCAAATGAGTAGGCTATCACCAACATTTTTTGTTAAGGAAGTAGTATTAGAGGAAATTTGGGATTCAAACTATAATGCCTAACTTAAGTTTTTTCCCCTATTTTCTCTCAGTTGATAGGCAAATGCTGGGTTGGAGTTTCAAGATTCCTTCCATCATAATCACCATTTTGCATCATTAAAATGCAGTGAACTTATTCAGTAAATACACACACAATAATAGAAACACACACTTCCCACTGAATATATCTAAAGACTGTTAAAATGCAATCTGACAATGAAATTGGAGTATCTACAAATAAGACTGAAATAAAAAAATGAATATCATATACAAAAGCAGTCTTTATTTGTTTCAAAATTGATTTACATGAGTTGTAATATATGAAAGTACAAAACATAACTGATCTGTATTGTAAAAAAATATATTAACTACCAAATACAGTTTTAATATCAAATGGCACTTGTTATCAATTTCAACTACTTAATGTACTGTTGACCATTTCAGTTTATTATTTTAGAGTTTAAGGCACAATATCTAACACAGAGAGAGCTAAACATACAATATTACATACCACTCATATTATTTTAGACCTCGGATTTTTTAGGCAAATAAAAAAATAATTTAGATATATAAAATTCATTAAACATTTGTCAAGTTGGAAGCATTTCATTGTGCCTCACATGACATCAAATGATACTAAGAGCTCATTTCTTCATTATTCTCCTAAAACTCATCAAAATTAATATTTTTCAAATATTTCATACATCAACGAAAACAATAATTTCCATTTGAAAGAGAAAATTTTTGTCTGAACCAGGAGTTCAATCCAAGATCTGGAAGTTCATGCAGAAATTTTTCATTTTAAATTTGATTTCAAACAACTCGTCTGAGAATATTAATTTACATATTACTATCATAATATTTTCCTTCTCACATGGTCTTTTATTTTCTTTCTTTTTCACTACTGGAGCATAATTTCATATTCTAAAACACGATACCTTATACTTTTAAATATAACATCAGAGAAAATATTCAATTTGAATTTTACTATTATTTACAATAAATATTACGAGTATATCATAAGAATTCTTTTATTCAATTTTTTGAGACGACATTTTTAATATGATTTTTTTAACTTATTCCTATATAAAGGAAAATAATTATAAGAAATTTAGAAAAAATACTAGTAATATACTTCAATTATGAATAAAACTCAAATGTCCATGCTATGAAAATTAGTTTTTATTATAGGATATCTAGTTTTTTTTTTATTTTAGTGTCTAATTTTTTACTTTAGTGACCTATTTAGGTGCTTAATCTTTTCAAACAATTGTACTCTTGTAGTGAGCATGAATCAAAACTTGATTTTTGTCAATAACCAGCTAATTATATATATGATAAAACTATTGCACCAAATTTTAGAAATGCATTCAGTTTCAACAGTAAAATGTTTAATTCCCTTTAATGGGCAGATGGCCCTTAGAGGACCAAAAACTCTTAAAATTTTGAATATTATAAAGCAAAAAGTAATAATGAATTCTGGAAGATCAATTTTTTTAGAAAAGCACAGAGTTTTGTATAACAATAATTGAAATTCTGATCAGAAAAAAGATAATTGCCCTGTTTCTTAATGCCTAAACTTCCGAGGTCTAATTATTATAGCACAAAAACATAATAAAAAGCAACATCCACATTAGGGTTACTTTGGGATAAAGTAAATAAAAGGCAAACTGGAGGATGTCACAGGAGGTGAATAAAGAATGAATGACTTTTTTTTGGTACAGTAAAGGGGAAAAAAAAAGACAAAAGAAGATAACTTATGAAGGGCAGTATGGTCACTGTATTAAATAACTAAAAACTTTTATTCAAACAAGACAAAAGTTTTGGCATTCTATCTAGGGCTAAGATAATAATCAACGACAAGACCTCAGAACAAGTACACTTGGCTGTAGTGTTTCATACCTTTATACAGAACCAAAGTTACAACACATACTAGCAACTACAAAAATATATTTTAAATAAGTTCAAGAAAGAGGCTATACTGAAATCTTATAATGTTATGGACATAACTATATTGCTTTATGGCTCAAAAAGCTGACAATTAGCCACAAAAGAAGGATTGAAGCTGCTGAAATGAGACTTTTAAAACCGCTAACAGTACCAGCTGTTCATAAATCATAGGAGTAGAGCAGCCAGGAAATTTGAAAACAGATTTCATGTAACAATAAACAACAACAGTACAGATAGGAGTGGATCAACTTCTTTTAAAAAAGGAGCAACACCATACCAAAGAAAATATATCAACATAAACCCTGAGGAAAGAGAAGCATTGGATGAACAAAGAAGAAATTGCATGTTCAGCTGTGATAATGCTTGATGAAGACAAAAGATGAGAGTAAACATTAAACATTTTTCTTATAACAAACATTGGTGTGTAAATTAGCACCATCTACCTGCTTAGCATGGAACCTAACACACAAAAAGTACATTAGATGATACTGGAGTCAATGGCCAATGGAGGATAAGATAAAACAATGAATTATACAAATTGTATAAACAGCATGACATATTTTTATGGAACAATACGCCGGACTTTAGCTAGTAAAATTTGAAAAGAAACATTATTAAAGTTTTACAAATTGATGGTTTTACCAGCTTTACTGTATGGATGTGAAAACTGGGTTTTAAGGAAGAAAGATGAGAGAAAAATTGAAGCTGCTGAAATAAGGTTTCTGAGGTTTGTAGCTATACATTATTTGATAAAAAAGAGAAATGAAGATATTAGATCTGAATTAAAAATACACAACATTATTCGACACAATAAGAAGACATCCAGTCAATTGGAGGGAGCATACACAGCATATGCCAGATACATAAATTACCAGAACAATATACAATTATGATCCGGAAGAAGAAACGCAGGAAGATCTATAAAAAGATGGCGGGACCAGTTTTGATTGGAGTTGGAATGGACCTTATGGCCCATACCATAATGTAGATGATAATGATAACATCCTTCTCATACAGTACTCATATGATTGGAATGGCATATACGACAACTTCCACTCCAAGTGAATATCAAAGAAAACTTGGAGAGCATGTGTTTTTGGAACTCGGAGATGGGAAGATGGAATTAAGGAAGATGCTGCAAATCTACTTCACTCCCGAAACTGGCTGCACAAAATAAAACTGCATAGAGGCAAAGATTTTGGATGGCCAAAGCTCAGATTTAGAGACATAGTGCCATTGAATGGATGCTATTGGAATACGCACACAAATTTTGAAATTCTTACAACAAGCCTTTAAATAACGGAGAGATTGCGTGCCCCACGTGATTTGTAAAGCCTTGCTCAGTGCAGTTTATCTAGCTACTGACAGATGTAACCTTATTAAACAGGTCAAGGCTTAGGGTCAGGCAAACCTTACTTCTTAGTGCTGAAATGAGATATGCACCGATATAATTTATCTTCAAAGGCAAATTACTTAAGTTATAAACATTATAAATAACATATTTTACAGACAACTTAAAAATGAGTATTTTAACATAAAAATATAAAAATTAATTGTAAAAATTACAATATGTTATATGAATCATAGAATATTTAGCTACAAAATGGCAGAATTAGAAAAAAAAATTCAAAACTTGAAGTAACATCCCTGTCCTGTATCTTCTGTTCAAATAACATCTCTCCACATTTACATAAGATTAGCATAAAATTTACTTCCTTTAATCATTGTAAATCTCAAACAACTATTTTCCAACTTTACAGGGTGTTCCTGAAAACACTGATAATTACAGTAAATAAATTAAAACAAAATGGCTGATAACATCAGATAAAAATTCAGCTGTATTTAGTTATCAATTCTTCCTACATGACATAAATGGAGTGTCAAAACTTATTTTTATTTCCTTTACTGCATTAATTCAAGTGGCTTACAAGCATATTAATTTATAGTTAAATTTTGATCAAATTTAAATGAGAAATTGCAACCAGTCATTTGGAAAATCAAAATCTGAACCATGTACGCAGTTTTATAATTTTTCATTGTTTCCATAACAACTATAAAATATTTTAAAATACAATAGGAAGTAACATTAAGAGGTTTGTTTAATAAGTGAAACATTTTGTCTGTTCATTCTTACCTCTTAGAGTTGTTTTTGTCAAACATATGTTTCAAATGATGTTTTTATTATTTATTTAACATTTCTCACTGAAAGATAAATTATATTTGAAGAGAAAAATTTTCACCTAGACCGAGACTCGAACCCAGGAACTACAAATATATAAGAGAAAAATCTGCATCTAAATCGTAACTCGCCTCAGTAGCTCAGTTGGTAGAGCACTTGGCCCGGAAAGCCAAGGTTCCCGGATTCGAGTCTCGGTCTAGGCGAAAAAAAATTTTTCTCTTCAAATATAATATGTTTCAAAGCTTCTTAGCCCCATCGTCAGTGATTATAGACTGAATTTTCTCATGTTGTCGCCCCTGATTCTTAATTCCTGCTCTTTGCCTCTGGTCCAATGAATTTACTAATGAGGAAATGGACCAGAGGCAAAGAGAGCAGGAATCAAGAATCAGGGCAAACAACATGAGAAAATTCAGTCTGTAATCACTGACGATGGGGCTAAGAAGCTCTGAAACATATGTTCGACAAAAACAACTCTAAGAGGTAAGAATGAATAGACAAAATGTTTTAATTATTAACTATAAAATAACTGAAAGAACTCAGCAATGACTACAAAACCATGGTCATAATAGAGATTTCGTTTTTACAACTGATGCCCATGGATTTTCAATTTTCTTCTAATAATACAATAACTTCCCGGGGAAGAATATATAAAATGATGGCAATGTAAAGATAAATAGACTGTATACAGACATGAAAAGAAAAGCAGAGTGGAGAAAATGGAGAATTCATATATAAATATGGGAAATAATATTATGAGGGTTTTAATTCAATGAATGAATGAGTCCGGGTTCGAGTCCCGGTCTAGGCAAAAATTTTTCTCTTCAAATATAATGAATGAGTCACTTCTTATCTTACCTCATATTTCATGTCCTTTTTAATATGGGAACTGCAGTTTTCAAGAGGAGATCCAACTCATCCTCAGCCGATATAATCACTATCAGATTTTTGTTTGAATTATTGTGAGTTACTTATTTTGACTCACCTCATATTTCTTTATATTCTGCATATTATTAATTTTTTTTTTAAATTGTTTGAAACTTCATCCATAATGTTGCCATCTGGTGCAGATTTTATTAACTTTGAGATCAAGTTCTGTTCATCGGGAATTTCAAAATTCATGGATTTAAATTTATTCTTCTGAATATATATCTTCTCCCAAACTGTCAATACCAAAGGTTTTTTTCCAAATGTTTTAAAAGTTTAGCCTCTTTTTTCAAACTTTTAAACTAAACTTTTAAAACATTTGGAAAAACCTTTGGAATTTTGAGAGAAGATATTTATTCAGAAAAACAAATTTAGGTCCATGAATTTTTTAATTCCTGATGAACAGGACTTGATCTCAAAGTTCATCAAATCTGCACCAGATGGCAATGTTATAGATGAAGATTCAAATGAAAATCCAAAGTCATAATATCGGCTGAAGATAAAAAAGGGATCTCCTCTTGAAAACTGCAGTTCCCATGTTTAAAAAAATATGAAATATATGAGATAAGAATTGACTCATTCATTCATTGAAAATGGAGAATGTTGAAGGACCTGCCCTTGGAAAGAAAATTAGGAATATTTATCATGAAAACAATAAAAAGATTCCCTATAATTCAGAACTGAAAAGGGTTCAAATGCTTTATATATAATATTGATAGTTCAGAACTAAACCTACCATTCTAAGAACATTTTAATTTTTTTTTTAAATTTTTGTTATGAGCTAAATGAAACAGGAACTCAATAATTTGGTTATTAATGCTATTGTAACTGAAATATCAAATTCCTGTTTTATGAAACATGGGTCATTCACCTCATGATAAGAATCCTAAAAAAATGGACTAAGAACAGTAACTATGGATCTCTAGACTATATATATATATATATATATATATATATATATGTGTGTGTGTGTGTGTGTGTGTGTGCATGTGTGTAAATGATAGAATGCTGATAGGTATACTTGGACCAACGGATCTGTGCCCCTACAGCTCTGACATCATTCTTAGAAAAGTACACCTCTATACTCCCACCATTTTACCGCACTTCTCTCCCACTACGTCAAACGGCAACCGAAGTGACTTATCGAGTAGGAAAGTTGCCAAACTTCCCCCAGTGTCATGGCTCCTGAATATTGAATAATGCAAGGTTGGAGTTGAGTTGACAACACTGGAATGCAAGTGCAAGAGGAATGCAGGGAGGGAAATGATTTGCCGAGGCAGAAAAGGAAGTAGGCTTTAGTTCACATATCTTATGGGGGCACAGATTCATAGGGCAGACAGTAAGTGTACCAGTATCACTTTGCATTTTACTTTCTTTCATCTGACATCACTACATTATATGGATATTTGAAGAAAAGCTGCCATCACTATAGATGGTTTTGTTTGTTTTTCTTAAACATTGCTAGGGATGTGTAATTTGATAAGTTAAATTAATCTGCAGTCAAACCTGCCTAAACTTTAATTTATTGATTGCTTCAATAAATGACCATTTTTTTCCTCTGGAACCAATTAATTAGCATTTAATGTGGTGTTAATATCCTCTTCCTTAATGCCCACATTATCCTGTGATCAGCGGCCACACACAAATTTCACAAAATGTCCTGAATTAAATGGCCAATAATAACAACTATGAATACTTTTCAATATTTTTATTTCAATTAACATTTTCCAATCCTGGATAGAATCTAATTTCAAGAAAGAAAAATTAACGCTTGAACCAGGATTTGAACCCTGGACCTCTCATTCTCCGTATGAGTGTACTGTACATTACAGCATTCAAACAACAATACAAACATTAACACTTCTTTTCACTTAAACAATTCTCGTTTGTGTGATGTGTTAATGTTTGTATCGTCGTTTGAATGGTGTAAGGACAGCACACTCATATGGAGAACAAGTCCAGGGTTCAAATCCTAGTTCAAGTGTTAATTTTTCTTTCTTAAAATATTAATACTTTGTTCACCCATATGAGATTACTCAGTATGTCCGACCAGTGGAAAAATACAAAGCATGGTATACTATTAAGATGAGGCAAACATATAAGTGCTGTGATAGAGGTAATGGGTACATTCTAGTCAGATATATGACACTCTCCAAAGGCTTCATGATAATCAAGATATTTGATGAATGAGTGATATTTACATGGCAGTATTTAAAAGCAACTTACAAAATTATATTTGAAGAGAAAAATTTTCGCCTAGACCGGGACTCAAACCCGGGACCCTTGGCTTTCCAGGCCAAGTGCTCTCCCAACTGAGCTACCGAGGCGAGTTGCGATCTAGATGCAAATTTTTCTCTTATGTATATTGTAATTCCCTCGCACCAAATGCTTGAAACCATAGCTTCTATCTTTGCAAATAGCGGCTTCTTAGTTAAAAAGACATTTATTGGGAGTGTTAAATTCCCAATAAATGTGTTCTTAACTAAGAAGCCGCTATTTGCAAAGATATAAGCTATGGTTTCAAGCATTTGGTGCGAGGGAATTACAATATACATAAGAGAAAAATTTGCATCTAGATCGCAACTCGCCTCGGTAGCTCAGTTGGTAGAGCACTTGGCCTGGAAAGCCAAGGGTCCTGGGTTCGAGTCCCGGTCTAGGCGAAAATTTTTCTCTTCAAATATAATTTATCCTTCAATGAGAAGTGTTAAATTAATAATAAAATCGTTAACTTACAAAATGTTAAGATTGTATTTGATAAGATGTGATCAATGTTTTCACAACACCCTGTAATAGCAAGTATCATTCAGTTTGTGTTTATCATCACGACGCATTACCTGTACCATTCGCATCTTCTTTCTTAGGTGCAATCATCAGGTTGAGGAACCCATCCACATCTTCTAGTTCCTTTGACACAAACTTGGCAGCGATTGTACTTCTGCCAGGGAACTTGGGCACCATCTTGAACGTAGCTGATCCTTCCGCTTCTGGCTGTATACTCCTGTAAACAAAAAACAACTTTCAATCTTATGAGTTAACCTGAAAGCTAAAATTAATGGAAACATTTTTGATGCTCTAGCAGAAGCAATTTTTTTTTTTTGCAAGGAAACTTGCTGTGTATAAGATTAATTGTCATAAGTAATGCCACGAGTGATTTACAATTTATCTAGAGGATTTGAAAATCAAGAGTGGCATTTGTTAGGACTATTTAACAAATAAAATTAAGCTGTTTACTCACAAATCATTATTTAAATATAGTTATTTTAAAATAAGAATCAAATGAATCGCAAATTCTTCTTACCTCATATATCTATGTTATTTTTTAAACACAGCACCACGGTATCAGAAAAACATCTTTTCCATCCTCTGCTGTTTTCACACGACTGTCAATAAAACCTCATAATGTTAAAATTCCCAAATTTATTATATTATTTTAAAATATTTATATATTTAATGTAAATGGTGATGTTTGAAGACAAATGAGAAATGTTTAGTTTCATTTATTCATCCACTGCAACTAGATCATATTATTTATTGCCAAATAGGATTGCAATATTGTAAGAATGCACCCTAGTGGAGAAAAAATGAAACACATCAAACTGTATATTATAACCAACTTAATAGGTTATTGATTTTTTTTAGGAAACACCTCTGTAAAATCATTACTTAAAAACACAATTATCAAATGTGTAGTTTGAAGGAATCTGTTCATTATTTGCTATATTCAATGTATTTGTTTGAGAGTTGGTCCTGCAAAATAATGCTCTGACCGGTTCAGAATATTAAAAAGGAGGAGCTTTCTTTAATATGATAAACAGAAGTAGATCAATATTAAGGTGAAACATGACTATGATTGGTTCTAAAACAAAATTCATTGAAACATGATTAGTCATTGATTCCCATTTGCGGCATGAATTAAATAGTCAAAATAAAGATTAGGAATCTGAACACATAACTCAGTAATAAACTTCACAATTTGCAATATTTAATATTTTATTATCCATTGTATAATTGTACAATTGAACAGTTTCCCCGAAGAGAAATCTAGCCCACAAAAATTCCAAAAGTTGAGTTTTCAGTGGATTAGTGATATATCTGGAGAATAGCACAGTGTGGTGCATGTAAAACTATCCCTGCTCTTTTCCAGACCTGTTTTATTAATCTTTTAAAAGTTAGCATGCAAGCAAATAGTGATCTATATGTAACAAAATATCAGTACCAACATAGGCCTACAATTATGTACAAAGACCAATTGATTAGTTCTCAGAACCTGTTCAGGATTTTGTGTAATGTTTTCTGAACTGCTCTTTAATGCCCTCCTGGATAATAATCATTGTGGCATTTTAGAAATTAAAGTGCATCCCTTTTCAATGTTTAAATTATCTAAATAATTTTCATTATTTTCTTCTTTCGGTGTTGTTAAAACTAAAATCATCTTTCTGAACTTGATTCATCGTTAAATAGGTCATAATCATCTTCTAATTTATTCATGATTGAATTTTTTAAATGTCTTGATTTCTTACTAACATATAAATCGTGTTTAACCTCAACCCAAAATCTATGGATAAAAAAATTTCAATCTTGTGAAAGAGTATTAATAAATTAGAATAGAAGTTAACATTATGAGGTTCTTCTTAATAAATGTATCTAATAAATTATCACATTTATTAATGTGATGTTGTATGTAAGAATGCAATTTGTATGGAAGAGAAAGATGAAGCTGTGATAGAGATCCATGGTCTACTACCTCATCAAACACAATACTTACTCTGAGAGCTTCACTTTGAGTTGTGAAGTAAGACCGGGGCCCTCAATGATGAACTGGCATTTCTTGAGAGCAACTGGCAAGGGATTCTTCAATGTAGCTACTCCTGTCAGCTCTTCACCTTGGATTGCTTCTCCATCAAGCTGTGAGAAAAATCATTACAAAATTACAGCAAAAGCTCTTTAATCAATAACTGAGTTTGTATTTTTTAACATTCTTACCTCATATGTTTGTTTTGTTGGACGATCATTTCTAAGCTTATTGCTCCATCTTCAGCTTGTCACAAACTCAAGTGATAAGCTGAAGATGGAGTAATAAACTTTGAAACGATCATCCAACAAAACAAACATATGAGGTAAGAATGTTAAGAAATACAAACTCAATTATAAAATTAACATTCATAATGTTACTTCCTAATGATTAAAAAAAAAAGCTCTGTAATCAATAAACTAAATATTGTTTTGAAATTTTATAGGAAAAAAATCACTATGAGGTTTAATTTTAGATTTAAATTAAAATGTTTTGGGAAAAAATCCACATTCAAAAAAACAAGAAAGAAAAAAACTTATGAACTTCGAAATTTCCAGGGATTCTGATTTGATCCGGAGGTTCTTCGCTCCACCAACAGAGGGGGGAAAAGGAAGAAGTAGTTCTTCAGATCGACATAACATCAGTCAACAAGAAATTACTGAAGATGAAGTTGCTCAAGCTTCGAAACCAGCATAATTAGAAAGACCGGATATGAGGTGAGGTATAAAAACATTTTTATATATTAAATTGGGAATTTTTAACATTATGAGGTTCAATTCATAAGAATTAAATGAATCATGATTCCTTCTTACCTCATACTTCTATGTTTTTTAAACATAGCACTGCAGTATCAGCAACCCATATTGTCACCATCCTCAGCTGTTTTCACCGTGAAAACAGCTGAGGATGGTGACAATATGGGTTGCTGATACTGCAGTGCTGTGTTTAAAAAAATATAGAAGTATGAGGTAAGAAGGAATCATGATTCATTTAATTCTTATAAAACATTTTTATTTAAATCTTAGATATTGTTTAATCTAGACACAGTTCTAAGACTGATCTGGCATTATATATAGCATTCATTGATTACAGCAGCAAGGCATTTAACTCAGTTGAGTACAAACGCAGTTTACAAGCATTGAGGAAACAGGGAGTTGAAAAGAAATATATCGAGAAACTATGTGGGTAAAGCAATGCCAAAGTAAAGACAGAAAGAGTGGACCGGATATTTTACCTCAACTGAGGTATCAGACAGGGTAATCAAATTTCTCCAAAACTCTTCGCTTGTGTTCTGGAAGACATATTCAGGAAACTAAGATGGGACAATAAATATGGCATAATCCTTAATGGCAAGAGACTAACTAACATAAGATTTTCTGATGATATAGTGTCATTGAGTTACAACTAATGCTCCAAGAACTAAAGAAGATCAGTAATTCTCATCAGTCTCTCAAAAAATAAAAAGAAGACCAAAGTAATCACAAACAGGCCAACAAGATCAATAGAGATACAAGGAACCAAAATACAATATGTGGATGAATACATATATTTTGGCAAGTTGGCAGTTTTCACACACAATATGAACAAAGAAATAAAGTTAAATATCTAAAGGAAGTAACATGAATATTGAGGTAAGATGATCAGACTGAAAATAATTTAATTAAAATAACCTCAAAATATCACTTCCTAAAATTAAATATTAACACTATGAAGTTTATTTTAGGAAGCACTGACAATGACACAAGAGTGTTGAAACTGCAGTCTGCAAGAAAATCACAAATATGAGGTGAGAGAAAAGATCCTCATAAAAATTAGTAAATTAAAAATAAATAGTAGAACACACACAAAAATGGATAGTCTTGAAGCAACACTACTGTAATGATAAATAACTGATTGAAATGTCACCTTGATCTTGATGTCTGGCTTCCTCACTCTGAAGTCGTCCTGTGCAAAGTACTCAAAATTTGTGTCCTGAACAGTAGCCATGCAAGCAATGTTGAAGGCACATTGGTCTACCAGACGCTTGCAGTATTCATCATATGATACATCCATTCTGATTTCTTCAACTGCAACAACAAAATAAATAATAATGATTAAAAAAATTAGTGTTTCACTTCTTTATGAAGAGTTAATATAATAAGATTTTTAATTCTTCAATAGCCACACCATATCATTAAATTACATATTTAGAATGTTTAGGCATATGCCTCACTCATACACAAAATATTATAATTATTTATTTATATATAGATTTTTAATGTTTACACATCTTTCTGTGCCTAAAGTTTTATTTTTCTTCTCCACTAATCTTTATCCATCCCTCCATGTCCTCCAGTCCTCTTATTCTCAATCCAGTTCTTATTTCTTGCATCCACGAATTTTGAGGTCTTCCTTTCCTTCTTCTTCCAGGTAAATAATAATAATTGGTAATAATAATAATAATAATAATAATAATAATAATAATATGGTAATAATAATAATAACTCCTTTCAAAAAACGTTAAACTGAAAATGTATAAAACTATTATTCTACCAGTTATATTATATGGATGAGAAACATGGACTCTTACTTTAAGGGAGGAAAGGAGATTACGAGTATTTGAGAATAAAGTTCTTAGGAAAATTTTTGGACCAAAGAGAGATGAACAGACAGGTGAATGGAGAAAACTGCATAACAGTGAATTAAATGGTCTTTATATGAAGCCAGATATAATGAGAATAGGTAAATCTCATAGACTGAGATGGGCAGGACATGTGGCACAAATGGGGAATGAAAGACATGCATGGAAACTTCTTGTAGGAAAAATATAGGGAAAACCCCAGTTGGTAGACCAAGAATGAGGTGACAGAATAACATTAACTATGATTTGAGGGAAGTAGATTATACAGTGGATGATTGGAAAACATTGGATCAGGATAGGGATATACGGAGAGCTTATGTCCGTGCGGCCATGAACCTATGGGTTCGATAGTGCCAGTGAGTTGTTAGTTAATTATCTATCTATCTATCTTCGGGTTTTTACAGCTGCTGCCGTCTTCCCGTGCCAAACCTCCAAAGCCTACGGTCTTGGGCATCTTCGATGCTTAGCCCTCTAGCTTGCATTACTGTCTTCATGTTTTCCTTCCATGTTAACCTTGGTCTTCCTCTTTTCTTCTTTCTGTTAGGATGCCATTCATATAGTTGCTTCGGCCATCGCTCATCTTCCATTCTTAAAACATGTCCTAACCACTTTAATTCCTTTTCCTCAATTCTTTCAATTATGCTTTCTTCTGCTTCCATTTTGTTTTTCTAATTTCCTTATTTGTGACACGTTCTAATTTAGACTTTCTGGCACTTCTTCGTAAATAATCCATTTCTAGAGCTATTAGTCTATTCTTGTAGTACGTATTGATTGTCCATACCTCACTTCCGTACATTGCAACAGATTCCACCAATGTTTTACCAATATATTTTTTTGTGTCTTTCCAAATATGCTTATCCCACCATATGGAATTTAATGATGATATTATTTTGCTACTCAATTCAATTCTATGTTTTATGTTCTCTTTGCCTATACCTTCGATGTTATCCATAATCATTCCCAAATATTTAGTTTGTTTCACTTGCTTTATTTGGATTCCATCTTCCAATACTAAGTTTTCTCTTTCATTGCTATTTATTGTCAGATATTCTGTTTTTTGTAAATTTACTGTGAGACCCCATGATTCATATGTGCTTTTCAACCTTTTTATCATGAATTCCATATCAAAATTGTCTTGCGCTAAAACTTCCATTTCGTTAATATAAATTCTACATAAATATTAAATAAAATTGGTGATAGACTGCACCCTTGTTTCAATCCCTTTGAGGTGTTTATAGGATTAGACATTATATTTCCCATTTTAACATAAGCGGAGTTATCTTTATAGGTTTGTTTAATAATTTCTATTAGGTTTCTGTCAATATTGTATTTCTCCAATACTTCCCATAATTTGTTCCTCGGAATTGAGTCATAAGCTTTCTCTAAATCTATCATTGTCAAATGGGTTTCTTCTCCAACTGCAGTCCGTTTTTCAATTAACTGTTGTATTGCAAATATATTGTCAACACATGACCTTCCTGGTCTGAATCCATTTTGATCTTCTCCTAATTTGTCTTTAACATCTTTTTGTAACTTTGTTTTTAATAACTTCGTAAATATTCTATATAATGTGTTATTTATACTTAGTCCTCTGTAGTTTTTTGCGTCTCTTCTATCGCCCTTCTTGTATATTGGTACTATGTAGCTTATTTTCCATTCATCAGGAATCTTCTGTATTGCAATGCACTTATTATACAAGTCCCTCAATCTACCTATTAAATTTTTTGGGCCATATTTAATTAACTCATTTGGTATGTTTCCCGGCCCTGGTGCCTTTTTATTCTTTAGGGTTTGAATTTCTAATTCTATATCTATTGTATCAAATTCCAGGGCGTTCATTTCTATGGATGGATTTTCTGTTGTTTCCATAAACTCATTTCTAGTTTCTGACAGTAAAGCTTTGTAATGTTTTTCTGCGTCTGATTTTGCTAGTTAATTATAATAATAATAATAAGAAGAAGAAGAAGAAGAAGAAAATATCAGACATAAAAGCTATAACAAATAATTGGTATTCATGGCAATTTCTTGTATTTTATTATTTTTTAGAACTACATTAGGAATTTTCAGTTGAGGATATGGTGTTATCTTTACAAATATATTCTGCAAAATTATTAGATATTATATTGCATTACTAACTAACTTACTGGCACTATCAAACGCATAGGTTCATGGCTATGTGGACATAAGCTCTCCAAAAATCCCTATTCTGAGCTAATGTTTTCCAATCATGCCCTATGTAATCTACTTCCCTCAAATCGTGGTTAATGTTATTCTACTACTTCATTTTTGGTCTACCATCTGGGGATTTTCCCTCTGGTTTTCCTACAAAAAGCTTCCATGCCACATGTCCATGCCCACTGTCCTTATTATATCTGGCTTCCCATAAAGACCATGTAGCTCACTGTTAAGTAGTCTTCTCCATTCACCTGTCTGTTCATCTCTCTTTGGTCCAAAAAATTTCCTAAGAACATTATTCTCAAACACACATAATCTCCTTTCCCCCTTTAAAGTAAGAGTCCATATTTTAGATCAATATAATATAACTGGTAGAATAACAGATTTACATATCTTCAGTTCAACATTTTTTTGAAAGAAGGTTGTGATGACAGGAGTCCCTGTAATGCATAATAACATGCATTTCCAGAATTGAACCTATGTTTAATTTCTTTGTGCAAATCTTAACAATAACCCAAACATAGCATCTGAAATTGAGAAAACAGCAGTCACACAGTATGAAAAATTTTTAAGGCTACCCCATAATAACTGGACCCAAAGAAAACCACAAGTATGTTTAAAATCTCAGCAAAGCTTCCTAAGCATTGTACAAGAAATCAAACAGAAATTGCAACTTCCACATTCAAAAGAAAATATGCAGATGAGAAACAGCCCTCTAGAATTTTTGGAAATCGAATATAACCTTCATTTAACAGAAGACATCAAGAAATCTGAAACTCCTCCATATATTTTAAAACAAATGTAGTAATACCAATTCGGTCAAAAAAGAAAAACTCACCAAGCTGACCAGTGCTTGTTGGTGAGTAGCCCTTCCCTTTCGTTCATCATGCATAAGCATGATTACTAACAGCTGCACCACGAGAAGGTGAGGGATTGGACACTAGGTTACTGTCCAGGTCGGTTCCTTTAAGCCTTTGATGGAAGGAATTAAAGGGTCTCCTCTCTGTTAAAAACAGTAGCCTTTCCGCAGCTCGAAACGAAAACCCTACTTTTTGCTGATGATGTTGTAATATGGGTCTCCAAACCGAAAAACCAAAGTCAACAATTAATAACCATAGCCCAACAATCACTAATACAGTTAGAGAATTGGACATCCCAGAACTTGATGAAGATAAATATACAGAAAACAAATTATCAACTATTTACATTAAGAAAGAAACCACTACCCATCACTCTGAAATTGGAGGGTGAATTATTAACTCAAACACATGAAGCAAAATATTTAGGAATAACTCTGGACACAAATTAACATGGAAGAAAACACATGGAGAATATATGTACAAAGATAGAAACAAGGTTACCATTATTAAAACGATTAGCAGGGAAAAAGTGGGGTTGCAACACACAAACCCTAAACACCTTCTACCAAATGTACATAAAACCTGTACTTCAATATTGTGAAGAAATCCTAGTAACTACTAAAGTGGAAAAACTTAATAAATTGCAGAACCAAATCCTCCGTCTGATAACAGGAGCCGTTAAAACAACACCAATCACTGCCATGCAAATCTTAACAAATAACCCAAACATAGCATCTGAAATTGAGAAAACAGCAGTCACACAGTATGAAAAATTTTTAAGGCTACCCCATAATAACTGGACCCAAAGAAAACCACAAGTATGTTTAAAATCTCAGCAAAGCTTCCTAAGCATTGTACAAGAAATCAAACAGAAATTGCAACTTCCACATTCAAAAGAAAATATGCAGATGAGAAACAACCCTCTAGAATTTTTGGAAATCGAATATAACCTTCATTTAACAGAAGACATCAAGAAATCTGAAACTCTCCATATATTTTAAAACAAATGTCACTGGAAATGATAAATCTAAGATACCTCCTGAATGGATACATATTTTTACAGATGGCTCCAGCCTACCAAATGATGGTGGCACGGGTGCTGGTGCAGTATTTCCACTTTTTTCCTTTTAATCGTAAACTAAACCAAAATTCAACAAACTTTGATGGCGAAATTCTAGCAATTTTCTTAAGTTTACAAACTCTTTTATATCACATCCAAAAATTTACAAAAAGTTGTAATTCTATGTGACTCCAAAGCAGCCATTCTTGCTATAACAACGAGACACAACACCCAAAATCATCAAATTAAATCGAAGGTCACAAAATGATAAAACATTTATCCTGCTTACAATACAAAGTTGTACTTCAATGGGTTTCCGCCCATTGTGGAGTGACATGCCAATGAAATAGCCGATTTTCTAGCCAAGAAGGGTAGCAAAATTGTTTCAAACCCAACTTCTGCTCCAGTTTCCTTTCACTCTATCAAAAGAAGTATCTCAAATAGAATACATCAATAAACTTCGAGGCAGCACTATACACCACACCAAAACATCTGGACAGGAATGGGTAAATCGTCCAAGCTTATGACCCTTACTACATTACAAAGAAAATCTGCAGTAGCAACATTCAGACTGCTAACGGGACATGACTGCTTGAATAAACACCTACACAGAATTGGCATAACAGATTCACCTAAATGCCCTTTTTGCAATTTAAATGAAGATATGGAAAGAAACCATCTCCTCCGTTGTCCAGCTTTTGTAGAAGAGACCAGCCTTTCTGCTAAATATTGGAGTGCAAGAGAGCGAATGATTTCATTATCAAGTGCTCGACATTAGATACCAACCAACCAACATTATGAGGTTCTTAATTCAATGAATGAATTAGTCATTTCTAATCTTACCTCATAGTTTATGTTTTTTAAACACAAGAACTGCAGTTTTCAAGAGGACATCACTCTCATTTTCAACCGATATTATGACTACCAGATTTTCATTGGAAACATTATAGATGAAGATTCCAATGAAAATCTGGTAGTCATAATATCAGTTGAAAATGAGAGGAAGTCCTCTTGAAAATTGCAGTACCCATGTTTAAAAAGACAAACTATGAGGTAAGATAATAAGTGACTCGTTCGTTCATTCATTCATTCATTCATTCATTCATTGAACTATGAGGTTCAATAGTTAGATATTAAAGAAAAACAATTTTTTAATACGTCAGTCTGTAATCGCTGACGATGGGGCTAAGAAGCCTTGAAACATATGTTCGACAAAAACAACTATAAGAGGTAAGAATAAACAGACAAAATGTTTTAATTATTAAAAATTTATCACTTCACCTCATATTTTGTCTTGCTTTATAGACATTTTCAGAATTATTCCATCTTCAGTATTTTCATGACCACAGCTTCCAGTGGACATATCAACAATCAGTTGTGCTGAGTATGGAGGTAAATTGTTTAAAATCAATTCAAGAGAGAGAGCTAATATGAGATGAGTTGTAAGGAATTGAGTCAATTTCATTGACATTAGTTTATTTTTAATGTGGCCTCTCCTAGCCTATAACTCACCTGCTCTAGCCTTCACAAGTCGTTCTGTTTTCTCTTTCTTGACTGCATCTTTAAGACGTCCAGTGTACAGTACAGTGTCTACCCTCAGATTCACACTTACTCTGTGGTCCTTGTTTGCACTGCGATTTTTCATTATTACCACCACACTGTAAGTATATACATTTCACTTGTATCACTCTTATTTGTACACATTTCAACATCCCAAAAATATAAATTAAAATTTTAAACACTAAAATCACAGTTCTTAATTCTTCCCTTCACTTACATTTATCCTTACAACTACACTGTAGTTCTATCTTATTCTATACTTATCGTACTAATTCAAAATTTGATGTTTAAATTATTTATCTAATTTTTTATTGCTTTCCTTCTCTATTGTCAAGTATACTTTCGCAGATCCTATTCGGGTAAATTTATTAAAATAAAAATAACTAATCTCTTTCCATCCAGCTTAATTGTGTGAGACTTTTGAGAAAGATTATTTTACATGGTTTCCAGCTTGACGCATAATCCCCAACCAGGAGGACTGGAGGTTTTCTGTTGGGGTCCCTTTCCCTTAGAAGGTTGCCTTCTCCTCGGCTGATGAGAGTCCTCTTCCCGGGTTTATTTTCGGAGTTTTCCTTCTCCACACCCTTACACTTACACTTGGGGTAAAGTGGCAATGTATGGAAGTGAGGCCTGGGTTAAGAAGGAAAAAGGAAAAAAGTAAAATTCAGGTAGTGGAAATCAGATTCCTACAGGCGTGAAAGGTTGTACAAGAGAAGAACATATTAGAAATGATAATATTAGAGAGGAACTAAAAGTACAACCACTTCTTCAACAAATAGAAGAACATAGGAACAAATGGATAGAACATCTGCAAAGAATGACGAAGATAAGATACCAAAGTTTACATTATTCGTTTTTAAACATCTTAATGATGGACAAATTATATTTGAAAAGAAAAATATACGCCTAGACTGGGGTTTAAACCCAGGACCTTTGACTCTCTATGTCAATGCTCTATCCAAGTGAGCTACCTAGGCCTCCAATCTAAATGCATATTTTTCTCTTATACATAGTTAATTCCTTAACACCAAATGCTATGAGCCATTGCTACGATTTTTGCAAGATGCCAAAGATGATACTAATGTATAATCCTGGAGGACGAAGATCGGTGGGAAGACCAAGAAAGTGCTGGGCTAAACAGATGTGAGATCGGAACAGGTAAAGACCTAATCCATGAAGGATGATGATGTACAAATCTCTTTATTTCTTACTTTGTCTCATTTCAGTACTTTACAGTCTTATGACGTGGTGGTGGACTAGTGGTTATGCTCCTTGCCTCTGGTCCCAAGGGTCACAGGTTCAAACCCGGCCGGGGTCGATGGATTTTTAGGATGGAAAAATCCAAGGAGTAAGTCCTCTGGGAGGGACTTTAAGCTGTGGGTCCCAAGTCTGAAGATTTTCAGGCTCGTAAAAATTCCTTAAGCCTGAATGAAAAGGCCTCTAAGCAAAATTTACCGAATTTTCCCGTCCTAGTACTACCTTGATTTCCTAGATGTCAGTATGAGGCGGAACGCTGACCACGTACCACTCAAAATGACATCTATATGAAAACAAGTGTAACTAAATTAGTATGGTTTAAATTCTTCCCTGTAGGGGAGAGCGCCTAAATCTCTGTAAAGGGAAAACATAGGCTTACAATACAATACAATGAAAATACCTCCCATACTTAATTTAAATCATTACTAACAAGGCAAGTGAAATTATGAAATGAGACTGGTATTAAAAGGAAGAGAAACTAAAATAATTCTTTAATTTGTTTGAATTGTCTTTTCTGTCACTATGATGTGCAACACCCTTAATGGCAGACATAATAAAATACGGTTTACCATGGAAAAAAAAAGAAAATGGTAAACTCCCATTCCTGGAAGTTCAGATAATAAGAAACAATAATGGAGAAATTCAACATACAGTTTATAGAAAACCCAGTCAGGCAGACTGCTATTTACATCATCATCATCATCATCACTCCAGGGATTAGGCAATTGCCCGTTCCGACTTCATATTGCATCAGCCCAACGTCTTCTAGGTCTTCCAACATCACGCCTTCCTCTTGCTTGATAGTTCCTGGCTAACAATGGATATCTCTCCTTACTCATTCCATCCATGTGATCAATCCATTTCTGTCTGTAATTCGTGACTTTATCCAATAAAGGCTGTACTTTCACTTCTTCTCTTATATCCTCATTTCTTATTCTATCAAGTCTTGTACATCCTTTTACTTGTCTTAGGAACCGCATCTCTGCCGTCTGTATTCTATCCTTCTGTCTTTTCACTGGAGCCCAAGTTTCACATCCATACAATATTGTGGGAACCGCCATAACATTATACATTTTTATCTTGGTTTCTTTTCTAATTTTATTTTTGAATATTCTCTGTATTGTTCCACACACCGTCTGAAATTTATTTATTTTGGAGTCAATATCTCTTTCCACATTGTAGCCAACATCACAGCCCAAATATTTGAAACTAGACACCTGTTCTATACTTTGATTTTCTAAAATAATTTTGGTTCTCACTGGATCTCTTCCTCTAAAAGCCATGGTCTTCGTTTTCCTTACAGAAATCTTTTGATCGTATAACTTACATATTTCATTTAATGCATGCATTGATTTCTGTAAGTCGTCTTCATTTTTCTGTATTATGATTACATCGTCAGCAAATAGAAGATTATTTATGCACACTTTATTATCTATTCTTATTCCTGGATTTACTAAAACTTTCCATTTATTTAAAATATCGTCTATATATATATTAAACAAAGTGGGTGATAAACTACATCCTTGTCGTAATCCAGTATTTGTTTTGATTGCATCTGTTCTTTTGAATCCAGTATCTATAATTATATTTGTGTCTTCATATAATTTCTTTATTGTTTCAACAAGGCACAGCGGGTATCCTTTCATTCGTAATATTTACATAAGAACTCTAATTACCACCCAAGACAAAAGCCAGGTGTCGTAAAGATAGAGCCAAGACGTTAAGCAAACCACAACATCTTAACCATGAACAGCATCATCTTTTCAAAAGTTTCTAAAGAAATAAGACAATCCATAAACCCAAGAAGACCACAATGCAGAATAGATAATATACCCTCGGTTAGCATATTTTCCTTGCCGTATATACAATGTCATAGACCATATTGGTAAACTAAAAACCATTTATAGGCCCACATGAAAAATATAAAATTACCTTCATTCAGCAAAGGATACTCAGCCCCCACACTCCATTTGTAACATATATTGACTTCCTTATTGGTGTGGATAATCATAGATAGGGACTAAAAAAAAGCAAGCCACCCATTTATCGGAACACAGAAGAAACTGCAGACTAGAAAATAGAAAAATTGGCTGTAGCTGAAAACGCTACTATGGAAAATGGACATCAGATTCTGTTTATATATTAAATTTGGGAATTTTTAACATTATGAGGTTCAATTAATGATGGCAGTCTAGATAATTACCGGCAAAAAGGAGAAAAAATTGACAGTCGTGAAAACAGCTGACGATGACGACAAAGTGTCGCCGATAACTGCAGTGCTGTGTTTAAAGAAACATAGATGTATGAGGTAAGAAAAAATCACGATTCATTTAATTATCATTAATTGAACCTCATAATGTTAAAAATTCCCAAATTTAATATATAAATATAACAGACAAGTCAAGTCACGGGAATAATAACGATTGCTCAAGGACGACAAAATTCAAAATGGCAGACAAAATGGCGGACGAAAGTTCGTTAAATGTAAATCCTTTTGAAAGCTTTAATAAACATTTTTTGAGCAAAAGAAGAGCATTAAGGAATTTTTGAAATTAAAAGAGAAAAAGAAAAAAACTCTAGCTGACATCAGATTCATAAAGAAATGTTTAAATAATAATATCATTCCAAAATTTGTTAGAAGAATAGTCAAATTTAATAATGATAGTAAACAGCAAAGATTAGCCAAAAAGAAAGTTTTGGAAGACGAAAGGAATAAAGGATATGCCAAATTAAACATTTTAGACTTGGAAATTTATCATCTGCATTTGAAACTTTCAAAAATTTTAGGGTACATTTGGCTGGAAAATCTTTTGAATAATGGTTTTGAAAAAATAAATTTCGTAATAGGCAAAAAGATAAAAACTCAAAAGAAAAAAATTCAATAACCTTATTCACAAAAAAGAGGCTTCTCGAAAAAATTACCAACCACAAAATTGGAAAAGAGTAAATAAAATCCAAAGATCAGAATCACAAGATAACACCAATGTAATTAATTGTTCAAAAGAGGTGTTAACCAAAGAAGAAACCAAATTACTTAACAATGGTTTAAAAACATGCATAAACTTTTCAAATAATGTTGAAGATTATGTCGCGGATGTGGAAATAGCGATTTCGGAACTAAAAAATGAAGATAAAACTATAATCAGGAAAGAATGTGAAAAAGTGTTAGTAGATATGAAAAGCAATTAAAAAAATAAAGTCACATTGAAAAATATGAAAATTTTGAAGGGTATTAAAGATAGAAATATTACAATTGCAAAAGCAGATAAAGGGAACAAAATTGTCATTTTAGATCAGGAGGATTACGTAGATAGAATGACCCATCTGTTAGACTCCAAAGAATATGAAGAAATTAAATCTAACCCTCTCCCAAAAACAATCAGAACTGTGGGAAACACATTAAAACATATAAAACATACAATGAAAGAACAAGAAAAATTCAAATTAAAAGTTTCAAACCCTTCAAATCCAAAATTATATGGTTTACCTAAGGTCCACAAGGATGGTAAAAAGATGAGGCCTATTATCAATAGTATTGGCTCCCCATGTTACAATTTAGCTAAGTGGCTGGCCAAAAAGTTTAATGAACTACCACAATTTGAAAATAAGTCCATTGAAAATTCAATTAAACTGGTTGAAAAATTGAATAACATCACTTTGGCTCAGAATGATAGACTTGTTTCTTTTGATGTGATCTCGTTGTTTCCTAGCATTCCTGTTAACAAATTGCTCGCATTTTTGAGAAAATGGTTATATTCACAAAAATTTGTAAAGGCAGAAAGAAAGAAAGACAGAAAATCATAGAAGAGTATCTAATACTAACTAAAATTTTGTATCGATAATAACTTTTTTCACATTCAATGGAAAATTTTATAGACCAAAATTTCAGGATTGGCCAATGGGAAATCCACTTTCTCCCTGTTTTGCAATTATTTATGGCGGTATCTTGAATCACATATCACCAATGCTTATCATTTGATTTTCAAGTGTTGGTATAGATCTGTAGATGATATTATCGCAGGTGATGGATAAAAAATACATTCAAGATGCATTGAAATTGCTTAATCTTCAGGATGAGTCAGTGAAATTCACTATTGAAATGGAACAAAATAACAAGATTCCTTTTTTAGACTTATACTTAATAAGAAATGAACAACAGCAAAAAATTGAATTTAACATTTACAGAAAAGACACACATGCTGACAACTACATAAAATCTTCAGGTTTTAATCATTTGACACACAAACATGCAATTTTCAATAGTCTATTACACAGATTGTTAAATATTCCACTTAATGTAGAAGATTTTGACAAGGAATATAATCATATTGTTCATGTTGCTAAAATAAATGGTTTCGATGAAGACATTATAAAGAATAAATTAAAGAAATTCAAACAACAAAAAAGGTTACAGGAATACACCACCTTACATCATGGTCCCAAGAAAGATGTAAAATTCAAGAAATTCACTTACCATCCTGAAGTTCATAATAAGTTTCAAAAAATTTTCAGAAATTTTAATATAACATTAGCTCCAATTAACAAATTCAGCCTGGGTAATCTGCTGTTAACTAATAATAAATGTAATACCCCAGACAACAAAAAATCTGGGATTTATCAAATTGATTGCAAAGATTGCAACAAGATATATATAGGAAAAACAAAAAGGAACTTGGAAACTCGTAAAAAAGAGCACTTCAGAAACCTAAAGAATGGAGAAATTGAAAAATCAGCTATAGCAGCACATAGTTTATTAGAGCATCATAGGATTGTAAAAAAAGCAAAACTTTTAAAACGTCTATCTAAACCTTTGGATTTAACAGTTTGGGAAAAAATATATATTCAAAAAACCATACTAGAACTATGAACTTTGAGATTCCGGAAGAACCAAGCTTGATTACAAAGTTCTTCAAAAATACAACAGATAGCAGTTTAGGAAATGATTCATTCAAAATAACACCAGATGGCAGTTTGAAGAGGAATTCCTTCAAAAGAACACCAGATGGCAGTCTAGATAATTACCGGCAAAAAGGAAAAAAAATTGACAGTCGTGAAAACAGCTGACGATGACGACAAAGTGTCGCCGATACTGCAGTGCTGTGTTTAAAGAAACATAGATGTATGAGGTAAGAAAAAATCACGATTCATTTAATTATCAGATTCTGTATGAGGATACTCAGGTTTTAACCACAACATCCTACTATTTAATGGTTTATTTTAGGAAGTAATATTTTGAGGTTCTTTTAATCAAGCTTTTTTATAAAATTCATCAGTCTGGGCAAGCTGAAGATGATATATAAGATTATATCGAAACATGTTCGAGAACAAATCAACATTAAATTGAGGTAAGAGGTTTCCAGTCTCAAAAAAAAGACTTGTTCCTACTATTTCCTTAGACTGTATAGAGAATTCATAGAAATTTATAAACACAAGGACAATTTTAATAAAAAAAGATGAAGACATAAAACAGGCTAAAGTCTGATATCGCACATTAAATAACAAACATATAAGCCTACTTAGAACTGAACAAATCAGATCTAGATTGACGAGTATCCAGGCAGCTTCAACTTCATCCAGCCATTTGGGGACCAGCACAGGCATAAATACTAGGTTCCAGTAGTCTGCCTCTCACACACAGCCACATCTCTGACCATGCAACACTATCTAGAAGAACTTGCCACTGAAGATACTCTCCGTAGTCAAGGGAGAAAAAATGTTTGGGAGAAATACCAGTTATAGACCACAGTCATATAGTCCGGAATCTTTTAATACAACGTCTACCGGCCATAAAAGCCTGCATTCTATAATTGAAAATAATCTAGAGAAATGGATTGTTTTAGATGCTCAACTAGACATTCTAAATTGTAAAAAATCAGAAATACAATCAACAGACAACAAATGAAAGTCCAAAATTCAATATTAGATTTTGTGAGATACAGACAGCTAGAATATATTATACATAGAATATCAGAGTCAAGATTACCCTAAAAAGCTTCGGAATGGATTCCACCTGGGAAAGAAAAGAGAGGTCGACCTAGATGTAAGTGGATGGATGATATAAGAAAAGGTATGAGGGAGATAGGTCTGGAAGAACTGTAATGAGAAGATAGAGAAAAATAGAGAAAGAATAAAAATTTTAAATGCTTTGGGCACAGGAATATGTTTTATTATATTGCAAATCTGTTTATTTAAAAAATAATGTTATTCATTTGAGCCTAAAACTAAGTTTATTTACCCTCACACTTTGTTCTGGATGTCATGTACCAAAGGAGCCACAGATATTTATTTTCAGTTCAAGGGAGCCATGGACCCAGAAAAAGTTTGCTAGTGCATAAGTTATAACCTCACCTGAATGGAGAACCAATCACAATGTCATCTCTGAGTTCAAAGTCAAACTGGATATCATTGAAGTCCTCATTCAGGTAGTAACGCGAGAACAGACTTTCACTCTGTTTCAGAGCCTTCAACATGGCAGCTCGCTCTTCCTCACTTTCTGCAACCACCAATAAATCACATGTTATCTCTAGTCATTTTCAAATTATCAATAAACAAAGTTGTTACAGAACTTAAAAATCATAACTTATATTTATTAATGCATGTGTTATGTTAGGGAGGCACGCCGTAGCTTTAAGGTACTACGCTACAAACCGGAAGGTCAAGGGTTCAAGTCCCGGTGGGGTCAGGATTTTTAAACTGATCCAAACCTTCTGGCGGCACAATGGCCCTAGGGTCGACTCAGCCTCTAACGGAAATGAGTACCAGATGCTTGTTCTGGGGGTAAAGACGGCCGTCACGCAGGGCTGACAACCCGGCTGACAAAGTGTCAATTGTCTAGAAAAGGTGGGAGCCTTAACCTCCTACTACCCCAAGAGCTTCCTAATGCCTGTAGTGGGAACACTATGTGTTATGTTATTTTAATAAATAATGCTCTTTAACAGATGTGGTCATTAGTGTTGTAAAATAAATCTGGGTGCGAAAATTTTGCCCAGAGGCCTCTTTTTCCTGGCTTCAGCTACTTTTATGTACCATAAGTCTATGACATGGGACCAACAGCTTTACTAATGGAAGTCAGTGACCAATCATGATTCTATGAATTTTGTTTTACAACCAATCACAGTCGTGTTTCACCTCAATAATTATCAAATTTTTATTACCAAAATAAAGAAAGCTCCTCCTTTTTAATATTCTGAACATGTCAGAGTATTATTTTGCAGTAACTCACTCTCTAACAAATAATGAACAGATTCCTTCGACCTACACATTTGAAAATTGTGTGTTCAATAATTGTGTTTTTACTGAATTGTTTCTGAAAAAAATTAATTAATAACCTATAATTAATAGTGAGTGAAGAACTTATTTTTAACCACTCACCTCATATAATTTCAAATTTCTTTGATACCAGCAGTTTCAGACAATATCTAGTCCCTCTTCAGTCATGGCTTCCACTCAAGAAGAGGGACAAGATATTGTCTGAAACCGCCGGTATCAAAGAAATTTGAAATTATATGAGGTGAGTCGTTAAAAATAAGTTCTCCACTCACTCTTAATGATGTAACCTCATAATGTTTACTACCCTATATTAATTTAAATAAAAAAAATTAACCTATAATGTTGATTATAATATACAGTTTGATGTGTTTCATTTTTTCTCCAATATTGTGATCCTATTTGGCAATAAATAGTATGATCAAGTTGCAGTGATGAACAAATGGAATATATTTTAAATAATAAATTTGGGAATTTTTAACATTATGAGGTTTTATTAATAAGAATTAAATGAATCGTGAATTCTTCTTACTCGTACTTCTATGTTCTTTTAAACACAGCACTGCAGTATCAGCGACCATCGTCACCACCCTCAGCTGTTTTCACAACTGAAAACAGCTGAGGATGGTGATGATGGTCACTGATACTGCAGTGCTGTGTTTAAAAAAATGGAACATAACCAAACCTTTCTCATTTATTTACAAACATCGCCGTTTACATTAATATATAAATAACTATATTTAAATAATGATTTGTGAGTAAACAGCTTAATTTTATTTGTTAAATAGTCCTAACAAATGCCACTCTTGATCTTAGATAATATGGAAATCACTCATGGCATTACTTATGAAAATCTATTAGGAAGTAACATTATGAGGTTCTAATTTAAGAAAGAAAAATTAACATTTGAACCAGGATTTGAACCCTGGACCTCTCGTTCTCCATATGAGTGTGGAGGGGTTCAAATCCTGGATCAAACATTCATTTTTCTTTCTTAAATTAGATTCTATCCAGGATTGGAAAATGTTAATTCAAATAAAAACATCGAAAATATGAAGCTTTACCACTAAAAAGTAATGTATAAATTCTAAATAAAAATACTTCTGAATAGAAGACATCAGTTGGCCTGATGGTAGCAACAGCTAATTAGTCTTCGGATAAATGAGAATTGTATAATTTGAAAGAAATGGTAAGGTTTCTATTGTCATTAGAATAGTGTAATGGACAGCACACTCGTACGGAGAACGAGAGGTCCAGGGTTCAAATCCCAGTTCAAATATTAATTTTTCTTTCTTAAATTAGATTCTATCCAGATTGTAAAATGCTAATTTAAATAAAAACATCGAAAATTATGAAGTTCTCTTAAAAATAAGTTTTGTCTGTTTTCATATTACCCCACAAATTATTATTTTTTTTTTGTAAGACGCGTTTCAAAGCTTCTGTGCTTCATCAAATCTTCATCCTGGGGAAAGGAGCCTAATAAACAATTTCTTTGGACCACAAAAAGAGGGAGCAAGAGTCGAGATCCAGGGCCGACAACTTTAAGATGATCAATTTATACCAACAGATGATGAAGCATAGAAGCTTTGAAATACATCTTAAAAAAACAACAATTTATGAGGTAAGATGAAGGCAGACCAAATTTATTCATATTTAGGATTTTACACCCCTCAGGGGTCCTCATCTAGGGGATATGTGGATGGCGACCACAAGGTGCCCAAGCCGAGCAAAACATTTCTTCCACTTACTTGTGTTTTGCACTCTTTTAACTTTACTATCTAACCTCTCTTGGTTAACTCTTGTTTTTTCGACCCCGTCGCTATTAGGGCATCCGAGGGCTAGGGAGTCTTTCCTTTCTTCCATTTCTTCTTTCCTTTATTTTCTTTTCTTCTCCAGAAAAGCCTGACCAGAGGCTATAAGATGGCAGGCCCATCACTGGTCTTGCCTTCCTTTGGCCAGCAACCAATCAAAGGGACTATTATTATGCTTTCAAGTCTTATACGAGAATTTTCCGGAAGAAGCTGGAGGGAAAATTTTCTATAGGATCGTAACAGGCCTTGGCCTAATACTTGGAAGGAAAAAGAAGAAGACACCTGGAAAAGTCCAAACCCTGGCTGGGTTTGAATCCATGAAGCTTGGAACCAGAAGCGAGCATGATAGCCAATAGTCTAACAGATAGATGTGTGTGTGTGTGCGTGTGCGCGTGTGCATGTGCGTGCGCGTGTGCGTGTGCATGTGCGTGTGCATGTGCGTGTGCGTGTGTGTGTATTTTCCAATGCTATCCAATGCACTCTTCATATTGTGTTCCATACCAGATAGATAAGTGGCATCAATGTGTTCTATTTTCAATTTATACATTACTTCGCCAAACCACTTTACATAGATGATGTGTACATATATACAGAGAGAAGTGTAGGATGAGCACACATGTTTGTGTGCAGTTTAAGTGTGTTATATAAAGGATGTTGATGAAGAGAAGGGAGAAATAGAAAGATAGTGCCAGCACATAGCATATATCTGTCGAAAAGCACCAAGGGAACTTCCAGGCTTGACATCCCCATCTGATAAATTGCTATTAACAGTACAACTTACCTTCTCAACATTTTTACTGTGGAGAGATCTGGAATTAATCTAGGAATCTAGCTAATTGTACACCACCATCCATCCTACACCCGGGTATTAAACATGGGTACACTTATCAGGAAGCAAGCATGTTGTGATCTGAGCTATTTATTAAGACTATTTCAGAAATTAAATTAAGAAATATGAGATTTTTGAGACCACTTTATGGATTCACAAGGTTAGATCATCAAAGAAATATTGATATCAGGAAACAATTGAAGGTCTAAAATATATTAAATGATATAACCAAATATCGACAAAATTGGAAACAACATGTTTTGAGGATGGAAAGGGGAAGATTACCCAAACTATCTCTACAATATCAACCACAGGGAAAGAGAGATTTGGGAAGGCCACGACGTAGATGGATTCACAAAGATCACCTTGAGTAAACTACAGGCGACAGATCCTACTAAAATGTTCATGTTGATGATGACAAAATAAAGTAATGGAAATAAAATAACTATTTTTATTATAAAATACAGTGGCATTTTTGGGAAGCTAAAAAAAATGAGAAAAGACCATACTCAATAAAACCTAGGATGATGCCCAAAGATTATCATTTACATGGAAAACTGCTCTTGCTTTCTACTATGTCATCCCTAAAACAACATAAAAGAACCCAAGAATATGGAACATGATTAATCTTTGGATGGGTGTACAGCTTCCCAAACGGATCGCTATTGAAACGCAATGAGATTAACTAACATTTAACAATTAACAGCACATGGATTACTAGCCACTGTCCAATAGCATGTCAGATATATATTGCTGATTTAAGCACATGGATGCTATCCACAGATATATATGCTGTTGGTATATAAGACCTATACCACTAACTCAAACCTATCATTCCTTGATAATGGCCTGTAGGATCATGTCGAAATGTCAGAATCAGTGGCCAGAGGCCAACCTTGAATCCATGATTTGAAAAAACCAAAAAAAAATTCTTATTCATACTTATATCTGCAAAATCTACAATATAACACAAAGTTAAATGTTTTCCTATCTAATATAAAAAATCTGATAATTAGAATCAGATGTTAAATGAGTAGTAGTCTAATGCCCATTAGCTTGGATGTGTTCCATTTGCTTTCTTGCTTCCCAATAGAGTCCTGCCAGAGTTCTTGTAGGTGACATCTTCAGAGCCTCACAGCTAGCAAGATGATCTTTGTTCATGGTAGTGTTATTGTCTTGGCACAGGATACAATTTGGAGAGTTGAAGATTCCAATTTTATGGAGGTGTGCTGCCAGGTAGTCATGGCCTGTTAACAGTCTGAATGTTGCTACTGCTTCGTGTCTTGGTTGTTCAGATATTATGTTTTTATTCTGTGAGATAGCTGCCCATGGTTTCTCATTACTTTGTGATTTGAAGTGCTCCATCAGTTCTTTCTGGAAGTTTCTTTTAATTATAATTTTTGCAGAATGGTAGGGCAGGGATTGATTTGTTTTCTGTAAAATTTTGGTGCCCTTTTTTTTGCTAAAAGATCTGCCTTTTCATTTCCATGTACCCCGCAATGAGAGGAGATCCATTGGAGCTGGATAATTTTATTTTGTTTAGATGTTAAATGTAAATTTATACATTCATTTAATGAATGAGTCAATTCTTATCTTACCTCATACTTCATGTTTTTTAACACAGGAACTGCAGTTTCCAAGAAGCATCCTCTCATCCTCAGCCAATATCATGACTACCAGATTTTTGTTTGAATCTTCATTTATAACATTGCCATCTGGAGTTGATTTGATGAACTTAGAGATCAAGTCCTGTTCACCAGGAATTTCAAAATTCATGGATCTAAATTTGTTTTTCTGAATGTACATATATATATATTTTCCCAAACTATCAATTCCAAAGAATTTTCCAAATGTTTTAAAAGTTTCCCTCTTTTTTCAATGTTATGACTCTCCACCAAACTACAAGCTGGTGAAATTGAAAAATTAGCTATTGCAGCTCATAGTTTGCTGGAGAGTCATAAAATTGAAAAAGAGGCTAAACTTTTAAAACATTAAGAAAAACTATGGAATTGACAGTTTGGGAAAAGATATATATTCAAAAGAACAAATTTAGATCCATGAATTTTGAAATTCTCGATGAACAGGACTTGATCTCAAGGTTCATCACATCAATACCAGATGGCAACATTATAGATAAAGATTCAAACAAAAATCCGTATTAATGATATCGGAGGAGGATGAGAGGGATACCTATTGAAAACTGCAGTTCCCATTTAAAAAAACATGAAGTATGAGGTAAGATAAAATTGACTCATTCATTAATTGAAAAGCTCATAATGTTATTTCCCGTAATTACCTTATGAATTATACTTTCATATTGATTGAAAAATTATTTTTTGAAGAGAAAAATTTATGCCAGGATTTGAATCCAAGACCTCCGGTTTTATGCTCCAATATACTAACCAATTGTGCTATACAGGCATCCCATTCAAAACACAAATTTTCTTTCTCTTATACAATCCAGTTCCTTGGTACCATGAGTCTTCCTTCAGAATGCAATTGGGTTGCTTCTAATTTAAGAAGACTTTCCGTTGTGAATGAAAGTTCATGCTACCAGCAAATTGGATTATTTAAGAGTGAGAAAAATTTGTGTTTGAACAGGTATACAACATGATTGGTTAGGTCTTGGGTTCAAAAATCCTGGTTGAGGCATACTTTTTTGTCTTCAAAAAATAATTAAAATCAGACTTATAATATTTTGATTTGAGATATTTTCAACCGTTCATTTCCTCTTAAAATGAAACTTACTCTCAGGGAATTTTGTAGTTGCTCGTAACGTCTTCCCTCTCCCACTTGCCAACAGCTTTTGTACTGATAAACTGTCCAATTCTGCAACATAAACACAATTTCAGAAATAATTTTTAGCATGACATGTTAATTTCCTAGTACTGTATTTTTTTATTTAACTTTCACAGGGAAAAAACACTATGAGGTTTAATTTAAGAATTAAATTAATGTTTTTATTACCTCACCTCATATCCTTTTTCTTCTAGACTGCAGTTTTTGGAGCTGATCTCCATCATCAGTAGCCTCTCATCGACCGGTGTTATGCCGTTTCTTGGTGGTTTTCTTCTTCCTTCTATCGGTGGACCGATGAACCTCTGGATCAAATCAAAATTTGCGGGAGTTTTGAAATTCATGAGTTTATCTTTCTTTTACATCCAAAAAAACAAGAAAGATAAATTCAAGAATTTTGAAACTCCCATAAATTTTGACTTGATCCAGAGGTTCATCGGTCCACCGATAAAAGGAAGAAGAAAACTGCCAAGAAACGACATAACACTGTTCGATGAGAGGCTACTGATGATGGAGATAAGCTCCGAAACTACAGTCTAGAAGAAAAAAAGGATATGAGGTGAGGTAATAAAAACATTACTTTAATTCTTACTTATTTTTCTTATTTTTTAACATGGATAACATGTATTTTTTACTTGACAAAAGAAGTGAAGAATTTTCCTGTTAAGATCAATCTAATTGTAAGTGTAGATTATGAATGAATCTATTCCTGACCACACCAGATTATGATGATGTTTTTAGTTTAACATAAACAATCCAGATAGCAATTGTATCTGTTCTACACTAGTGCCAGTTTCTAGTGAAATAAGATCACTGAATTGTAATCAAATGGTAAAGAGAAAAATTTATGCCTGAACCGGGAATCAAATCCCGAACCTTCAGCTTTCCGTGCTGATGCTCTAACCATTGAGCTAATCCAGGCTTCCTTCCCATCCAAACATAAATCCTTCCTTTACCTTACTGTCTTGGTCCCACATTCAAATGCTATGAATCATCATTCACAAATACACAATGAATGGCTTCTACCTGAAGAACATAGAGAAACTTCGAATAGAGGGGAAACTGAGTACAGTGACATCTAAAAAATTTCGGTCGTTTACGATGAACTACAATGAGCAAACTACAATGGTAGCGCTGTTTCGTAGTAACAGAATATGTAACTAAATAAAACAAATGCAAGGCACATGGCGTCGTTCACGGCATGTTTAACGGTGTTCACTCGGGATTATGGGAAGTTAGCCATTTTGTAAATTTAAATTTTTAACTGCTATCCTTTCGTTCTATGTAGACGGTACTGTAAATTATCGAAAGTTAAAATCATTACTTAGATTTTATTTTACTCTAATTTGTAAGTAAATTCAAGCTTGTTTACATTTTTAATGTGAATCTATTTTCAAAGAAAAACCTACTAGAAGTGATAAAATTCTAAGATTTGTTAGGTTAGGAAGAAACTTCGAATAGAGGGGAAACTGAGTACAGTGACATCTAAAAAATTTCGGTCGTTTACGATGAACTACAATGAGCAAACTACAATGGTAGCGCTGTTTCGTAGTAACAGAATATGTAACTAAATAAAACAAATGCAAGGCACATGGCGTCGTTCACGGCATGTTTAACGGTGTTCACTCGGGATTATGGGAAGTTAGCCATTTTGTAAATTTAAATTTTTAACTGCTATCCTTTCGTTCTATGTAGACGGTACTGTAAATTATCGAAAGTTAAAATCATTACTTAGATTTTATTTTACTCTAATTTGTAAGTAAATTCAAGCTTGTTTACATTTTTAATGTGAATCTATTTTCAAAGAAAAACCTACTAGAAGTGATAAAATTCTAAGATTTGTTAGGTTAGGAAGAGTGATGTTAGTGTACAGCCATTTCTAATAAACATTTTAAAAATGTGACTTTATAATGGACAGATGTACGACATGGCTAAGGTTATTTAATAAATATTGTATAAAATATGTATGTGAGAATAAGGGGGTAGGTCAATTGTACATATTTATTAAAAGAGCTCATAATGCACGTTTTAAAATTTTAATAAACGAAAATAAATTAACATGTTTTATTTATTTCCATTCTTCCTTTCTGTTAAAATTAAAGAAAATCTGTAGGTCTGAGAGACTGGGTATACATAATTCCACAATTTAAGATTAATTAATACGTTATTTATTCCTATAAAAGTTAAATTCCATGATTATTCACCAGATGGCGTTATATAATTATAATTCATAATTTTACCACCAGGCGGTGCTGAATTTCATATTAGTACCAAAAAAAGAACCGAAAAAATTTAGGTGTCGTTAGTTGTATTACACTAGCGCCGCCTGTGGCATGTACGCGCAACTTGCCTACTTTCTTCTCTGGTACTCTGTGCCTGAAGAAGACATGAAGGGACTCCACATAGCTATAGCATTATTTATTAAATTAATATTAAGAAGCTAAAGCTGTTACTATGATTGAAATAAGTATATTAAAGTACACTACTAAATTATTGTAATCAAATGGTAAAGAGAAAAATTTATGCCTGAACCGGGAATCGAACCCCGAACCTTCAGCTTTCCGTGCTGATTCTCTAACCATTGAGCTAATCCAGGCTTCCTTCCCATCCAAGCATAAATCCTTCCTTTACCTTACTGTCTTGGTCGGAAAGCTGAAGGTTCGGGGTTCGATTCCCGGTTCAGGCATAAATTTTTCTCTTTACCATTTGATTACAATAATTTAGTAGTGTACTTTAATATACTTATTTCAATCATAGTAACAGCTTTAGCTTCTTAATATTAATTTAATAAATAATGCTATAGCTATGTGGAGTCCCTTCATGTCTTCTTCAGGTAGAAGCCATACATTGTGTATTTGTGAATGATGATTCATAGCATTTGAATGTGGGACCAAGACAGTAAGGTAAAGGAAGGATTTATGCTTGGATGGGAAGGAAGCCTGGATTAGCTCAATGGTTAGAGCATCAGCACGGAAAGCTGAAGGTCCGGGGTTCGATTCCCGGTTCAGGCATAAATTTTTCTCTTTACCATTTGATTACAATAATTTAGTAGTGTACTTTAATATACTTATTTCAATCATAGTAACAGCTTTAGCTTCTTAATATTAATTTAATAAGATCACTGAAGTTTCTCCTCCTATATTATTACTCCTCTAAGAATAAATTACAACAGCAAATTGTTATATCAGAAACAACTGAGCTACTCAGGAATCAACATGGTTAATTCCTTTTGGTCATTTCAGAGTTTTAAGTTGGTAATATATTACATTAGCCATATTTTCAGTAGTAAATGTGACACATAGTCCAGTAAAAAGCCTGCAGATGCACATTCTGCTAGACATATATCACAGGATTAAATATGAGTGTAAAATCAAGTTTTTTGAGTCTAGAAATATCTTACCTCAATTTAATGTTGATTTGTTCTCGAATATGTTTCAATATATTGTTTAGTTGTTTCTTGACTCACCTCATACTTTTTAACTCCCATGAAGTGAAGAAACTCGAGTCTGTTTGGGAGTTAAGAAGTATGAGGTGAGTCAAGAAACAACTAAACAATATTAAAATAAACCTCATAGTGTTATTTCCTACCTACATAACTTAATGTTTCAATATATTCTTCTATATCATCGTCAGCAAATAGAAGAATATATCGAAACATGTTCGAGAACAAATCAACATTAAATTGAGGTAAGATATTTCTAGAATCAAAAAAACGTGATAAAAAGAACCTCAAAATATTACTTCCTAGATAAATAATGCACATTCTGCTAGACATATATCACAGGATTAAATATGAGTGTTAAATCTTAAAATCTTTGGATAACAAGTTAATCATGTTAATTTCTGAAAGCCTCAATTCTGGCCTTACAATTGGATGGCATTATGCATGAACCAACTATGCATCAATATCTAAGCTTCAAGAAAAATATTTTTGAAGTTTAAGTCAATTTTCACTATTTATTGTAGCACCAAATTAACAATATTGGATATTGCAAATTATTTTCCTTGTTTGACATTACGCTTCAACAATCTAAGAGGTTAGCTGCAGGATGCAAAATTTAGATTTGCATTTATGAAGTTCTGGTTTCATAACCATTTGTTCCACAACTTAGAATCTGATAGGACCAATCACATTTATATGTTTGTTTAATAATAAGGCTATATTTAAAGATTTGGTGCTAAAAGTGTGCGTACACTTACTTCATGAGTCAATGCAATAGATGGCATCAAAATATCATTTTTTTAAACAAAATGGCACCTAGCCGGTTGATGCATAACATAGTCCAATTAGTGATTCTTGTCAGAATAACGATGATGTATAATATTATGTATTTTTTAAATATTACAGCATGCATTTATTTTTATTTTCACTTTTTGGAAACTTTATTTTCTCACTAATTTCTTCAATCAGAGTCTGTCTATTATAAATAATTCAAATATTAACAAAATACTGTAAAAATTTTATGAACTTACCCTTGTGTGTCCTTACGCAGAAGTTTAAGAGGCTGTGTGGGTCCATTATATCTCCAAAACACTTTATCTGCATTTACCTCAGAGAACACAAATGAATTGTCATATGGACGCAGGACTTCTCCTCTCTTGACAGCATTGACAGAGGCTGGGCCACATCGGAACATATCATCACTCTCTTCTTGTGGAGTGGCGTCTATTGCCTGCCACCCTCCGTACTCGCCTCCAGCCACAATGTCAGGCCGATCCATCCACGCTTCATTCCATACATGGAAGTTCCTGATAAAATAACACTGTATTATTTTTTTTAATTACAGTCAATAATAAACTGGCATGGGTTACACAGTCAAATTTTTTCAAACGTCAATCTCTATTCCCAAACATTTTTACTTGGCATGAAAATTATTCACATCTGAAGGAAATATCCTATCTGATCAAAAATATTTCTACAAAACAAAACAATAGATCAAGTAAGATGTTTCAATTATTTAGGATGCTTATTATCATATGAAAAAGAGAAAGATCTAGATAATAAATTATCAAAATTCCAGCATATGTTTGGTACAATAAAAAGAACCTTGCTTAATAAAACCAGGAAAGAGACAATGATGAGATTTTATTAGGTCTTGGTAGTCCTGCTCCTAACATATGGAAGTGAAAACTGGACATTAAATAAATTTGGAAAAAGGAAGATAGAAATAACAGAAATGTGTTTCTTAAGAAGGATAGCAGGACACAGTTTAAGAGATCATATCCGCAATACCGACATTAGAGAACAATTACAAATATATGAATTAGCAAATAAAGTGACAGACAACAAATAAAAATGGTTTCAACATATAAATAGAATGGAGACATCTCGTCTATCAAAACAGACTTTACAATATATTCCAAGAGGTAAACATTCCGTTGGATGCCCCATGAAACCTTGAAGTCAAAGAAGAAGAAGAAGATGAAAATGATTCCAATAAGACCTTTTATAAGATGACCATTTCTTTTCTTGATCAATGATCTGCTTTTGATCAGTTATAAATGTTTCACTCCCTCTAAATTAAAAATTGCATATATCAAATATATAAAAATTAATGTTTGTTTGTTCATATTTTATGCGCTGCCATACCATTCATCCGATTGTGATGGGGCTTTTTGCAAAATGTTCAGGAGATTCCCGGGATGAACATAGGCTATAAGAGAGTTGTGATGCTCAACTCTTACACCCTTAAAAATTACCCTTTGTAGTGAAAAACGTGAAAAAAGTCCCTTTCTTAAAGCTTAAATGGCTTACGCTGCCTTAACTATAATGTGTACACCAAATTAATGTACACAGAATTGAAGATCTCCAAAAACTCTACAAAAACATCTGCAAGAGCATATGTTTATTTTTTACGGATAACTCACAATAACCATTTTTGCCTTTCATTGATGCCAAGAAGATAGGGATAAGTAGATTCCTGGGCAAGCGTGGCAGCGCATGTCTGGTATTCTTTTACATATATCTCACAATAACGAATTTTGTCTTTCGGTTCATTTATGCCAAGATGATCAGGATAAGTGGATTTCCGGGCTAAGCCGGGTATTCAGCACGAGGTATCTAAAAATAATTACAATATAAATTTAAATTATTTTTCATTTTCGATGTTTTTATTATTAATTTCATACATCTCAATGATGGATAAATCATATTTAAAGAGAAAAATTATACGCTCAGACCGGGACTTGAACCAGGGACCCTTGGTTTTCTAGTCCAAGTGCTCTACCATTTGAGCTACCTGAGCAAGTACCGATCTAAACGCAAATCTTTCTCTATATACGTTGTAATTCCCACCCATCAAATGCTTTGAAGCCTTTGCTTCTATCTTTGCAAATGGCGGCTCCTATATTAAGAAGACATATTTGAGAATTATACATTACATTATAAATGCCAGTATGGCTATTTTCGATGTTTTTATTATTAATTTCATACATCTCAATGATGGATAAATCATATATAAAGAGAAAAATTATACGCTCAGACCGGGACTTGAACCCGGGACCCTTGGTTTTCTAGTCCAAGTGCTCTACCATTTGAGCTACCTGAGCAAGTACCGATCTAAACGCAAATCTTTCTCTATATACGTTGTGATTCCCGCCCATCAAATGCTTTGAAAATAGCCGTACTGGCATTTATAATGTAATGTATAATTCCCAAATATGTCTTCTTAATATAGGAGCCGCCATTTGCAAAGATAGAAGCAAAGGCTTCAAAGCATTTGATGGGCGGGAATTACAACGTATATAGAGAAAGATTTGCGTTTAGATCGGTACTTGCTCAGGTAGCTCAAATGGTAGAGCACTTGGACTAGAAAACCAAGGGTCCCGTGTTCAAGTCCCGGTCTGAGCGTATAATTTTTCTCTTTAAATATAATATTTTTCATTTTACTTATTTAACTAGGCCTAAACATAGAAACATATTTAATTTATTTAGGCGTAGCAGCACACGCCGGGTATTTGCTAGTATATACATCCATAGTAATTCTGTCCGAGGGCAGGTCTTTCACTGCAATCATAGCATTTTTATGCTATGCTTTGCAGCTTTACTAGGGAATTATAGGTGTGGAAGCTTCCCATTGCTTTCCACACTGGTGAATGATGATAATGATAAGGATGATGGCCGGATGATTTTCGGGGACCGTTGGCCCTAAGCTTCCTGACATTTATCTTACAGGTGAGGAAAAACCCAAAAAAAAAAACTCACACAGGAGCCTGTCCCGACTGGGAATCGAACCCAGGCCCACTGCGTGACAAGGCAGCATGCTACCTCGAGACAGCAGTGGACAGTATAATATACTAAGTCTAATAATAAGGTAATATCCTTGTCCTTGTTTGCCAAAGGGGGAGGAGAACAGTTATTTAAATTCTATAGTCTATTACTCTTTAGCCCACATAATGTAACAATACAACAATCACACATACAACTATATATGAATAACCAAAGACAAAATAGTGATTTTCTCCTCTGTCAGCCATTTTTTTTTTTCGTTTAGTAGCTATTGACGAGCTTTGGTGTTATCATTAAAAGAAATGGAAACAGTTCTGCTGTTTTTAACCGCAAGGCAGTGTTTATGGAAAATCTCCATGGTGTAAGAGTTAAATTACTTACAGAGAAGCATGTGATGTACAAAGGCCATGTCCAAAAAAAATCTGCCTTTTTAACTGTAAGGCACTAAAGTCCAGCACCCATTTAAACTATAGGGAAGTAATATATGGTCATGTAATAAGACTTGTCTGTTTAATTGTTACCTCATATATATAATATACAACGATATGAGGTAAGAATTAAACACACAAGCCTTATTATTAAGTAAAACCTCATAATGTTACTTCCTATTGTATTTTCACATGTACATGTGTTAATCACAGAGGGAGATGATTGTTCTGCCATATGGTCAGCATGTCGGGTTCACCATTTGTTATAGCTGGTTTTCTCAACGTGGAGGCGCTACTTATTGTACCTACCCAAATTCCTCACGATGTTGGGTGCTAATTTAGAATACTATCAATCCCATCATCAGTTACACTCCAACATATATATATATATATATATAGCCTACACCCTGTATTTCTATGATTATGGTCTAATACAATTTAAAACTAACAATCTTATATATAAAAATCAATGTTTGTTTGTTTGTTTGTATTCTATATGCGGCCATACCGTTGATCTGATTTTGATGGGGTTTTTTGCAAAATGTTCAGAAGATTCCTGGGATGAACATAGGCTATAAGAAAGTTGTGATATTCAACCCCTTCACCCCTAAAAATCACCCTTTGTAGTGAAAAACGTGAAATGAAGTCCCTATTTTGACGCTTAAATGGCTTATGCTGCCTAAACCATAACAAATACACCAAATTAATGTACACAGAATTGAATATCTCTAAAAACTCTACAAAAAAGTCTGCGACAGCATAAGTTTATCTTTTATGGATAACTCACAATAACCATTTTTGTTTTTCATTGATGCCAAGAAGATCGGGATAAGTCGATTCCCAGACAAGCATGCTCTGCCATACTGTTCATCCGATTGAGATGGGGCTTTTTGAAAAATGTTCAGGAGATTCCGGGGATGAACATAGGCCATAAGAGAGTTGTAATACTCAACCCCTTCACCCCTAAAAATCACCCTTTGTAGTGAAAAACGTGACACTTAAATGGCTTACGCTGCCTAAACCATAATGAATACACCAAATTAATATACACAGAATTGAACATCTCAAAAAACTCTACAAAAAAGTCTGCAACAGCATACATTTATCTTTTACGGATAACTCACAATAACCATTTTTGTTTTTCATTGATGCCAAGAAGATCAGGATAAGTCGATTCCCAGACAAGCGTGCTCTGCCATACTGTTCATCTGTTTGAGATGGGGCTTTTTGAAAAATGTTCAGGAGATTCCGGGGATGAACATAGGCGATAAGAGAGTTGTAATACTCAACCCCTTCACCCCTAAAAATCACCCTTTGTAGTGAAAAACGTGATGCTTAAATAGCTTATGCTGCCTAAACCATAACGAATACACCAAATTAATATACACAGAATTGAACATCTCAAAAAACTCTACAAAAAAGTCTGACAGCATATGTTTATCTTCTACAGATAACTCACAATAACCATTTTTGTCTTTCATTGATGCCAAGAATATCGGGATAAGCAGATTTCCTAACAGTGCACGGCTGGTGGTAAAAACACATTAACATTTATTTAGGAGTAGCAGCGCATGCTAATGTCTAATATAATACAAAGTGGCATGCTATTTATGGTTGTATTTCAACCACTTGTTGAACACTAGTAATGTTAATATATTTTCCTATTTAAATATTTTCCCATTCATTTTGCTTATATTAAGTCCACCGCTGTGATCTTGAGGTAGCATGCTGCCTTGTTATGCAGCGGGTTCGATTCCTGGTCGGGACAAGCTCCTGGGCGAGGTTTTTTTTTCAGGTTTTTTCATCACATGTAAGACAAATGTCAGGAAACTTAGGGCCCAACAATTCCTGAAAATCATCTGGCCATCGTCATCATCCTTATCATTATCATCATCATCCTTCACTGGTGTGGAAAGCAACGGGAAGCTACCACACCTATAATTCCCTAGTAAAGCTGCAAAGCATAGGATGGAAATGCTTTGATTGCAGTGAAAGACCTGCCCTCAAGCAGAATTACTATGGATTGATGCTTATATTCTTTTGACAAATGTGTATGGTCTGTCTTTGTTTTTGCTCATCATCAACAATCAACATTTAATGACATCTCTTGAAGAAACACAATAGAATACTGAATTTACTTGCCAGAGGAGACCTCATGACCCCATACAACAATCAGTCAAATAACTTGACAGTAAAACAGTCTACATGTACGTCGATGTTGGCCTATTTTTTGGGACCACAATATGTCAGTCATTTGTTTTATAAATTTGAAATCAATATAAATAATAATAATTAACTATTGCTGAATGATATACAATAACCATATAATAGCTACTGAGACTTGAATAAGTTTTTCTACATTTGTAGTCGCTTCTCAAACTACGAGGGTCATACTGAAAGTCGTGAGCAACCCATTGTTAAAATTCAAATTTCAACAATGCAACAAAAACAACTGCAGGATTGTAATCTACAGACTTTATACCACAACATTGCTGTTTTGTGGTGTCATAGCTTCTATCATGTGACCACATGCAGTGTTTCCAAAATGGCAGACATCAATGTTTCGTTTCGACAGTGCGCTGTCATTGAATTCCTTGTTAAAGAGGAACAATCTGCTGTTGATATTCACCAAAGACTTCAATGTGCTTCCGGAGACGCCTGCATGGGTACCAGCAGTGTTCGGAGATGGGTGAAACATTTTAAAGATGGGAACACGAGTATCAAAGATGAGCCTCGTAGCAGTCGCCCACGCTCTGCCTCCACGGATTACAACAAGGAAAGAGTTGATGCGCTCATTAGAGATGACAGGCATATCACAGTGAATGAAATCGCTACAAAACTTGCAGTAGGACACAGTGCAGTGCAAGAAATGATTCACAGCTTAGGTTACCGAAAAGTTAGTGCCCGTTGGGTTCCACGTTTATTGAGTGAAGACCACAAACTTCAGAAAAGAACCATCACCCATAACCTTCTTCAGAGATTTCGAAATGAAGGTGATGATTTTTTGACGAGTATTGTGACAGGTGACAAAAGCTGGTTTCATCGCTACGAGCCTGAAACAAAACGCCAGAGTATGGAATGGCACCAATTGAATTTGCCATCAAAGAAAAAAAGCGAAGACAGTGCAATCTGTTGGGAAAGTTATGGGCAGCGTCTTCTGGGATGCGCAAGGTTGCATTCTGGTTGAATTTCTTGAACCTGGACAAACCATAAATGCTGCCCGCTATATCCAGACACTTGTGAAGCTCCGTCGTGCATTGCATGACATACGCCCTGGAAGGAAGATCATTCTGCAACACGATAATGCATGTCCTCACACTGCTCGTGCCACTGTGGAGAAGATCAGGACATTTGGGTGGGAAACTCTTCCACATCTTCCCTATAGTCCCGATTTGGCACCCTCCGACTACCATCTTTTTGGTTCTGTGAAGGAGCAGATGAGAGGCCAACACTACGAGATGCTGGAGGATATTCGGAAAGCAGTGCATCAGTGTCTTCGAGCAGCTGGAATGGACTTCTATCATAAGGGAATTTTCAAGCTTGTAGAACGCTGGACAAAATGTGTGCAAAGAAATGGAGACTATGTTGAAAAGTAGCACAAAGGTCTGTAGATTAACATGGTGTACTTGGTTTGTCTAAAATAAATATTATGATTGTTTAAAACAATGTTGCTCATGACTTTCAGTATGACCCTCGTAGTGAACACAAGAGATGCTACTGTACAACGCTGACTTCTATACATTTAATCTAAAAGGTAGAAAGAGAATATGAAAATGTAATTATAAATCAATGTGTAAAATCATGTAGTACAGTCTTCAATTTGTAAATATTTGGAGGATAACTACTTATTTTAGGAATTCACACTATGAGGTATATTCATTTAGGTAAAATTTTTTATCACTCACCTCATATTGTTGTTCTTATTTGACTAAAAACTAGTTTTGGAACATAGTTTCTGTTCCATCCTCAGTATTATCACGACCGTTGTTCTGTCGTCTTGAAGAACCATCCTTTGCTCCTTCCATTGGCAGACTGAAAAACCTCGAAACCAGGTCATTCTCCCTAGAATTTCAAAATTCATCAATTTCTTCTTTTCGCTCTTTTGAATATAGATCTTTTCCCAAACAGTAAGTTCTTTTGGTTTTTCTATTTGTTTTAATAATTTAGCTTCTTTCTCGATAAGATTTTTTCAGATCATGCATGGGCAGCCAATGCAGATTCATCTACTTAAGTAGAAAGAAGCTAAATTATTAAAACAAATAGAAAACCAAAAGAACTTACTGTTTGGGAAAATATCTACATTCAAAAGAGTGAAAAGAAGAAATTGATGAACTTTGAAATTCCCAGGGAGAATGACCTGGTTTTGGGGTTTTTCAGTCTGCCAATGGAAGGAGCGAAGAATGGCTCTTCAAGACGACAGAACAATGGTCGTGATGATACTGAGGATGGAACAGAAACTATGTTCCAAAACTAATTTATAGTCAAATAAGAAGAACAATATGAGGTGAGTGATAAAAAGTTCTACCTAAATTTGAAGGATAATTAAATTGGTATGTACAATCCCTGTTCAATTAAATTGTTATATATTGCAAATACTTTACAACATGTGACAATAAAATGTTTTCTAAGTTCCAACCATACACCATGCGCATGCGCCAACAGGTGCAAAGCAGTTTACACTATGGAATCATGGGATGCAGCCAACATATACACGATATTCAAACTCGCATTGCCAACAAACCTAAAAGCTAACCTAACGCAATTTTAATACTCTAACCTGTGGAAGACCAATCTAAAAGCTAACCTAATGCAATTTAAGTATTCCAACCTGTGAGAGAATACACACTGATCTTATTTAGTGTAAGTTAATGAGTACAGACTATGTTGGCTGCACTGAAACACAGAATATTCATTAAAATCAATATGGCTGCCATGTCTTCATGTAGTTCAATATCGTGAAAAAATATATTCAAATATTTGCTAGAAAACATGTAAAAATCATTATAAATGGTGGGAAATAATTTGAAAAATGAAACCCAAGAATAAAATTTGATAGGATTTTATTAAGTAATTTAAAAAAGTCATGTGACATGTTGTAAAGTTTAGCCTTATTTTTAATTATCATACCTTAACACATCTGTATTAATAATACAGATGATAATATTTTGCAATTTCAGAACAAAAATAGGCAAGTTCATAATAAGGGTAATACTTAGTTAAACCCCTTTAAGAAAACCACTAGGAGACCACTTTTAGAGAAACATTTTTTTGCAGTTGACTTAAAGAAGTTTCATCATCATCATCAACAAGGATTAGGCCCAATGGCCTGTTCCGATCTCATTATAGGTCGAATTGGTCCTTCCATCTCTTCAATGGTCTTCCCAACATTCTTCTCCCTTTTGGTTTATAATTATACATTCTTCTTGGTATGCGCTGTTCATTCATTCGTAATACGTGCTGAAGATAAGCATTTTGGTAATATGTTATTCTTTCACAGAGATTAAATATATTAAGTTTTGTTCTTATATCTTCGTTTTTCTTTTTATCGGTCCTTTGGTATCCTGCTATTGCTCTCAACATCTTCATTGTAGCAGCCTCTATTTGTTTACTATCTGCCTTTGTTAATGTCCAGGTTTCACATCCATATATAAGAGATGGAACTGCCAATACTTTGTAAAACTTCAAAATAGTTTATTTTCTAGTCTTATTCAATAAAGTGCATTTAATTGTGCCACATAGATAATTGAATTGTTGTATTTTAGTGTGTTTATCTAAATTTCTGTCATTGCCTAAATGACAACCCAAATAATTAAAATTCTGAACTTGGTCTATTGTTTACCACTATTTTTGTTCTTATTGCACATTTTCCTTTCAGAGCTAATATTTTTATTTTAGATGTAGATATTCTTAAATTGTATTTTAGAGAGATATTATTTAATGTATAAAGGAATTGTTGAAGAGCATTTTCTGATGCTGTCATTATTACTTGGTCGTCTGCAAAAAGCAGAGTTGTCAATACACTATTTATATTAATTTGTTCTTGCCATTCATTTATGACATGGTCCAAGTATAAATTAAATAATACTGGTGACAATGGACACCCTTGTCTTACTCCCTGGTTTATTTCTATGTTTTGTCTACTAATTTTATCTTCACAGTCTATTTTAAAATTTGTTTCTATATATAAACTCTGAATGGCTCTTATAAGGTGTTGAGGAATTCCTTTCATTTCTAGTATGTTCCATAATTTATTTCTACTTACACTATCAAATGCTTTAGTATAATCAATAAAATGTGGGTAAATTAAATTCTTTTCTTAAAGAAGTTTCTCACTGTTTATGTTATGACAGGTGTGTCAAACTGCCAACCCATGGGCTGCAACTACAAATTAATTATTTTACCATGCAAATTCTAGTCGAAAGTTAACAAAACAGCTCGCAGGCCAAGGGCTAACATCTGTCAATCATTCTTCTATAATGAAGGTTCTGTCTTCAGAATATTTTATTCCAAATTTTCCAAAACTGATTCCAAATAAGCAGTGTATCTGGCAGAAATCATAGAATATTTGGTATTACGTAGCCTGTTATGTTTATGTTGAAAAACTTCATTAAAACCTTTTCAGTGTTTTATTATATATTTTTATATTGTACCTATTTTATTTCCGACACAGATATTAATCCATTATCAATAATAAATATGAATTGGCAATAAATAACTACTCAACCAATTAAAAAAAAAATTGATTTAACAATGGTAATGTCTATGGATCATACATGACCTGAAAGTATGTATATACCCCTATGTCCCACTTTGGAACATGGGTGCTACCTAGCAAGAGTTTCTTAAACTAAGCTAATTTAGTTATTAAATAAAATTAGCATAATTATCCTATCTCAAAAATTCTTCTTCTTCTTCTTCTTCTTCTTCCTTTCATGTGATAGACCTGGTGGTCTGTTACGGTCTCATTTCAATGTTTGAAGGGTCTGCCCAAAGATCTCTTACCTGGTGGATGGTAATTTAAGATTTGACGTGGTATTCTTGTTCTGCTCATTCTTCTTATGTGAGTTTCCCAGTTGTTTCTGTATTTTTGTACATATTCCATGACTGATTCTGTTTGTAATTCTTTGAGAATCTCAGAATTCCTTTTATTGTCTGTTCTTGAGTAATCTGCAGTACGTCTCTAAATTTCATTTCTGCCGCAATTAGTCTTTCTTCATCTACACTGCGAATTGTCCAGGCCTCACTGCCGTAACATAATATGGGTCTGGCCAGTGTTTTATAAATTCTAGTTTGTGTGTGTTGCTGTACTGTGTTTGGCTTGAAAATATTATTTATAATTCCTGTTACTCTGTCAAATTTTATAATTTTTTGACTAAAATCTTTTTCCTCTTCGTATGTAACTTGGTATCTGAGAGAGTTAAATGTGTTGGTTTGTTCTAATATTTTGAACCGAAAGTGCAATTTTCGGTTTGCAACTGCAGTGCCGTTATCCTCCTTGAACAGAAAGATTCGTGAACTATGCCAATATCCCTTCTCTATGCATCTACCCCCACTCTCCTTTTTACCTTTCCTGTGGCACTGTTTGTGCTGTGAATCTCCCCTTCTACCTCGGAACACTCAAATACGCTATGACACTTTCAGAACATTATCATTCGATCGGAACTTTAAGTTGATATTACGTCATCTGGAGCACGCGAGTGGCGTGATTGGAGTTTTGGTCCGGAGGACCAGGGAAAGCCACCCTGGCTTGGACTATTTGTATGAATGAACTTCTTTGAGTGAGGTATGATATATTTTATTTTATGTTAATGATTTATTTTTTTGTTTAAATTCAAGAATGATCAATATTTATATTTGTTATATTTTTCATATACTTCAGACGTCTTGTTTATATTAAACATAATTTTTATATACATCCTGTTTAATGTTCAAATTATTTATGTGCATGCTGCTGTTCGATATATTCCCGTACATAAACTTATTGATTTAGGAGATCATACAAGCTTCCTTTTTTCCATCTAGCTTTCATGGTTAATAATAATAATGATATATCCAGTTTAATTAAGAATCACAGATTACTCGAGTGTTTTAAGATCTATTGTTGATTTATGTTTAAGTGTTTGGAAAAGAAAGATGAATCAATCTTTGCTTCTTATGGGCCCGGGCAAAGGCTTTTGATTAATAACCTTGGATGTTGTGAACTCTACGCTAATATATACAATGGAAACAAAAGACAATACACAGCAGCTCAGAGCGTGGTTATCGCCCGCACAAAATGGTAGCATAGCGCGTGGTTTTGTTTCTTTCTGTTTAGAAAATAATGTTGTATTATATTGGCAGTAGTTCAGGTGGTTGTCAATTCAAAATTTTTTAACTTAAGTTTTGGTTCTGGATTCAAGTACCAGAACAAGGGAATACACTCTGGGTGATCTTAAATGGTTTTTGGAATTATAAAGTGTTTTGATATCGACATTTTTCAGAGATATTACGTCGTGGATAATTATTTGTTTTCGAGACTTATTATCTACGTAAAGGTTATTGAAACGTGCTTATTTACATGTTTGAACTGTTTATCGTAAATAAATTAATTCATCTCTCCTTGTTTATAAACACAGAGTAATTTATGCATAACGAATTGTGTTCTCTTACAGCTGTTTATATCTTTTGTTTACTCTGTTTAGTAAATATGCCTAGTTGGATTGATGTTGTATCTAAGGACAATTTAGTCCAAGAGTTGAGCTTACTAGGTATTGACATTGAAGGCGACGTAAACATATTACGTCAATGATATTCTACAGTTTACTTATCTTGGATACCATGAAAGCTTGTTTTTGATATCGGTATTTGGGCTGAATGAGCCATATCGTTTGTGGAAAATTATTATGACGGGGGACTCCTGAGAAAGTTTCTGTACATGTGGACCAGGTTTTGTATTTATAAGACGCAGTCTAAATTCTAAAATAAGGGTAACTAGAAATTAGAAAGCGTCGATGGCCACGTAACCGAGCAGCACATTAGTCAAGTAAAAGTATGTCCTGTAGTGGATTAATGCCACTGATGTTTTGTGAAGGACAAAATATAATACTACTTAATTTAAAATAGTATTATGTAATATCTGTGATAAAAAACTCTTGAGGTTCCGTTTTCTGTTTCTGGCTGTTTTATTATTTCAGTTTACCCTTCCCTCATATTGGCATAGCGGAGGAACATGGAACCTTTGGCAGTCGAGTACTTGGTGACTTCGGCCGACCCCGAGTGCCCAGCTGGCCGAAATGTTGGTTCTGCAACTACGGATTCCAGGGGAGCGGTTGATCGGGATTGCGATCCGGCAATCCATGTTGTTGTATCGTCACCCTGTTTTCTCACCTGGAACACCGCTGAGTGCGACTATGGCGGTTGTGTCATCAGCAAGATTTGAGTTTATTTACAGCGCCTGGATGGTCGACGAAGAAGCTGGTGTGGTGATATTAATTTTGGGGACGATGAAATGGTGATAAAGTTTTCCGCTCGGAATCATGTAGTGTTACCGTGCCCTCCCAACGTGGGATTCGCCATCTTGTATTATCGGAACAGCTTTATAGTGACTTAAGTCTATAAGAGTTGTTGGGATTTTTTTCATTGTTTCGAAATTTATGGGACTGTTCTTTCCCGGAGGGCCCGAGGAGGAGATATTGAACCGAAAGTGCAATTTTCGGTTCGCAACTGCAGTGCCGTTATCCTCCTTGAACAGAAAGATTCGTGAACTATGCCAATATCCCTTCTCTATGCATCTACCCCCACTATCCTTTTTACCTTTCCTGTGGCGCTGCTTGTGCTGTGCATCTCCCCTTCTACCTCGGAACGCTCAAATACGCTATGCACATTTAGAACATTATCATTCGATCGGAACTTTGAGTTGAGACAACGTCGTCTGGAGCACGCGAGTGGCGTGGGTTCAGTTTTGGTCCGGAGGACTGGGGAAAGCCACCCTGGCTTGGACTGTTGTATGAATGTTGAGTGAAGTATGATATATTTTATGTTAATTATTATTTATATTTTTGTTTAAATTTAAGAATGATCAACATCTATATTTGTTATGTTTTTCTTATACTTCAGACGTCTTGTTTACATTAAACATCATTTTTATATACATCCTGGTTAATGTTCAAATTATTTATGTGCATGCTGCTGTTTGATATTCCCGTACTGAAACTTACTTATTTAGGAGATCATTCTAGCTTCCTTTTTTCCGTCTAGCTTTCATGGTTAATAACAATAATGATACATTCAATTTAAATAGAATCATAGATTACTGTAGTGTTTTGAGATCTATTGTTGATTTATGTTTAAGGGTCGAATGTTTGAACGCATTAGACAGTAAAAGGCGTTCTCTGCTGATAAAGTTTTATCCAAACACATTTTTCTTACTCAGAAATCTATTCACGCGGTAATAATTGTAAGCTACCTGACAAGGTACCTTAAGATCGTGGCTCAAGATATAAACTTATGTGAAAATCCCGAAGGGAACCGATGTAGTTTGAAACTTATCTAAGATGTCGGACCTTGAAGACTTCGATCATGTTTTCGGTATACGCGGAGAAGAGGAATTTGATAGAGTCTACCAAAGAATTCAACTGGAAGAACAGGAGAATCGGCGTAATATTGTGCATCGCAGACGTGTTTGTATACGGTATTATTTGCGGGATGCAAGCATAAATGCATTATTCCTCTATAGCAGACGAAAATAACGGAAGTGGTTTTATCGCTGAGAATTCTGGGTAATTCGTTGCCAATATTACGAAAACGTCAACATTCATGCATGACCGGTTAAGGCGGCCGTTAATTCGTTCTCAGCTCACCAGTGATTGGAAGTAATTTGAGTAGAGACTAATGTATTTGCATACTACCCTAAGTGTTTAGGAAAGAAAGATGAATCAATCTTTGCCTCTTATGAGCCCGGGCAAAAGCTTTTGATTAATAACCTTGGATGTTGTGAACTCTACGCTAATATATACAATGGAAACAAAAGATGATGCACGGCGGCGCAGAGCGTGGTTATCGCCCGCACAATTTTATTATTAATAACAATTTTACTGCGAACTGGGTCTTTTCCTAGGAAAGCCATGACCTTAGATTTTTCTGTTAAGATTTCCATGTTGTAGTTTATTGCAATTTGGTGAAAAGAGTAGACTGAATGTTGTAGGTCATCTTCTGAATTCGCTATAATCACAATGTCATCTGCAAATAATAGGGCATCTAAATTATATAATCTATTAAGTGGTATATTGTCATGTGGTTGTAGTATCTCATAAATTCCGTCTAAAAAGTATGTTAATCATCTAAAATTTAAAATTCTTTCCCAACAGATTATGTCTCCATAAGGCCCAAGAGGTCTAAGGAAACAAAAGAAAGAGTAGATTTAACACATAATTAAAACATTTAAAATTAATGAAATGTTGAGTCTCAAATGTGTAATGAAATTGAACAAAGGGTTGATTACAGAACTTCTGTAGAATGTAATGACAATAAACATGATAAATAAAAGGCCAATAGAAGTAATGAGCCGTTCTTTTTAAACCTGATTGTGCAAGCTCTCCTAAGAAAACAATGATGAAATGGCCAATGGATGTACATACCAGATAGAGTCACTGTTGAGTTCCTCCATGACTTCTCCATCCTCATCGACAAAGTAGTCAATAGTGAGACTGCTCTGCGTATCATGTGCTGAAGCATAGGTTGTTATTGATCTGCAGGGAATCCCCAGAGCTCGGCAAACTGAAACATTTTTATTTGAATTAAATTATCTTAAAAAATGTTGATTGGTTTGTATCTAAACTGCAGCCACTGATTCTCCGGCCTTGACATTTTCACGGCAGTGTTGCCGAGTGGGAGTGGCTGCTTTGTATGCGGTTAGCAGACATACAGCTGACAACATCTCAGCAATTTCAAACCTCACTAGTGCGCTATAGCTGCATCAAGAGCAATGATTGGTTGTGGCAGATATCTACTCCCACTACAACCATATCCTTATTGGCAGTAGAGGGCAAATTCTCCCTTTACCCCTCGTATAACCTAAACTTCAGAGCCGGAGATATGGCAGCTTGGGTATAATGTCAAATAGTTGCCACTCTCTCTCTCTTGCATTCAGAAGAAGGATTTGAAAATTATATGAAATAAGAACAGAGAACATTCCAAATGGAAAACATGAAAGAAAACATTGCAACAGCCAGAGGGAAATCATGGGAAAAAATTGATGAGCTATACACAGAAATAAAATATAAAGGCCGCAAAGAAGCAGTAGCAAAATTCAGACTGATGTCAGGACACGACTGCCTGGCTCACCACCTCCACAGAATAAACTTTTCCAATCCGACAGATGTGTCATATGCAAAGACCCGGACCTGATCATGGACAAACACCACCTTCTAGTCTGTCCAGCTTTAAATCCAACTGCACAACACTCTAAGGACCTTGTTCGCTTGTACTGGGAAGCCAGAGAGAAAATGACTTAAGCGTCAAATCTCGCCATTAGAAAACAACAACAACAACAGAACAGAGAACAAAATGATTTTCATTAATGGCAAGTTTCATGAACGTGAGATATCAAACACTGCTGTGGTCTCGAGGTAGCATGCTGCCTTGTTACACAGTGGGCCCGGGTTCGATCCCCAGTCGGAACAAGCTCCTGGGTGAGGTTTTTTTTCATAGTTTTTCCTCATCTGTAAGACAAATGTCAGGTAGCTTTGAGGCCCAAAAGGTCTTCAAACATCATTTGGCCATCAACATCATCATTACCACCCATGGTGTGGCAAGAAATATGAAGCTACCACACAAATAATTCCCTGGTAAAACTGCAAAGCACATCACGAAAATGCTATGATTGCAGTGACCTGCCTGAGGTTGGAACACTCTCTCTCCTGGTGTGACAGGCCTAGAAGGCCCTTAGCCTACAAGACGGCTGGCTGCTCGCCTCACATCCACATTTGTCAATCACAAAGATATTTGATCATCCAGCCAGTATAGGGGTGACATGTGGTCAGCATGTCGAGCCCCCAGCCGTTATAGCTGGTTTTCTCAACCGCTACTTATTGTAGCTACCCAAATGCCTCACGATGCTGGGTGGGCACTGGTCCCATACTGGCTGAAATACCATGAGAAAATTTATTTCCCCATGGAGACTCGAACCAGCGCAAGGTCAGAACACCATAGAATAGAAATCTATAACAATACTGAATCATTAACTGATGGACATTAGAAAATTATCTATTGCTTCTCTTATTGGCAGCCAATCACAAAATAGTTTAATCATCTCAGACTGCCTAGCAAACACTCCATGAATATACCATAAATAGAGTTAATGTATCCAGTGCCCAATCAAGAAATACCATTCCCAAAAAAAAAATCACTCACAAAGAACACATAAAAACCTCTGTATAAAAATAAAGACCATCCAAACTAAATTAACAACATGATATTCACAAAATCTCTAAATAAAAGAAAGATCACCCAAAGATCTAAACAAAGAAAAGTGTCACTTATAAAAAAATCAAAATAAGTGCATTTGTGAAAATAAAACTTGAAGATACCTCCAAAGCTGTAGATGATATGCCTTCCTACGTAAACACAAAACCTGCAAACCCACAACCAAAAATCAATCCAACAGCAAACTAAATTAAATTTGAGTTGTTTTTTGACTCACCTCATATTTCTTGTAACTTTCTTGTGAGTCAGAAAACAACTCAAATTTAATTTAAATAAACCTCATAGTGTTATTTCCTACCTACATATATTTACCAAACTAAATCCTTCAACCAAAGATAAAACTAAAGCTGAAATTCAAACAAAAAACGTTCTGTTTTATCAAAACTAAATTACGACCACTTATCCAAGAAGACGATTTCAGCAAGAACCAAGAAGACAATGGCAATGAAAGTCTTCAAATGTTACACACCTATATTGTTCAATATAGGATATTCTAACCTATAAAGGCATGATAGAAAAGATATCTGTTTAGTAATTAGAGAGTGCTTGCATAGTCGGTATATTTTTAATATTAAAATTTTCATATTACATTTTCATTATCAACTGAAAATCCTGAACTTTTAGGCTTCTGGTTTTCAACAAATTTTTATCAGTAAATTACCATAGTATCAAGCTGATGCTGATTACATTGCAGTCATTTAAAAGTTTGAAAGACTGATTTCAGCTACAATCTTCATATAACACAAATCAGAAAATCTTTAACAAATCAGAAAATTAATGAAAAAGGAGATTATGATTAAAGTGGGGCAAAGAGGGTTAAAAGTTGCAAAAGGATTAAAAGTTGTTAGAAAATTTTCCCAATTCTCAATTTCATGCAACATCTCATTGATTGGTTTCTTTTAGAGTATGTAAGTTATACCCCATGTATCCCATGTGGGGATATAGGTGCTCCCTAGCACAGCTAATTTAGTTATTTAAATTATTTTGAGTCTATGATATCTTACCTCAATATTAATGTTGATTTGTTCTTGAACATGTTTCGATTAGTCTTCTAATTATGGCCTGACTGGTTGGATTTATGTTGTAAACCCTGGATGTCGATATCAGCTCCCTCCTGCAGTTGGCCAAAGAAGTCCAAACGAGGTCATATTCTGTTGGTATTTCAAAATTCATAACTCTGCTTTTGTTCTTCTGAATATAGATTTTTTCCCAAATAGTCAGCTCTTTTGTATTTTCTAACTGTTTTAATAATTTAGTGTCCGAATTTATATTATGTTTTTCAGACCAAACATGAGCAGCAACTGCAGATTTTCTATTTCCCCATTTTTAATATTTCTTATGTGTTCTGTGGTTCTGATTTTTAGGTTTCTTTTTTGTTTTTCCTATATATATCTTTTCACAAATTTCATATTAAATTGAATGTACTGGTCGTGAAAAGATATATATAGGAAAAACAAAAAAGAAACCTAAAAATTAGAACCAAAGAACACATAAGAAATATTAAAAAAGGGGAAATAGAAAAATCTGCAGTTGCTGCTCATGTTTGGTCTGAAAAAGTTGTTGTTGTTTTCAAATGCTGGGCCTTGGCACCGAAGCCATTAGCGTTCTTGCTCTCCAATATTTCTCTATTGTGGATCCAACAGGTAATACTTCACAGGTTTGTAGGTGTTCTTCATTCATTTCTTCGTCTTTATTGCATAGAGGACAATTTGGATTCGTGTAGATTCCTATTTTATATAAATGTTTGGCTAAATAGTCATGTTCTGTAAGCAGTCTAAATGTTGCTACTGTAGTTTTACATGGAAATTCTGGAATAATATCTGGCTTCTTTACTAAAATATTCCCATTTTTTGTCTTTGGCTTTATTACATAGGTCTTGGTTTTGTTTGATTTTATATTTGTTTTTAACTATTCTTTTTATGGATATGAAAGGTAAGCTTTTAGTAGTATTCTGAATTAAATTGGAGCCTTTTTTGGCAAGAAAATCAGCAGTGTCATTTCCAGCAATTCCACAATGTGCAGGTATCCATTGCAATTGAATTCTTTTCTGTAGTTTTTGGAGTTGTTGAATCATTTTGTAGCACTCTTTAATTTGTATTGACTTCATTTTGTGTGAATTTATTGCATATATTGCTGCCTTAGAATCAGAGAGTATGACCGCATTTTGAAATTTATTTATTCTGTATAGTAATTGTTGGAGTGAAATATGAATAGCCGTTACTTCTGCATCAAAATTTGTTGTGTGGTATCCTGCTGGTTGATAAAATGAAAATAATGCACATGTAATTCCTGATCCTGAGTTGTTATCAATAGTAGATCCATCTGTGTAGACATGTAACCATTCTTCTGGTGGATATCTCTTATTCACAACTTCTAATGCTAGAGCTTTTAGTACAAGTGTGGGAGTTTCAGATTTTGTAACTGGTTCTTCTAGATTTAGCTGAATGTTAATTGGTTCAAAAGTAAGGGGGTTATCTCTGATCAAAATATTTTCTTTAGATTTAGGAAGATTCAAATCTGTTTTTATTTCCATTACTTTGGTCTGAAAAATATAATATAAATTTGGATAATGAATTATTAAAACAGTTAGAAAATACAAAAGAGCTGACTATTTGGGAAAAAAATCTATATTCAGAAGAACAAAAACAGAGTTATGAATTTCAAAATACCAATGGAACATGATCCCATTTGGAGGTTCTTTGGCCAACCGAAGGAGTGAGCTGACATCAACATCCAGGGTTTACAACATAAATCTAACCAGTCTGGCCATGATGCTGAAGATGATTAGAAGACTAATCGAAACATGTATAAGAACAAATGAACATTAATATTGAGGTAAGATATCACAGACTCAAAATAATTTAATTAAAAGAACCTCAAAATATTACTTCCTAAAATAAAACATTAATTTAGTCATGTTTATTTACCTACATGTGTCATCAGGTTACATACATGTGGTTAGCATATTGCCTCAATGAAACATCTCATACGGAACTAAGGTATTATTTGGATGGATGAAGGTTGGTTAAATTTCACAAAGAGGCTTTTTATTTAGGCTTGCGATTCTTTAACTGTATAATGTTATGGCGGTTCCCACAATATTGTATGGATGTGAAACTTGGGCTCCAGTGAAAAGACAGAAGGATAGAATACAGACGGCAGAGATGCGGTTCCTAAGACAAGTAAAAGGATGTACAAGACTTGATAGAATAAGAAATGAGGATATAAGAGAAGAATTGAAAGTACAGCCTTTGTTGGATAAAGTCACGAATTACAGACAGAAATGGATTGATCACATGGATGGAATGAGCAAGGAGAGATATCCATTGTTAGCCAGAAATTATCAAGCAAGAGGAAGGCGTGATGTTGGAAGACCTAGAAGACGTTGGGCTGATGCAATATGAAGTCGGAACGGGCAATTGCCTAATCCTTGGAGTGATGATGATGATGATGATGATTCTTTAACAAGCCTGAAAATCTTCAGACTCAGAATTCATGGCTTAAAGTCCCTCCCAGAGGACTTGTCCCTTGGATTTTTTCACCCTAAAAATCCATCAATCCCAGTTGGATTTGAACACAAAACCCTCGGGACTAGAGGCAAAGAACATGAATTTGCATGGAAAATTCATATGCTGGCAGAAGTCCATTTTGTGAATATTAAAGTTCATATTTTATTTTAGTAAGTAATATTTTGAGGTTAATTTAATTAAATTATTTTAAATCTGTGATATCTTATCTCAATATTAATGTTCAAGAACAAATCAACATTAATATTATTGAGGTAAGTATCACAGACTCAAAATAATTTAATTAAAGTTCATAATAATGTAACGTTTAATTTCGTGCCTTTTTGTCAATTTGTGAAGTATTGAAATGAGATCTATTGCTTCAATGGCTTGCTAATAACTATAGGAGCTTTAGTGCTTCATTATACATCAATTGTAAGAAAGAAAGTTCAATACTAATAAAGAAAATGACTAAATAAATGTGATTAATTGTAATTAATCTAACCAGTCTGGACAAGCTGACGATAAAACAGAATTGTTTTAAAACATGTCCAAGAACAAATCAACATTAATATTGAGGTAAGATGATCAGTGTTAATATTATTCGTTTTTAAACATCTTAATGGTGGACAAATTATATTTGAAAAGAAAAATATACGCCTAGACTGGGGTTTGAACCCAGGACCTTTGACTCTCTATGTCAATGCTCTTCCATCTGAGCTACCTAGGCCTCCAATCTAAACGCGTATTTTTCTCTTATACATACTAATAAAATTCATTGTTAAAACCGTTGAGGTGGAGAGTCATAAAATAAAATAAGCTAAAATATACCTTCTTAGGTAAAATCAGTCGTCCTAAGAAGGTATATTTTAGCTTATTTTATTTTATGACTCTTATACATAGCTCAGATGGAAGAGCATTGACATAGAGAGTCAAAGGTCCTGGGTTCAAACCCCAGTCTAGGCATATATTTTTCTTTTCAAATATAAGATGAACAGACTGAAAATAATTTAATTAAATAAATGTGACTTACTTGTGGTCAGTACTCCAGAAAACACCCAACACTGTCCATACTTGACAGGTTTCTTGTCTTTGTAATATTTCTGAAGAATCTTCATGCTACCAATCCATTTGGTAGGTGGAGTGCCACCTCCAAAATCATCACCCCAGTTCCCCATCAATGCTCCATTGTCATCAGGAGAGTTCACCTAAATCAATAATATCTTGTTTGAAAAAATATTACGAATATAACAATACAGTACAATTTAATTAAAGTAAGTGTAACAATGGAAAACCTTTGGAATAAAAATAAAACATTATTTCCAGAATTTCCTCAATGGGAAACCTTGCTGAACAAAAATACATAAATTCCAGAATTTCTATGATTAAGTACTATTGTTCTCTTTTGATTATATACAGAACACCATTGATTGTCTGTCCATCTATGTAAATTAAACAATCTCCCTACTCCAAACTGTGTACTATGCAAAGAAAACACTGCAATGGATATGGCTCATCTCCAGAAATCTCATTATCTAACAGCTACAGATATCTCATTATGCTACTGGGAAGCAAGAAGGCAAATAAATGGAAGAATTACAATAGCTTGAGTATAAGCAGCCAAACAACCAGTATCACAGCACTAAGAAGTTAATCGTTAAAGATATGTATTATGACTCAGGAGTGGCTGTTAGACATCAACCCCAATGAAAAAATTAAACTTCAGTTTTCCACTCATACTGTGGTAAGTACAGTATTATATTGTTCTGTGAGTAACTAGCATTTACCACCTAAAGGATGTAACTTACCTCCCTAGGGGTAATAATGCAGACTTCTCCAGAAAATATGTCAACAATGAATATTCACAAATGTTGGTACCCTTTTTAGAACACCTTTCTTTAAAGCATTTGTACATAATTTTGTATATTTTCTTTAACCTTTAAATTGGCAAAAACACAAATTTCTTCTGTTAGATATTTGAATGTGGCAGACCGCAGTGAAAACGGAATCTTGCATAACTGTTATTTTTATGTTTATTGTATAATTAGACAGACATTTAAGTGGTTTATTTTGTTTGTTTCCTTATGATTTATTTAAAATATTAAATTAATTAAACCACCTGATGTATCCAAAAGAATACATTAAGAATTTAAGGGTTAACTTTTCCAGAAGTTAGAAATTGACAAGCTGCATTCGCAGCCTCTTGTATACTGTCATACACCATTTTCTTATCAGTAGATGGAGCATTCTGATTCTCGGACATGTTTGGAAAGTTATTGGTTACAATTGCCGGGAAGGCTGAACTTTAAACTTGACGTTGGAAGCTTGCTTCGTGGAGCAATGAGAGGTATAATTTAGTATAATGGAACATAACATATGCATACACAATTTGTAGTGTTATCTACCTGTTCATCTTTCTTACGTAAGAGTTACACTAGGAAGAACTACCCGACCAGATGTTCATTCGAGAATTAAAATGCTCTGTGCTCATCAGCAATAAAAATAATTTAAAATGCTGCAAACTTATTTTATATAATATAAACAACTTCTGTCATACAGCAACAAGCAATACTATGACAAACAATAGACTGTGAATAGACAAGTAACCAATTAACCGATATAAATAAATATAACATTAAAATAATATATTATAAATAACTACATTTAGAATCAGTGAGTGGAAAAAAATATTATATGAAATTTGGGAGGTAAGGACAACTTACCAGTCTCAAACTCCATTTCTGACCTGAGCTTTGCAACTGTTAATAAAATTCTTACCTTCCTTATAGCACAAATAACTTTTTTTTTGTTGATATAAAATTGTGCAGTTGAAATTATACACTTACTTAATAGTTAATACAGGCTTTCGACTTTACAGCAGTTCACCCTTAATTCCAGCTTTCCAGAGATTTCTATCTCCCCATTTTTCTTCTTCCATACCCTTCTTCATCATGGCATCATATATTCCCTCATACCATGTTCTTCCACTTCTCCCCCTCTTTCTTCTGCCTGGTACTATCCAATGTAACACCTGTTTAGGCCACTGTTCTTCTGACATTCGTTGTACATGTCCATACCACTGTAAAGTTCTCTTTTGTTATCCTATTGATAACAGCTTCTTGTGCATCCATTTCTTGTCTGATATATGTATTTCTAATATGTTGTAGCCTGGATATTCTCATACTTTTCCGTAATCCATCATTTCTATTGCCAAGATTCTTTTCTGCATCCTTTAATTTATTATCCAGCTTTCTGATCCATATGTAAGTATACTTTCTATTATTATTTGTATAATCTCTTTTTTTTTTGTTTTTCTGGTCAAATTTCTATTCCATAAAAGACCATTCAGGGATCTAATCACCTTCCTTGCACAATTTACTCTGTTAATAATATATTTTTCACAAGTACCAAATTTATCTATTATAGATCCAAGATATTTAAAATTCTTCAACATGTTTAATTACTATATTATTTATTTGTAGGTCTTCTGAATTTCCTCCGATTACCATATATTCTGTTTTAATATAATTTATCTTCAGTCCCCTACCTCAAATGCATCTACCAACTTTCTAATTATATATTCTATATCATCTTTATCTTGTCCTATTATAATCTGGTCATCAGCGAATAATAAGTTGTGCAGTAAATGGTCATTAATATTGATTCCTATTCTCCTACATGACTTATTCCATTTCTAAAAATATCTTGAACAACAATGTTGGTGACATCCCGCATCCTTGTCTTAATCCTTTTGTTATACTCTATTTCCAACCTTAATACTTGCTTTACAATCATACATGAAATTATATAAGTATTTAAAATGGCCATATAATGATAATAATTAAACTATATTAGGAATTTTTGGTTGAGGATATGGTGTCATATGAATACATTTTTATTGAGCTGATAATGTAGGCAACATATAATTCACTGTCATATTTTTCCAATGGTTTTTCTTAGTACCACAAATAATTTAGGGTATATTTGGGTCCACATCCCTTGTACAAAAAAACACCAGATTACGTTTATATAACACTTTGGCTAGACCAATGTTGACCCATGGTAGTGAAGCATGGACACTAAAAAGACAACATGAAAGCAGAATAACGGCTTGTGAAAGGAGATTCATGCGCAGAACAGTGGGTTACACTAGATGGGATCGGAAAAGGAACACCGATATCTTAAAAGAATTGAAGACTACGCCAATTTTGGAATAAATTAAACAGTACCAACTAAATTGGAAACACCATCTTGAAAGAATGATTTCAAATCGGATCCCCAAAGATGTTTATAATTATATACAAAGACGACAAAGATCTCTGGGCCGTCCTATGAAACGCTGGAGGGAAAATTTTCTATAGGATCGTAACAAGCCTTGGAAGGAAGAAGAAGAAGATATTTGGGTCCAAATTACATCAATTCTCTTGATCTTCCATTTGAATTCTCGCTTGAAAGTGATTAAATTTGACATGAGTTAGCAAACCAAAAAAGTGATCAAAATTTTCTAATGCCGTGATATTGAATGAATTAAGTTATGATTTTGAAGTTATATTTAGTTTAACAAGTTTCAGATCAGGACAAATATTTTTTGAAAAGAGAAATAAGTTATGATTATTCCCATGAATGTGCAATTATTTAATGGATGAATAAATTTGTGAGCACAGACATGGTGTCATATATCTATAAATTTTGAAAACTCTATGTTTTCCAGTTGAATATTCCAAGTATGCTCGAGTGCATCCATAAATATTTGCCTAAGTGATTTTATAAATTTTACAATATCCTGTCCTTTACAAATATGTTTTGTTTCTTGATTATTTATTAGACAAATATTTAAATATTAATACCTCATAGTGTTACTTCCTACTAAGTTTGAACGAAAGAAGACTCAAGTCTAGGAAGAATAAAAAACATTTAAGATCCATAGTAATTCTGCCCGAGGGCAGGTCTTTCACTGCAATCATAACATTTTCATGCTATGCTTTGCAGCTTTACTAGGGAATTATAGGTGTGGTAACTTCCTGTTGCTTTCCACACCGGTGAAGGATGATGATGATGATCATCATCATCATCATCATGGCCAGATGATTTTCGGGGACCGTTGGGCCCTAAGCTTCCTGACATTTGTCTTACAGGTGAGGAAAAACCCTGAAAACCTCACCCAGGGGCCTGTCCCGACCAGGAATCGAACCCGGGCCTGCTGCGTGACAAGGCAGCACGCTACCTCGAGACCATAGCGGTGGACAAATTTAAGATGGCCACTTCTAAATTAACCTCAATTTCAGATTTTAATGGAAGTTTTCTTGGGTTAAATAAGAAAATTAAAAGATTCATGAATTTAAAGAAAAAAAGAACAAAAAGAATGATTGACATAAAATTCATTAATAAGTATGTAGATTAGGACATAATACCTAATTGCATTAGAAGAATAATAATTAAAGATAATAAAGGGAGTAAAGAACAAAAAATGGTCAAAAAGAAAATTTTAGAAATCGAAAAAAGTAAATGTAATTGGTTTGAACATATACAAAGAATGCCAAATAATCGTTTATCAAAACAGCTGCTTCATTATAGGCCTCTAGGGCGAAGAAATGTAGGAAGACCAAAACTTCGTTGGAAGGACGACCTGCGCCTGCGGCATGTAGTGCACCGGGGAGCGGAACAGGCCAACAGGCCCATACCTTGAAGATGATGATGATGATGAAAAAAGTAAACAACATGATATAATAAGTACTCTGGCACAGTGTTGTATTTTCTTCATCTAAAAATAACTAAAAATTTAGAGAATTTTTATTGGAAAGCAAAATATGAGTTGGGGTGATTCATTTTTAATATTTAATTATTGATAATAATAGGATAAAGCGTGCACAAATGTGCATTAGACTTGATCTCTGCTGTATACCAGCAACAATTTTGTTCTCTTTAAACAGACATTAAAATGTTATCTTGCACACAATCTATTGCAGAGCTTACACACACAGCCCATTGACAGGTCATGATAGTTTGAAATTTTAGAGTTTATGGTGATATCCATGCACTGGCAGTCTTGTTACTGCACCACATGTCTTGTTGTTTGGTCCAGTCAAGTCTTGATTGATCATTGTATCTGTTGCGTAAAAGTCATCCGGTATTCCTTTTTTCTTCTTTTGTCTTATCTCCTTTAATGTAGTTTCCTGTTTAACAGCTGGTAGCAGGAACTTTGCGCATAGATCTTCCACAAGAAAAGTTTCCCATGCTAACTCATATGCAAGTCTGGATGGAGCAAATTTCGAGATCCCCATTGCTACTTTTAGGAATCTTTTCACTTTTTCACTTTTGTTTAAGTCTCCGTAGCTGAGGTCAGTCCATATGATTTCTATTCCATATGTTAGGATGGAGAGTATTTTGGCCTCAAAAAGTTTCATGGCTGTTGCAAGTAACAGTTGTGTGATGTTTTCTATGTCGTATATGGCAACAATAGCAGCTGCTGCTCTCTCTTTCGTATGTACTCTGAAGGATTTGGCTGTTGTTTGGAGTGTTACTCCTAGATATTTCAAGGAGTTTGTGATTTGCAACACTTTATAGTGTTACTTGCTACTAAGTTTAAATTGGTTATTATATTAATTTTAAATTCTTAAAACTATCCTCACAACTTTATACCAAAAAGTCCATGAAATCCGTGAATAAAACTGAAACCATTTCCATTTTGAAATACAGAATCCACATTATGATTCTTCAAGTGTAGGTTCCAGCTAATCATTAGATTAGAAATAGGACAGATGGACCTTCTGAATGAAGAGATACCATCAACTTTCAGGCAATTGATATGAACCCAAGACCTCCAGCTTTATGCACTGGTACTCTATCCATTTGAGCTACTAAGCAACTCACTGCCCTGACACTAATTTTTTCTTCCTTATAATTGCTCATTCCAGTAGCAGTGAATGCACTATGCAATTAGGTTGCTTCCAAATTAAAAAGATACAATGATAAGATTTTTACACTGAACTGTAAGATCTTTTCATGATGTAATATGTAAATTAATCTACTCAGACAAGTCATCTGAATTCAATTTTAAGGAGAAAAATTTTTGCCTGAACTGGGAATTGAACCTAAGACCTCCAACTTTATACCCAGGTGCTGTATCTACTTAAGCTAGATAGCTCCAGCAGAAATTATTTTCTTTTTAAATTTTAATTCACTTGTCTTCTGCTTCTTCTTCTTCTTGTTATGTTAGATCCATAGCTTGTTTCTTCCAGAAATTAGAAGTCCCTCCATCACCATTTTGGTCTTCCAGGCAATCACTTCTCATCTGCAGGAAGACTTTCCCTTGTCACAAGTACATGTAAGATACATGTTGGTTCCATTCAGTTCTTCTTCTATCCACACAATCATCTATTACTTGGATATTTAATTGCCTTCTAATCTCTTCACTTCTTACCTTATCTCTTCTAGTTTGACTGAGTATATTAGATTAATTAGATCCAACAAAAATGAGAAAATAGAAGAAGAAAACAAAGCAGGGATTTATCAGATTAAATGCGGAGAATGTGAGAAAATATACATAGGAAAAACAAAGAGAAATTTGAAAACTAGAAAAATATAATACTGTCAATGTGAGAAAATATACATAGGAAAAAGAAAGAGAAATTTGAAAACTAGAAAAATATAATACCGTCAGTAATTGTCCTATAATAATGTAGGGATCTTTGACGGGTCGTGCTCTGATTCATGTTAGTAAAATTACTGTATTTACTATTATTCAGAATATAATCAGGCTGATAGGATAAAATTGGAAAACATCTCAGGAATGTCAAGATTGGGGAAGTGGAAAAGTCTGCAGTGGCAGCTAATGCATGGTCAGAAGAACATCTTTGAAAGAAAGGCTAATTATTAAAAGAAATAGAAAAACCCAAAGAACTGACTGACTGGGGAAAAAATCTACATTAAAAAAAACGAAAAGGAGAAATTAATTAACTTTGAAATTCCTGCGGAAAATGATTTGATTTTGAGTTTTTCAGTCTACCAACAGAGGAACCAAAAGACGGTTCTTCAAGCATTGGAACAGAAGACAGTTCCAAAACTAGTTTAAGAAGAAGAAAAATGTGAGGCGAGTGATAAAATTGTACATAAATGAGTATATAATTCACATATTACTATAAATATGTAGTGGTTACTAAGTCAAAACTCTACCATTTATAGAGTTTCATATCATTACTCCAAAACAGATATTATCAGACTTATTCCCCATTTAAACCTAGGGATTCAATTTATTTCTGAAGTTTTACTATTCGAGTTTTTATATATATATTATTTGAGGTTGTTTTAAATTTATGAATTAGTTAAAATACTTACAGCTGCTGAAAGAACTCTGCTTGTCTTGACAGGGTCAGCACGACCAGCAAATGTCAGTTTACCAACATTTGAGACTAGATACAGAGAACAATCAAGAACATCCTTTTCAAATTGAGCAAATTTCCAGACACATGGACGTAGACGATTATAGCTGCCTCTCCAGATTAGGCCTGTATCTGCCAGAACATATTCTTGTAGTAGGTCTTCTCCCTCCAAGAACACTTGATCCTCTGCACACACAGAATCATAACATATGTATAGAGATAATCAAACAGCTTAACAGCGAACTATTAGGTTGATCAACCCAAATCATACCAAGCGATCTTGTTTGATACAATCTAATACTCAGAAATTTGTGAGTTATTTGAGCAAGATTTACATTACAGTGCTCTCTAGATGACTTTAAAGGGGAAAAGGTTCTGAAAAGGGATAAAAAGTAATCATAATTAGAGCTCAGAAGTTGAGGACCTATAATATGCCTATAAAAGATCTTTAAAAAGATCTAGGACCTATAATATGCCTATAAAAGATCTTTAAAAAGATCTAAAGATATCCTACAAAAGACCTAAAAACTGGAAAAAGGACGTAAAAAGTGTTGGTGTTACTAATGAGTGTATAAAGACACCTTGCTGCCTTCACCCTCTGCTTGAGGTAATTTTCACAAAGTGGCAACTTCTTAGAAAATTTGGAGTTGAAATACAATAGTTCAGGCAGTCAGTAGACTGGTGGTTAAAAATAACGGGCTCTTTTGTGAGAGTTCAATAGTTTCTCGTGGAAGAAAAGTATTTGGAATATGAAAAGTCTTTAGAAAGTAAAATTATATAGTATTTTTAAAAGAAGTTGAAATTGGGACTAGGCTCTGTGGATTCTTGAATTATACAAATTGTATAAAAATAATCAAAAGAGGGTAAAATTGAAAAAAAAAACCATTAAAATTAATTATATTTGAGTTGGAAATTTTGACTCACCTCATATTTCGCACAGAAGCAACAAAACCTAGGTCTGCATAAAAATCAAGAAATATGAGGTGAGTCAAAATTTCCAACTTAAATATAACTAAAAGAAACCTCATGGTGTTATTACCTACATACATTAATTAAAGTCAATAAGACCTAAAAAAAAAAGTTTAAAAAAGGACCAATATGCAAAAAAAAGTTGAAAAAGGATTAAAAGGACAAATAAAACTCTCCTGTTTTCTGGCCTACAATGATCCAAAATGTATATATATACATTATGTTGAGCCTCGTCTTCAGACATATAATAAAAAAAAAAATAAGGATTTTTCCTCAACTTCCAAGCCCTACTCATAATAAAAAAAAAATACATATCTCAGATTCTAATTATCCGATGTTATTAAAATGTATGTATTAATTAAGGATAGCTTTAACTTTACAAATATGTATATATTTTTATCTTGAAATTTTCTTTGCTCATGGAAAAGTTCAAGAAAGAGAAAAAACACATTATAAAAATTGCAAAAGATAATGGATTTCAAGAAAAGATGATTCACAAGAAAATAAATAAATTCAAGGAACTAAAAATAATAAATGAAAATACTCTTCAGACAGATAAAGGAATTGGTAAAAAATTCAAGAAATTCACATACCACCCCTTAGTATTTAACAAGTTTCAAAAAATTTTCAACAAATTCAACATTAAATTAGCACCAAAAAATGATAACAGTTTGAATAATTTAATAAAAACCAACAAAAAATGAAAAGACTGAAGACTGCAATAAATCAGGAATTTATCAAACTGATTGTAAAGATTGTGAAAGGATATACATAGGGAAAACAAAAAGGAATTTAATACAAGATTAAAAGAACACCTTAGAAATTTTAAAAATGGAGAAACAGAAAAATCTGCAATAGCTGCACATACTTGGTCAGAAAAACACAGAATTGAAACCAAGGCAAAATATCTTAAACATTTGGAAAAATTTGGGAGAAAATTTACATATGCAAGAATAAAAACAAAACTATGAATTTTGAAATACCCGGTGAATATGAGAGGGGATTGATTTGGAGGTTCATCGATCAGCCATCAGAGAACACAAATAACAACCTGCAAGAGAGGAAACCACTAGACGGCAGTTGTAACCGTGGTGACACATTGAGAATGTCTGCGAAGGAGTCAAGAAATATGAGGTGTGTCATAATACAACTCAAAATAAACTATTTAATATTTAAAGGTTTATTTTAATTAAAATTAATTAGAATTTAATGACTCACTTCATATTTGTAGCCATTAAATTTTGTATTTGTGAGTCATTATAGTATATTGTGATACAAGTGTGGTAAACACTTGATACAGATCGAGGAAAAGTTTAAAAAGCAATGCGCTTACACCGAGTTTTTTTTTTAATTTCCGAGATTCCGTTATGTATTTACCATATTAGTATTGCATACTATTTTTCTGCACTATGTGTATTAATTTTAGTAATTAAGATATTAGCTAAAATATTAATAAATAGGATTGAAGATAAATGTTAGATTTCAGAAGGTGATTCGGCTATATGTGTTGCTATGGAGAAATAATAAGTATTGTTGGTCATGTCGCCATCTTATATCTGTTAAAACTTTAAAACCAATTTGATTTGAGATTTATTTCTGATTATGGAGAAAGTTTTAGACGATGTATGCAGTGATGATGAAATAGAAGAGGCGTGGAAAACTGGATGTGATGAATTAATACAAATTGCAGTATCACTACCAATATTTTAAAATAAATTTTTTACTTACCACACTAGTGCTTTTGGTCATTTTTAAGGTATTGAGATTCCTTTTGTTTTCATAGCAACCAAGATTGTATGCAGGAAAGTCAAATTACAATAACAGTAAGTATACAATATCAGTTACATAGTACAAAACAATTCTAACTCATTTTAATAAAAATAAACCTCATAGTGTAACTTCCTTAAAATACTAAATAAATTTGACTATTCAAGTCATAAGGAAGACGAAAAACAACACAAGTTGTTAAAAACTGTTGAATTACTGTTAACAAGATGGCGATATCAAAATTACATAACCCTTTTCAAGAATTTAACATCAATTTTTCAGAAGCAAAGGAAAAAATTAAGAGATATTTAAAATTAAAAGAAAAAATAAACAAAAGAGCCAGTGATATTAAATTTATCAATATAAGTTTGGAATTAAAAATTGCACCAAAATTCATTACAAAAATGATAAAGAATAATAATAACAGCCATCACAAAATATTAAAAATAAAAACTTTAAAATGAGAGAAAAACAAACATAATGCAATAATAAATCAAATTACTTATTTTAGGAATTCACACTATGAGGTATATTCATTTAGGTAAAATTTTTTATCACTCACCTCATATTATTCTTCTTCTTTAACTATAAACTAGTTTCGGAACATCGTTTCTGTTCCTTCCTCAGTATCATCACGATCGTTGTTCTGTCATCTTGAAGAGCTGTCCTTTGCTCCTTCCATTGGCAGACTGAAAAACCTCGAAACCAGGTCATTCTCCCCGGGAATTTCAAAGTTCATCAATTTCTTCTTTTTGCTCTTTTGAATGTAGATCTTTTCCCAAACAGAAAGTTCTTTTGGTTTTTCTTACTTACTGTTTGGGAAAAGATCTACATTCAAAAGAGCGAAAAGAAGAAATTGATGAACTTTGAAATTCCCAGGGAGAATGACCTGGTTTCGAGGTTTTTCAGTCTGTTAGTGGAAGGAGCGAAAGACGGCTCTTCAAGACGACAGAACAACGATCGTGATGATACTGAGGATGGAACAGAAACTATGTTCCAAAACTAGTTTATAGTTAAAGAAGAAGAATAATATGAGGTGAGTGATAAAAAATTTTACCTAAATAAATAAAATATTGAGTTATACTTTCTGCACCTAAAATTAACTAAAAATTTAGGCCAATCAACTTGGGAAAATTAGAAAAGAATTTTTACAATCAACTTAATGTAATCATGAAGAAAAAAACTACAAACATGAGGTGAGTCATTAAAATTCTAATTCATTTTAATTAAGGAAAACTATGTTCTTGCTAGCAAAAAAGCATTATGAGTGAGGAGAAAACATACATGATGTCATGTTACCATGGCAACATTGTGGTGACTCCTGCCCCAGTGCAAGTATTCTTTAAGTTATTGGAACTTGGGCAGTACTTTTTTTAACTGACATTTTCCATATCCACACTATAATTTCAAGCCTGCACTGTCTAAAGCTAGGCAATTTATGAATGTAATTTGCTTTCATCAAAGTTATTTACACTTACAGGTAGAAAGGGATTAAAAGGAATAAAAAAAGAGAAATAGTACTTCTAAAAAGTAAAAACGGAAGCAAAAATAAAAATATTTTGGTGATAACTTCTTTACTTGTTTCACACGAGTAGCCACTCCTGCACCAGTCATGGGAATGTTTCCTTTTTATGCCAATCATATAGAATTGTCTTGTATTTAGAAAGTAGAGTTAAAAGATTTAGAGACAAAAGGAAGTAATTGGACATTTGGTAAGTAAACACACTTATGAATTAAATTAATGTTTTTATTACCTCACCTCATATCCTTTTTCTTCTAGGCTGCAGTTTTGGAGCTTATCTCCATCATCAGTAGCCTCTCATCGACCGATGTTATGTCGTTTCTTGGTGGCTCTTCCTGAAGGAAGAAGAAAACTGCCAAGAAACGACATAACATTGGTCGACGAGAGGCTACTGATGATGGAGATAAGCTCCGAAACTGCAATCTAGAAGAAAAAGGATATGAGGTGAGGTAATAAAAACAATTTAATTCTGAAATTAAACCTCATAGTGTTTTTTTTTCCCTCTGAAAGTTAAATAAACACACTTACGTCTGCACCATGGATTGAACAGAATGTAAAAAGGATGTTTGTGACTATAGCTGACAGCACCATCATTCTTCAATTTTGTATCAATATCTATCTTCCACTTTCCAACAATAGCATCAGCTGCAGGTGTCACCTACAAAATTACATAATGTAAGCTTAAGTTAAATACTAATATTCTATGAAGAAAGATGGAAATGAACATATAATATTTAAAACCTAATGAATATTTATTAAATAAAATACATTGTGTTGCACTTATAAGTATAATAAAAGAAATAGCTATAATTTCAAAACTATGCATCCAAGTTGATTAAGGTTGGTACCATGTGAAAGAGGAAGAAGTTGGTAAGTTCTGTTAAAAGGGTCACGCATGAACAAATCTTTTCATAAGAGAATGTTGCAAAAGTAGGTGATGACGATACATTCCTAACTAGAGCATATTCCACATTAGTGGAAAAGTAAACAAACACAATTGTTGCATCTGGGGGTCAGAAAATCCACACGTCATAATTGAACACCAATGGGACACCTCTAAATGGAATGTTTGGTGTGGGATCATGCATTTTTTTTTTGCTGATGAGACAGTAACTGCAAACATGTTCCTGGATATGTGGCAACTCTACACTATGCCTCAACTCTCTGATGGAACAATTTTCCAAAAAGATGGGGCTTCACCACACTTTGCCCATGTAGTTTGTACATTCTTAGACAAACAATTCCCTGCAAGATGGATTGGAAGAGAATCACCATGTGGTTTGTATGTTCTTAGACGAACAATTCCCTGCAAGATGGATCGGAAGAGGATCACCGTACATCACTTGGCCTGTCAGATCACCAAACCTAACAACACCTGATTTTTTCCTGTAGAGGTTTATTAAGGACCAGGTATACAGGACACCAGTACATTATTTGGCAGACTTGCAAAAAATAATTCAGCTGCTATCAACAATGCTACACCACAGATGCTTCATAAGACATGGGTTGAGGTTAAATACAGGTTGGATATTTCCCATGCCACTAATGGAATACATGTTGAGGTTTATGGAACATAAATTACAGTAAATGGTTTGTGTGCAGATACAAAAAGGAAAGCTCAGTTAAGGAAAGAGTGGAGAATGCTGAGTTTGCAGTGAAAGACTTGCTCTTGAGCAGAACACTATGTATGTATGTCTTCTTCTTCCTTCCAAGTATTAGGCCAAGGCCTGTTTCTTTATGAGTTCCAGCATTGGTCTTCCTTCACCCACTCTGTCTAGCACATCTTTATTTTTTATTTTGTCTGTCCATTTTATATGTTCCATATTTCTCCATATCCACATCTCAAAAGCTTCCAGTCGCTTTTCCTCATTCCATCGTAATGTCCAAGTCTCTGCACCATAAAATGCTACAATTCGCACAAAGTACTTCACTAGCCTCTTCCATACTTCTTTTGCCAAAGGTCCACAGAAAATGCTTCTCTTCTTGTTAAAAGCTTCTTTTGCCATTGTTATCCTCTACTTTAGTTCTTGACCGCAGTTCATGTTACTACTGATAGTACAACCCAAGTATTTGAAGCTCTCTTCTTGCTTAATGGCCTTATCTTTAATCCTATTGTTTATCTTCCAAGGTTTCCTTCCAATAATCATGGCCTTTGTCTTATTTATATTTATCTTCATCCCATAATCCTTGCACTTGTCATTTAGCTCCATCAGCATGTTCCTCAGTGCCATTGCATCTTCTACTAGCAAAGCAATATCATTAGCAAATATTATAAGGTAAAGAAATTCCCGTTTTCACTCTTTGCAGCAATTGGCTTCATGTTTAGATTCGAAAATTAGTTCATAAGTTATAAATGTTTCTTTTATTATATGTATAAATGGAATGCCCGGTACATCACAGAGTTACACCAGGTCACACATGTTCCATCCTTCTCTTACTTTTTTGTCTTTTTCTGTAGAAACAATTACCATATCTTAACTGATCAAGATATAACCTCTTCAATCTCTTTATATCTATATAATGTATGAGAGGTTGAATGTTTCTCACTCTGTAAACAACTCAAGATCGCTATGAAAGGTTTTACATAACTGTTCTTTATGTTTGTACTTTTACTTCATTTCTAACTATTAAGTAGCACCACTACATAAAACATAAAAACATAATATAAACATATTGTAACATAAATTATAATCACTCAACTCTCATCATATTTACCTCTATTTTTTTTTTGTAAAAATGTAAACCATTTTACTATTTCATAACTCCAATAACACAAATAAAATTGTAATTCCTACAAATCAGTTTTTTGCTCATAATAAAGACCCAAATTTGGAGCCCAATAACAACTTTGGCTTTCAAAATTAGACTATTTCAGTGGCAAATGACCTACATAAGCAAACCATACATTATGCTCTATTACATCTTCAATTAAATCTCCTTCTTCAAAACATTTTTTTTTACTACCAATATATACTCAATATCAATTGGTCCTACATCTGGCATTGTTTTGCCATGTGATTTTTGGAACACATTTTTAAAATTAACATCCAGACTATTAGGTTACGTTATGAAAGTTAACTTAAGTTAGATTAGGTTAATTTGTTAGCTAGAGTTATATTATATAATGAAAATGTGCTTGTCTCAATGAAGACAGAATCCTCTATTTCATGAAACTCAAAATGACACCGATACCGACAGAGCCAGCACAGCTGGCAGATAACAATCAAACATTCTCCTAAGATATTTTAACCCATAATTCATAGCTATCTGTCCATGATTCATAATTTTCATATTACATTTTTTATGTTATTTCTATCTCCACTACTAATTAATTTTTTTCAATTTTTCACGTTTTTTTTCTGATCAAAAACTATCTCAAATCACTAATAATATCCTACAGCAATAATAATTTGTTGGTTTTTTTTAAACATTATGGTACAAGATCTAACTGTCTTTATCAAAGATATTGGAAGAAGAAGTAAAGTATATGATTAGTCAGGAAAAATAAGGAAACTGCACAGTTTGAAATGTAAAGATTTTTTTATTTTGTTCGTTAGTTTTTTCCCCCTTGACAATTAAGTCTACTGCAGCAGATAAGCATATAAAGAGTGGCCGCCACTGTGTTTCAATTTCAACATACAAAATAATGAAAAGGCACACTTTTTGACAAAAAGGAATAATCCTGCACACTAATTATAATAAATTGGACGATATCATGCATCAACCAGCTATGCACCATTATGTAAATTTCAAGAAAAATATGATAAAAGTTTAAATCGATCTTCATTATTCATTTAGTGCCAAACTAACAGTACTGGATATTGCAAATTATTTTCCTTGTTTGACAGTTATATATCAACAATCTAAGAGCGTGAACATTTGGCACTTAGCTGCATGATGCAAAATTTAGATTATCATTTATGAAGATGTGTTTTCATAGCCATTTGTTAGACAATAAAGAATCTCTGGTAGGACTGATATAATTTACATTTTTCTTTAATAATAAGGCTATATTTAAAGATTTGTTTTTTGAAAGTATTTCATCATCCACCACTGACTTGCTAGGCCTGACGTGGCTTCACTGGAGCCCCTTTACCTCACTCATTTCAGGTCTGTTGTCAGGCCTGCACATCACCCTAACAAGCTCTTCCCAACTTTGAGCTAACCACCCCTCTCATGGCGTGGACGTGGGGTTCATCCTCAAGATACAAGGAAACTGACTACGACATAGACCACGAGGAAAATGGATTAATCAAGTGAAGAAAAGTTTACAAGAAAGATGATACGACTAGGAAGAACTAAAAAGAAGGGAAGCATGGGAATATAGAGATGGTTGGAGACACATTTGGAATCGACCTTCTGAAAGGAGGACACGATAAGAGAATGATGATCCATCCATAGTAATTCTGCCTGAGGGCAGGTCTTTCACTGCAATCATAGCATTTTTTTGTTATGCTTTACAGCTTTACTATGGAATTATAGGTGTGGTAGTTTCCTGTTGTTTTCCACACCACTGAAGGATGATGATGATAATGTTAAGGATGATGGCCGGATGATTTTCGGGGACCATTAGGCCCTAAACTTCCTGATATTTGCCTTACAGGTGAGGAAAACTCCCGGAAAAAGCTTCACCCAGGAGCCTGTCTCAACCGGGAATCAAACCCGGGCCTGCTGTGTGACAAGGCAGCACGCTACCTCAAGACCACAGCAGTGGATATGATGATGATGATTATTTAAAGATTTGGTGCCAAAAGCGTGCGTACGCTTACTTCTTGAGCCAGTACAACAGATGACATGAAATCTTAATTTTTTTTAAAATGGTGCTTAGCCAGTTGATCAATATCATCCAATTATTACTCTACTTGGCAGAATTAGTTATTCAATGCACAATTAATCAAAATATGGAACAACAAATTCTTAGTAAAAAAATGTAGTTGTATATTGAAGGACAAATTGCTGAATCCTGATGCTGCATTAATGAATTAGGTTGCCTTCTTAACACATTGGTGACGGGCCATGGAGATCTCCGTGTTTAAATGGCCAGCGCTAGACGACCGGTCACGGAGATTTCCGTTTTTACGTTTTCTATGGCTTCTCTGCCTCTTCGCTTTTGAATGAGGCATTCAATTTTGTTTCTTCTCATTGTGAAATAAATTTTAGTTGTATTTGTGCCCCTCTCTTCTCTTTTATGAAATTGCCAACTTTACAGAATTGTTTACAATTTTATGACAGACGGCTGGTGAAATATGGAATTTTAGTGCGGGTAGTTAGGCGATTAGGGGATACGTATGTAACATGTAAATATATTTTGCAGAGCGGAACAAATTAAAAGAAACTATATTATGCATTCTGGAGCCGAATTTATATATGTGGCATCATGTCCACCAGGATAATTATTATAATAGTGTGCCTATAGCTGAAAATTTGCTCGAAAGAAAGACGAGAGTTTCTGAAGCAATAAAGATTAGCAGAGGGCTTCCAAAATAATTTGTGGAAGCAGGAAATAAACTCAAACCAGGAGAAAGTGTTTTTTGTAGTAAGGGGGACCTTTTGCTACAAACGTGGAAAGACAAAAGAGACGTAAGAATGGTTAGCACATTGCATCAGGCAACACGAGAGTGGGAGGAGTAAAGTTGTAAAAATGCCCTATTGAATACTTCAATATAACAAGTATGTGAAGGGTGTAGACAGGGCTGACCAATACCTATCATATTACTCCATCCTTAGGAAAAATAGTGAAATGGTGCTAGAAAGTTGTATTGTGGCTTCTGAATTGTACACACTTTAATGCTTTCAGGGTCTATAAATTTCAAAATCCTTACAGCAAAATGGCAAACAGAAGTTTTTTGCTTGAAACAGCCTCTTGTTTGGCAGTCGTGAAATTAGGAACAGATGACAGGGAAGACGAGGAAAGACAGAGAGAAAAGAAACCACTTAAAGTAGACCACCTCACGACCCACCAGGGAGGCTAAGACGTTAAGAAAAATAAATTAACACCAACTGTGATTGGAAAGAAAAAAAAATACCCTCAAAATTTTGCCTCGATTTTAGTGAACACAAGAAAAGAAACTCGCTACGTATGCTCTTTTGCACTTTGCCTTTACATAAAGGGAAATGTTTCCAACGCTATCAAACCCTCAATTTCTACTAGAAAGTCTGGTGAGAACACTAATAAATATTTACTTATGCATTATTGTTATTGATTGTAAATATATTGATGTAAAAGCCACACTGTGCTAGCGCGGTTTAAAATTTAAAAGTCCACCCTACTGACAGAAATGTCCGGTCCAGCAGCGGTGGGTGCAACGCAGAGCTGTCGGCCACCAATGTGTTAAGAGTGAATACAGGAATGACTGTCTAGGTCTACATCTGAATTGACTGAACATCTACAGCTCTCCAAAATGTGTGAAGTGATTTCAGTGATAGCCAGAAATCATCTTCTGCAGTGCAGTACAGTGCCAGACTTAACTTCACATTATTGAAATGCAAGATTGCTCTCCAATAAACCATGAGTACTACAATAATTTAGCTTTAAACATACCTTTACTCTGATCATATTCTCAGTGCATGAGTCCAGCACTGCATTCCATGCTGTTCCTGGTTCTGTTCCCTTTGCCAGTAGAGGCACAGCCATCAGTGTCCCTTGTCCATAACTTGGCTTCTCAGCATCTACAATAAAATCAACAACAAATTTACTTAGACTACTTAACTCATGCCCCAAATGGGAGTTAATGACCAATCACGTTACAATGATTTTTTATTTACAACCAATCACAGTCGTGTTTTGCCTAGAATTTACCAACTAAAGTTTATAGAAATAAAAGAAAGCATCTCCTTTTTAACATTCTGAATAGGTCATAGCATTATTTTGCAGTGACTGACTCTCTAGGAAATATGGCTACCAGATTGTATATATAGTGCATGAATGTCAACACATAGCGCAAGCGGGAGTTAATATAAAAACATTTGTAGCAATTGATTATACCACCAAAAAAAGAAACCACTGTTTGCACTTTCTTAAATGTATTTTTTCCCAGAAAAATATAATTGTCATATTTACATCATAGGACATCAGAAATTAATTAATATACAGTTTGATGTATTTCATTTTTTCTCCACTAGAGTGCATTCTTACAATATTGCGATCCTTTGGCAATAAATAATATGATCTGGTTGCAGTGACGAACAAAAGAAGCAAATGAAGCGTACCAATCGTTTCTCATTTGTTTTCAAACATCGCCATCTACATTAAATATATAAATATTTTAAAATAACTATATTTAAATAACGATTTGTGAGTAAACAGCTTAATTTTATTCGTTAAATAGTCCTAACAAATGCCACTCTTGATTTCCAAATTATCTAGATAAATTGGAAATCACTCGTGACATTACTTATGACTATGCCCCAAATGGGAGTCAATGACCAATCACATTTCAATGATTTTTTATTTACAACCAATCACAGTGGTTTTTCACCTTGATTTTATCAGTTTAATTTTATCACTGTAAAATCAAACTCCTCCTTTTTAACATTCTGAATAGGTCATAGCATTATTTTTGCAACAACTATATGTGGCTACCAGATTGAATATATAGTGCACGAATGTAACGTTATTGTGGTTGCAGGAGATAATATAAAAACATTTGTAGCAATTGATTATACCACAAAAAAAAGATACCACTGTTTGCACTCTCTTAAACATATTTTTTCCCAGGTAATAACGAAAAATATAATTGACATATTTACATCATAGGACATCAGAAATTAATTAACATATAGTTTGATATGTTTCATTTTTTCTCCACTAGGGTGCATTCTTACAATATTGTGATCCTTTGGCAATAAATAATATGACCTGGTTGCAGTTATAAACAAGTGAAACATAATGTTTCTCATTTGTTTTTGAACATCGCCATTTACATTAAATACATAAATATTTTAAAATAACTATACTTAAATAATGATTTATGAGTAAACAGCTTAATTTTATTCGTTAAACAGTCCTAACAAATGTCACTCTTGATTTCCAAATTCTCTAGATAAATTTGGAAATCACTCGTGGCATTACTTATGATAAAATTCAAATATAACTAATTTAAATAATACATATATATGTAATAAATAATATGACCTGGTTGCAGTTATAAACAAGTGAAACATAATGTTTCTCATTTGTTTTTGAACATCGCCATTTACATTAAATACATAAATATTTTAAAATAACTATACTTAAATAATGATTTATGAGTAAACAGCTTAATTTTATTCGTTAAACAGTCCTAACAAATGCCACTCTCTAGATAAATTTGAAAATCACTCGTGGCATTACTTATGATAAAATTCAAATATACTTACTTACTTACTTACTCACTGGCACTATCGAACCCGTAGGTTCATGGCCGCACGGACATAAGCTCTCCATACATCCCTATCCTGAGCTAATGCTTTCCAATCATTCCCTGTATAATCTACTTCCCTCAAATCATAGTTAATGTTGTTCTCCCACCTCATTTTTGTCTACCAACTGGGCGTTTTCCTTCTGGCTTTCCTACAAGAAGTTTCCATGCACGTCTTTCATTCCCCATACGCGCAACATGTCCTGCCCATCGCAGTCTACGGGACTTAACTGTTCTTATTATATCTGGCTTCCTATAAAGACCATGTAGTTCATTGTTATGTAGTCTTCTCCATTCACCTGTCTGTTCATCTCTCTCTTGGTCCAAAATTTTCCTAAGAACTTTATTCTCAAATACTCGTAATCTCCTTTCCTCCCTTAAAGTAAGAGTCCATGTTTCGCACCCATATAGTATAACTGGTAGAACAATAGTTTTATATATTTTCAGCTTAACGTTTTTTGAAAGGAGTTGGGACATCAAAAGTCTCTGCAATGCATAATAGCATGCATTTCCAGAATTGAGCCTATGTTTAATTTCTTTATGCATCTCATTCCTATTTGTGATTATTGTTCCTAGGTATTTGAATTCAGCCACTTCCTCAAAATTTCCCTCATTTGTCATTAGCTGTCCATTTCCATTATATAATGTATTTCTACGTGTGACCATATAACTAATTTAAATAATACATATATATGTTACAAATGCTACCCCACTGCATTTTTCAATATAATATACATCATGTCCACATATATAGTATCATAATTTAAACTACTACTACATTGCTTTGGATAATCGTATCTAAATGAAATTGGTGACAATCAAGAGAGAATCTCAAAAAGTTTTGTGCATGTTAACAATGTCAACAATGGAGAATAATGGACAACAATACAGAAACTAAACTAAATTTAATTATGTTTTTTGTTGTCTACATGGGTTCATTGCTGGATATTTCCCAGACGGCAGCATCACTAGTCGGGGCCACATTCAATGTCTATACATGAGGTATAGCAAAAACTTTTTGAGTTTCTCTTTTGATTGTCACCAATTTCATTTAGATATGATTATCCAAAGCGACATAGTAGTAGTTTAAAGTATGATACTACATTTGTGGACACGGTGTATTTTCAATTTACACACAACCTTATTATAAATGCAACAGAAATCTGATAGGGGTATTTAAAAAATATGCAACAGAATTGGAGAATTAGATTCCTCATACCTAGGAGAGATAACAAGATTATAAGAACATGGTTTCAAAATGTGTAATTATTATTAACCCTTTAGGTGTCTTGCACCAATTAGATCAGCTCTGATGTTTCTATCTATAACCTGCCAGACACTATGCCTTAACTACTTGTCCTGGCTTCTGATTACCATAATAACCAAATACATTACATAAATTTAATTAAAATTACAGTGGGAGGAAACACTATGAGGTATTTACATTAATGAATGAGTTGAAGAAAATGCTTTAGCATCTCACCTCACAAAGTTGTGTGTCTTCACGATACCGGTTTCAAAAGTATAGTATTACTTCCATCTTCAGTCAAATTCCAACTGTTGAAATTTTATCATTAACATCATCTTCTGAACTGCCACCTGGTGTAGATTTTATGAACTTGGAGATTAAGTTATTCTTGTCGGGGACATCAAAATTCATTGCTTTATATTTATTCTTCTGAATGTATAAATATAAAGCAATGAATTTTGATGTCCCCGACAAGAATACTTAATCTCCAAGTTCATAAAATCTACACCAGATGGCAATTCAGAAGATGATGTTAACGACAGAATTTCAACAGTTGGAATTTGACTGAAGATGGAAGTAATACTATACTTTTGAAACTGATATCATGAGATGTTAAAGCATTTTCTCCAACTCATTCATTAACATTACATAAATTTGAACTCTGAGTCCTAAATTATGAAGTCTATGAAAATACAATAGGAAATAGTACTATGATGTTCTACTTAATAAATAAGTTTGGTCTGCCTTCATCTTACCTCATAATTCGTTGTTTCTTGTAAGACATGTTTCAAAGCTTCTTAGTTTGTTAGTTGGTACAGACTCAACTGTACCAACTGACGATGAAGCTAAGAAGCGCATAATTTGTTGTTTCTTATAAGACATGTTTCAAAGCTAAGAAGTTTTTGAAACGTGTCTTACAAGAAACAACTAATTATGAGGTAAAATGAAGGCAGACCAAACTTATACCCATGCAGCCTATTTTGTTCATACACTAGACACTGAATAGTTATCATGTAATGTCACGAGTGATTTCCAATTTATCTAGATAATTTGGAAATCAAGAGTGGCATTTGTTAGGACTATTTAATGAATAAAATTAAGCTGTTTACTCACAAATCATTATTTAACTATAGTTATTTTAAAATATTTATATATTTAATGTAAACGGTGATGTTTGAAAACAAATGAGAAACGATTGGTACGCTTCATTTTCTTCCTTTGTTCATCACTGCAACCAGATCATAATATTATTTATTGCCAAAGAATTGCAATATTGTAAGAATGCACCCTAGTGGAGAAATGTATAACCAACGTTATAGGTATTAATTAATTTGATGTCCTATGATGTAAATATGTCAATTGTATTTTTCTGCAACATCATTTCCTGGAAAATAATTGGTTAGGAAAGTGCAAACAGTGTTTTCATTTTTTTTGTGGTATAATCAATTGTTACAAATGTTTTTATATTATCTATCGCATGCGCTTTCTGCTGACATTCATGCACTATATAAACAATCTGGTAGCCGTTTTTCTTGGAAGGTCAGTCACTGCAAAATAATGCTATAACCTATTCAGAATGTTAAAAAGGAGGTGCTTTCTTTATTATGATAAACTTTAGTTGGTAAATTTTAGGCAAAACACGACTGTGATTGGTTGTAAATAAAAAATCATTGAAATGTGATTGGTCATTAACTCCCATTTGGGGCATGAGTTAAATAGTCAATGAAATTTACAGTCCATATCATCTGAACCAATAAACAGTGGTCAACTGTCATTAAAATAGCCAAAATGAAATTGGAATAGCTTATACACAATTGTGTAGCGTAGTGGTTAAGGCACTGAGCTACAAGCCGGAGGGTCGAGGGTTCAAGTCCCGTTGGGGTCAGGATTTTTAAACTGACCTAAACCCTCTGGCGGCACTATGGCCCTGGGGTCGACTCAGCCTCTAACCGAAATGAGTACCAGACGCTTGTTCTGGGGGTAAAGGGCTGACAACCCGGCTGACATCAAGTGCCGATTGTCTAGAAAAAGTGGGAGCCTTAACTTCCTACTACCCCAAGGACCTCCGGGTCTGTTGTGGGATCACTTTACTTTACAATTGTTTGGAAATTGTTAAACTTGTCTCACAAATGTTTCTGATCTGTAAGTTGCAGAACACAGTTCTACAAAAACATCATTACACAATAAATTCAATTAACGAATTATATTATATAAAATACCTAAGTTATTTCCATTTCATTAATAATTTTTATTAAAATTTTCATTCAGCAAGTACTCTTTTAATTTCATTCACCAAATAATCCTAAAAATCATGCAAGTTTTTTTTTTTGTCAATTCACTCTCATTGCTATATTCCTGTTGTAAATTATCATCAAAATGGAAACTTTTGTGATGCTCCCCTTAGTAATTAATTTCATTATTTAAAAAAATATTTTCAAGTCCAAAATCTAGACTTTTTTAATAATATTCATATTTGAGGTTTTGCCACATTTTACCATCTTTTCCTCACTGGCCTATACTTTTTGAAAAAAAAATAAAATTTTGCCAACTCTTCTTGGTAATTTCTACTATATTTTTGAGCATATCTTTGATTATGTTTTATTCTAAAATACTGAAGTGTCTTCTATGCAGGACATGAGGGTTATTACGAGAATAGTTAATTACTAAAAACTATAAAACAGTTTTTATTGTAAATGAGAAGTAATATTATGGGTACAAGAACATGAGTCATCTTGTTGCAAGAGAATAAGTTATTTTAACAACATATGCACATTATCATAAACATGTTTATTACAGCAGACAGACATCTTGAGGAGAGCACAACAGTTGTTAATCATGAGACAGATGCAAGTAAATACATACTGCTGCTTAGCAACAGCTTCCACTACTGTATTATAAATTGTGGAATGCTGGAAATCCACACAACTGAAATGCTTACAGCAAATATTAATTAAGCTTACTCAAAGATATTATTAATTATCCAATTACTGTAATCTTATTTTACCATTTGGTTCAAAGTTATTTACAAAAAAAAAGAGAGAATAAATCAGAATAATGATACTGAACAAAACTTAATACTAAATGGCCGATAGTTTTTCTTACCAGTATATTCAGTGTATTTTGTCTAAAAAAAATTGTTATTTTAATGACTTGAAGTGTCTAGAGCATCAATAAAATTTACTTTAAGTCATCCCGCGCCATAGCCAGGTGGTTAAGGCAAGATGCCTTGGCACAGAACTACAGAACTTGCACTGGTTTGGGTCTCCATTATGGAAGAAATTTTCTCATGGAATTTCAGCCAGTTTGGGACTGGTGCCTACCCAGCATTGTGAGGCATTTGGGTAGCTACAATTAGTAGCGGCTCCAGGTTGAGAAAACCAGTTATAATGGCTGGGGACCCAACATGCTGACAATATGTCGCCCCTACACTGGCTGGATAATCATCTACCTCTTAGCACATGTGGATGTGTGGCCAGCAGCCGGTTGGTAGGCCAAGGGCCTTCTAGGCCTGTCGCGCTATGGAGTTTTTTTTTTCCTTTTTTTGCTGAATGGATAAATAATGACTTCACTTAAACAGAAATATCTTGAATTTATTTCAGTTACTTTATCTTTATTTTTAAATATTCTCCTTTTGAAGACAAACAGCAGGAAAGAAAATTAAAGTACAAAAGATTTATGAATATAAATCATATGAAAAAAAAAAAATATTTATTTGGGATTTCACAGTCTGACTTTGTATTACAATCTAGAGATATCTTCCGAGATTGTTGGTCGTGGTCATGAGGCTTAAAAACATTGACAATTCACCAGTGACTGCATTCGACATCCTCAAGGATTAGCTTGAGACTTGTTCTCCCCTCGATTGTCTGCCTTATTTGTAGTGTTCTCTACACAATCCATTTCATTGTAATTTATATCCAACTCCTGATTGGTCAACAGTGTGATTTTCCAACCAATGTGATTACTGTCAAGCCAACCCTTGAGAGAAAATTTCTTCCCTCATGGAGACCAGAACAGCGTAAGTCCATTAGCTCTGCATCAAGGCCTCTTGCCTTAACCACTTGGCTACAACTCGGGACTTTACGGCTATGAACTCACGATTAAAATTGAATAAAATAATTAAAAAACAAAAATTAAATAAAAAGTAATAAAAAATATTAAAATAATAAAAAAAACATAAAAGATAATGAAAATACAAATAAAAATATAAAACACATAAAAAATAAAATAAATATAAAATATAAATAACAAAAAAATATATAAATAAATGAATGAAGTCTAGTAAATTATGAGGAGCAATCTAGGAGAGAATACCAGAAATGTCGAAAATGATAAACTCATGGCATTGAATAAAAAATAAAAAAAGGTTTTATTGTTATATTTCAAAGAGTTCAGGTGTAATGTGATTACCACACACAAACATGCATATCACCCATTGCTGAAGGAAGACATCTCTAACTTATGAGAGTAGAATCATCTGAGCTAAATTATTGTGTGACCCTCTTTTGTACCTACAGCAAGTATTACATAATTTTATTATAACATTATATAGGATGGGCCATTTGAAAGTTCCTAATTTCAATTGCATGTGATGAATAAATAGCTGAAGATAGAAACTTACAAGAATGTTTATATGAAAGGATAAATCAACATGTTTTGATATGCATCACCACATCTCTATGTGAGCTCCAGCAGTCACTGTGTCATTGTCAAAGCGATAAACAATTTCTTACCAAGTCTTCTGAAATGTTTTCAATAGCTACTATAATGTGGTCCTGAAGATTATGAAGTTCTGAATGGGGTTGGATGGTGGTGGTTTAGCATAAACTTTATCGTTAACCTGTCCCAGAGAAAGGATTCTAGCAGTGTTAAATCAGGAGATCTCAGGAGTCACATGATCGGCTCTCCCCTACCAATTCAATGGCCAAGGATAATGTTGTTCAAAGTCATACGAACTTCATTGAACAAGTGTGGAGGAGCGACAACACCTGTTTAGAACACTATGTAGTAGTAGTAGCAGTAGTAGGAGCAGTAGTTAGTCGTAGTAGTAGTAGTTAGTAGTAGTCAGTAGTAGTAGTATAATGCCCATATAGCTTGGATGTGTTCCATTTGCTTTCTTGATTCCCAATAGAGTCCTGCCAGCGTTCTTGTCGGTGACAACTTCAGAGCATCACAGCTAGCAAGATGATCTTTTTGTTAATGGTAGTGTTATTGTCTTGGCACAGGATACAGTTTGGAGAGTTGAAGATTCCAATTTTATGGAGGTGTGCTGCCAGGTAGTCATGGCCTGTTAACACCCTGAATGTTGCTATTGCTTCATATATTGGTTGTTCAGGTATTAAGTTTTTATTCTGCGAGATAGCTGCCCATGGTTTCTCATTGCTTTGTGATTTGAAGTGCTCCATCACTTCTTTCTGGAAGTTTCTTTTAATTATAATTTTTGCAGAATGGTAGGGCAGGGATTGATTTGTTTTCTGTAAAATTTTGGCACCCTCTTTTGCTAAAAGATCTGCCATTTCATTTCCATGTACCCCACAATGAGAGGGGATCCATTGGAGCTGGATGATTTTATTTTGTTTGGTCTGTAATCTTATGATCTTTTTTATTTCCAGCACTTTTCTGGAGATTGGAGAGTTATATGTTGTTATAGCTTGTATAGCTGATGTTGAATCACTTAGTACAACTGCTCTCTGAAGTGTATTTATTCTGTAGAGGAGTTGTGTTAGTGCTAACTCTATTGCTTCAATTTCTCCATCGAAGTGTGTGTAATTTTTCCCTACTGCAACATAGAAGCTAAACAGTTTTGAGTAAATCCCAGCTCCAGCTCCGTCTTCTATTTCCATTCTGGATCCATCTGTATAGATATGTACCCACAGGATATAGACTGTGAATGGTTTCCAATGTGATTTGTTTTAGTTAATCTGGGGTCATTTCGCTTTTTAAAACATGTTTGATATGTAAAGAAGGAAATGATGATGAAGAAGACACCACTGTTGTCTAATAATTAATTTTTCTCTATTTATTTAATTTTATACTATGTCATTAATCTTTTCCTCGTTTTTTTATATACCTTGTACATATTATATATTTAATTTGTTAAATTTAGAGTAAATCAAAATACATTATAAATATTAATTGTATTGTATTCATAACTTGTAATCGTTTATGTATATATTGTAATTTAGATTTAAGACTATTTTTTGTTTGTATTTTTTTAAACCTGGTTGAGTGGTAGACAAGGCCTTAAGGCCTTAACTCTGCCAGGTAAAATAAAGCTATTATTATTGAGGCAATCATTTAAAGAAGAAAGTTGTAGTTGGGTCACGTTGTGGTAGTTTTGTAGCATCACTGGGTAGTTGGACTCCTAGATGTCCTGGATTCAATTTAAGTTTGTAATGGCTTAGGAGATTCCCTTATGGGGAACTGAGGGAAGACTAAACAATGTTTTTCACTAAAATAAAAACTCTGGATAAATTAAAAAAAGTAGCTTCCACATTATTCACAAATTTAGTTATTTTAACTTCAATGAAACTTGTATTTCTCCACTTTACTATTGGTTATATTTTGACCATTATTAATAGTGGAGCTAATTACTATTGGAGACTCAATTGTCACAAATTATGTTATTAAAATTTGCTATTTTGACTTTAAATTAACTGCACATATGTTTTAACTTATATATAGTAATATGATGCACTATTCTTTCATTTATTAATAAATTTGTGCTCAATATTAAAAAATCATGTGTGGCCATTACTGTGTAGTACTTGTCGCCATGACATCTTCCAGTGCAATGTTTAGATTAAGAAAGATCTCCTTCCCACAATCCACTATTCCAATTAACCCAATCAAATCTAATTGGTAACCAACCTGGCCTATGAGTGCTATTCGTTGACTCACATGCAAATTATCCAATCACTTCCAAGTAAATCTGGCAGCTGCTATTTCAAACTCCTTTAAAATTCTTAACTGACTTTAGAACTTTTCCAGAACCACATAATATTCTCAATAATACTTATATATAGTTACAATTTTTTATATGATATAAAAAATATGAATTTCTCAATATTCATACTTCTGACATTTTAATTGATTTTCCTTGAATATAAAAAATGAAAGATATTAAAGATATATATTAAATAAGTCCATTGCTGTGGTCTCGAGGTAGTGTACTGCCTTGTCATGCAGCAGGCCGGGTTTAATTCCCGGTCAGGACAAGCTACCTGGGTGAGGTTTTTTCGAGGTTTTTCCTCAACTGTAGACAAATGTCAGGAACCTTAGAGCTATGATTGCAGTGAAAGACCTGCCCTTGGATGGATATTAAATAAAGTAAGTAAACTCCTATTATAGTTAAAATATGGGTTATTAAATATCCGGCTTTAGATGTTAGGCCAACAGTTGTTCAATTTGTGGGGGGAAAAGAAGGGAAAAGAAGAACTGCTCCAGGAATGTCAGGATATGTGGAACCATGGACACAAGATGCGGTGTTTTGTCGCCCCCATTTTGATTAAACAATAAACTATAAGAATGAAAGCCATGTCTTTGCATCATCTACTGGCAAGATTCGAAAAACTTCCTGTTGAGTTATCCTTTCATGTAAACATAGTTGTAAGTTTCTATCGTCAACCATTTATCCGTCATATAAAATTAAAAGTAGGGACATTCGAGTGGTCACCTCTGTATATTATATATGATATTTAATTTAAAGGATTTATTTTTTTTTCTGCTGGAAAAAATTAGAAAATCTCCATAAATAAATGTTCGGTGACATTTTTTCAATGCTTAGTAGTTCATTATCTAGTGTTAATGCATTGTCTTATAAGGTACAATTCCTAACTCTTGAGCTCCCAAATGTATTATCTTAACCACACAAATGTAACTATAACTTACCTTGAACAGTGAATATGAAAGAGATGCCATCTTTCTCTGAATTATAACCTCTGCTGAGAGTGATGGAGATAACAAATCCTTGACCTCGACGTACCACCAGTAACGGGTCTTTTTCTCGTTCCATGACATCATATTGTTCAGTGTGATGCAGCAGCCCATTTTCCTTCAGAAGTAGATCCACTTCCTTCACCACTAGCACTTCTTCTACACCTTCTACTGCTGCAAGCAAAAATCACATTACTTCAGTCTGAAGATTCTTTACTTCTCTTCTAAACAATGTTAAGGTAGGACATGACATAAATAAACTCACAACAAAGAAAAGAGCAAACTCTAAAGGGGGTATAAAGTAAAGAAACAATTCCATTCTTTTTAGATATAAATTAAACCTCCTAGTGATTTATCCTAAAAAAAGTTCAATCATTTTATATTTATGTAGAGACACTTTATCGATCAAGTTTCAACTTTTTTTCCGCTCTTTTTATTTTACTTGTTAATAAAAATTAATATTCATATTAAAATGCTATTTTCAAACAATTAAACTGTCAAACTAAAAGTTAAAAATTATTGTTACATTAGTCCATTTAGAGAGAATGAGAGAAATGATTCAAACCAGTGTGACAATCACCATTGCCTTACTCAGAAACTTGATTCACATTAGGATAACTTTGGTATCAAAAATGTTTTAAAGTTTACAAAAGATGTAATGATAGTTGTTCGATTGGTTTCTCTCACTTTATCAATACTTTTAAAAATCATTTTGCACCGTTGAGGTTATTGTTAGATAATAAAACAATAAAAATTTGTATTTGTTGTGGCAGTCGTCCTCAACAAATCAGATTTGTATAAAACATTCAGCTAAGCCTTTCGGAACCAGTTCCATTTTCAAAGCTGTTCATTGGGTACTGGCTGTGTTTAACAAATAATCCATTATATAATATATTCGTTAAACATAACCAGTACCTAATGATGGAACTGGTTCTGAAAGGCCTAGCTGAATATTTTATACAAATTTTTGTCACTTTCTTCTAAATACTCTAGACCATATCTTTGAAGTGAAACTTTTTTATGATTAAAAGTCATAATAACACATTAAGGGTTAATAATAAGAAGAAGAAAATTATGCATAAACAGAATTATAAAAAAAGCTATTTATAAAACAAATTTTATATTTTATGTAACTCTAAATGGCAAAGCAGATGATTTGGGAAAATCCTTGATACAATTTTTATATTACAGAAAAGACATCCTGTGATTGTGTACAAAGCACCTTGAGAAACAGGCATTTGTTCAAGGTCAAAATAAAGTTGAATCATGTACAGTGAAAGTCAGTCTCAGGATGTGCAAGTGAAGGCCACACCAAGTTAAAGCTGCATCCCACGTAGGTGACTTTGTCCAACAAAGTGTGAATTATAGTTTAAGAGGAACCCATCTTCTCTAATGTTTTTATATTATGCAACATTTCTATTCATTTTCTTCTTCTTGTATTACATAATCCATAATGAAATCACTCTTTACTATATCACTCAGGGCTATACAAAACATTAATTCTGGCTATTCTATGCCAGGAGTCTACCTCATATAATTTCATTAGGTGAGAAAATGGGTATATACTTTATTTTCTTCGGAAAAACGGCACTTAAACTAGCATGAAATATTTTCAAAGTCCTATAGAACAACATTGCGCATGCGCCAGATTTTATAGAGCCAGCAATAACCCACAATCAAACACATTTCGATTATCATCCTAGATTACTATCCATCGCTATAAAATTTAAATGACCAATATTTGCAATAAATCCCCAAATCTATGTTAAAAATATATTAATAATATTAAAAATACCAAACATTTATTAAAAATGGGTGTACACTTACTTATCACTCCCTAACACTGATCCAACCAGCGATAGAAAAATCATGTGCTAAGTAATATACTCTGTGGAAAAAATAGCAGTTAGCATCACAATATTGTCCAACAGTGTCATAATATTGTGATTTGCATATTTAAATAAATACTTCAAAATTGCGTAATAATGTTAAAAAATTGTTTGAAAAAGTTTAAAATATTAAATAATGTTAGTAAATACAAAAAAAGAGCTATAGTTTACAACAATATAACTGAAAAATCAAGCGCTAGTAGAAGTGCAGTTGTGCCAACATTAATTCTGGATATTCTATGCCAGGAGTTTACCTAATCATTTCATTAGGTGAGAAAATGAGCAAATCAGGGTGAGAAAATGGACTAGTTAGTGTACACCAGATTAGTTTTACAGTTTATTGCACCGTAAGGCAAAGTTAGCTTTTTTGTTTGAACAGTGTCTAATGTAGGTGTAATTTTCGCTACTGATTCATCTTCTTCTTCTTCCTTTCCAGGATTAGGTCAATGCAACTTGTTCCGGTCTCAAGTCCATCGTTTCCTTGGCCGTCCCAAAGATCTTTTCCCATGTGGTTTGTAGGTGTTGATCTTTTTGGGTAATCTTGTATTGTCCATTCTGTCTAAATGTTCTTTCCATTGGTATTTGTGCTCTTCTAGTTTATCAACTATTGAAAATATCTCCAGTTCATTTCTTATTGATTCATTGTGTAATCTATCCATGAGTGTACATCCTTTTACGGATCTTAAAAATTTCATTTCAGTGGCTTGAATGTGTGAGATATCTTTTTTTTGTAAGTACCCAAGATTCAGATCCATATAAAAGAACAGGACAGCCATAATTTTATAAAACCTGAGCTGAGTTTCTCTTCGAGTCTTTCGGAGGGTTATTCTTATGGTGCCACACATCATTTGATATCAGTTTAATTTATTATGTATATCTCAATCATAGCTATATGTTATATCTGTACCAAGATAGTTAAAGTGTGCTATCTGTTCTATTATTTCATTACTGATCATTATTTTTACTCTGACTGGCACTTTGCCCTAAAAAGCCATAATTTTAGTTTTTGAAGTTGAGACTTGAGATTATAATAGAGTCCTAATTGATTCAACATGTAAATGGCTCTTTGTAAATCATCCTCTGACTTCTGTTTAATTACCAGATCATCTGCATACATTAAAATATTCATATACATTCCCTTATTAATTTGTATTCCTATTGGACTTGATTTTTTCCATTTTCGTACAACATCGTCAAAATATATATTAAACAATGTAGGTGATAATGTACACCCTTGTCAAACTCCTTGATTTATTAAAATTTCTTCTCTGGAATAATTATCTAAATTAAGGATAATTGTCATGCCATTATAAAGACTTTTTATTCCTTCTATAAGTTGAGCTGGGTACCCTCTTGCCTTAATTTTTCCCACGATTTTCTTCTTATCACCTTATCAAAGGTTTTTTCAATATCTGCTACTGATTCATGAAAAATAAATTTTAATGCATAAAATAACTGGCACTATCAAACCCAGAGCTTATGGCTGCATGGTCCAAACCCAGAGGTTATGGCTGCATGGACATAAGATCTCCATACATATGTATCCTGAGCTAATATTTTCCTAACACTCCCTGTATAATTCACCTCCCTCAAATCATGGATAATGTTATTCTTCCAATTCATTCTTGGCCGACTTACTAGGTACTTTCGCTCTGGATTTCCTATAGGTTTTTATTCCCCAATCATGCTACATGTTTTACTCTTTAGAGTCTATGAGACTTCTTATTACATCTGGTTTCCTATAAAGATCATGTAGCTCATTCTTATGTAAGATGATCAAAGTTAATTTATAAATGTAATCAAAATTAATTTACAACATTTTTAGTATACACCTTTATTACTTTTACAGTAGGCCTATGCTATATTAATGCATCCTTGAGGAACACTATTATTTTCCACAATCTCCATCCCTTTCAACTGCCTTATGCCAACTTGGAACTAGGGACTATAGCAGTGGTGGCTCGTGGCTTTGCAGTTAACTGAAAAGCTAGTAAGAAAAATTATTTATACACATGCTTACTATAATTATTATTAAATTCATCTATTTCTTGTATATTAAATTGATTATTTGGTCTTTTAAGGCTGCAAACTTGTCAGTGATATATTCATGGAATGGGTATGCTCTTTTTTCCAAAAGTTAAATTTATTGCTAAAAAGCAAACAAGGCCAACAAATCAATTCTATAGAGTTTGAGAGGAGCACAACCATGGGAATTCTTTAAACTATGACTGTTTGAAACTAAGATTGTAGCATTAATCTGAATGTTCAATTTTCTTTTGTACCACATATTTGCAGAGATTCTGTAAGAAGCCAACAAACTTCCTTTTTTATCTTCATCTTTTGTATGTGAAAAAGATTTTTCCAATAAAACACACTACATCATGAACAGGATTCATATTTAAACCATCACAACTATAGCTGAATATGAGATAATTTCATACACAAAGCAGATGGCTATTTTCCTCTCTCTACTTCACTTATTGTGGTATTTAATGTTAAACATGAGCAAGTGACATCACAGTTGTAATGTAACCAAAAGATAAGCTCTATTGTCAGAGGTAGGAGCAAGCTGGAAGCAGTGCAGGTCGTAGGCCAGAATGACAACATGTGGCGCGGACGCTGTCATAACAATGAGTTCCACCTCATACAATAATACAGAAATATGGTTATGCTAAAAACTGCATTTGTGATATGGCCCATAGGATTAATTTGGACTAGCATGTGTGCACCACTGTTTAGCAAAGTTCATGAGGGTGTGTTCAAATCTTGTTCTGCAAATTATTATTTCAGTTTACCGAAAAGCTGATAATCACACTGTGCCAGAACAGGACTATAAGGTGGGTGTTTCAATTTTTATCCATCCAAGCTTCTTGTTCTTGTCTGTAGTTTTCAGACTGACACTGTAACCGTGCGTTATTATGCAACAGCAAAACATCCTTATTTTGCCGAAGTGGTCAAACGCGACGCAGTCGACTTTTAATTTTCTTTAGGGTTGTCACATACCCGTCCATGTGGCATTATATTCGAAAATAAGAGTCCAGTTTGCTGCTACGGGCAAAATTCCGGATATTACCATATTCATATAGAGCAGATTATTCTACTTGCCCACCAAATAGCATCATCTCCATATACTTTTTTCCAACGTCTTGGTAATTTTTGCCAATATTTCATTTTCACAAGAACTGTATAAGAACACATTGCTTTTTACAAATGTCAAGCACATAAGCCATCTTGAATGAGTGTGGAGTGTGAACACATGCCATATTATGTTTATTTGCTCTATGGTGCTACAACAACGCCACGCGTGAGAACAAGTTGAATTAAATTTGAATACAAGCGGGAAGGATGCTTCCATAAACTCCATATGTAGCAAAGGAGTAGAATAAAAATTGAATTAAAAAGTCGAATGCTACTAGGTTGTCTTTATGACATTTCTCGTATTCTCCTCAATAATTTCGAAATTGTAACCCACTTCTGAGGTAGGGCGCTTGGAAGGCGGAGTTGTGTTACCATGATGATGTATATGATGAATGAAAACGAAACACAGGATAGTCCTTAAACTTAAACTTAACCCAATGCTGGTATCTCCGCCTTAAAATTTCATAAACTAGTTCCAGTTGTTAAGAATGAAGACCCGCATCCATTGCACGTCCATTTGAAACAAACTTCCAATGAATCACGCCTTCAAAATTCCACCAGACAGACATTACATTAAAAACCGACAGTAAGCCTACTTATGTATAACACAACCTTATAGAAATTCTCTCATAGAATTTCGGCCAGAATGGGATTATTTCCGCCCAGCACCATGAGAAATTTGGGTAGTTACAATAAATTACGGCCACATGTTGAAAAAAGCTATAACGGTTGGGGACCCGAAATGCTGACCATATGTCAGCCCTATACTGAACGGATTATCGTCCACCTCTGTGATTAATATGTGGGGATGTGAGACCAGCAGCCAACTGGTATAAGGCCTGTCGCGTCATATATTTTCTTTAAGATAGAAGCTACTTTCATCTATATTTAGTAAAGATCTTAGAACCTGAACTTCCTAGAACTACAGGTTATGATAGCAACGTAAAATTACGGATTATGATTCAAAACAATACGTCGAAAGATTTTCATAGTAAGAACAAGAAAATAAGCGCAGTTGCTATTCCAAGAATAGAACAGCAGTTTCTGAACTTGGCGCCGACGTCATTACAGCATTTGTTAAAAATTTTGTTTGTATTAAAAATCTGTTTCAATAACTGACTTCAATAACTGGGTGATGAATCCCTCACTGAGCTCTTCCAGTAGTCCTTTCCTCAACCAACTGAATCCAGTTCAGATCTCCTATATCCAAATCCCTAACAACCAACCGAATATTATCTTTTCACTTACTCCTATGCTTTCCTAATGGAATATACCGAAGCATTTCCCAATAAAAAAATTTGAAAGAATTTCTATCGCCATTCATTTGAACTACATGATGCGTTAATATCCTAAACTAAATAATTCTTATTCGTTTTCTTCTTATTCTTTTTCTGTAGTACTATAGTCCAAATCGAGCCTTTGCTTCTGTCAAACGTTGCCTCTACTCTTCTCTATTTGTAGTGTCCATTTCCAACTTCCTGCTACTATATGCTTCTCTCATCTTCACTAATCCATTCAAGTCATCTATTCCTTGGTTTACCAACTGGCTTATTTCCGTAAATTGTCCCTATTTAGGATTTTAAAGGTATACTTTGTTCATTCTTCTTTAACACGTGACCAAATCTGACAAATTAAAACTAACAAACTAACTGGCAATTATCGAACCCGAAGGTTCATGGCCGCTCGGATATACGCTCTCCATACATCCCTATCCTGAGCTAATGTTTTCCAATCATTCCCTGTATAATCTACTTTCCTGAAATCATTGTTAATGTTATTCTCCCACCTCATTCTTGGTCTACCAACTGGGCGTTTTCCCTCTGGTTTTCCTATAAGAAGCTTCCATGCACGTCTTTCATACCCCATTCGTTCCACATGTCCTGCCCATCGCAGTCTATGAGACTTAACTGTTCTTATTATAATTGGCTTCCTATGAAGACCATGTAGTTCACCGTTATGAAGACTTCTCCATTCGCCTTCTGTTCATCTCTCTTTGGTCCAAAAAAATTCTAAGATCTTTATTCTCAAATACAGTGATGTAAATGATGGAGTTTCTCATTGTGTAGCTTCCTTCATTCTTCCAACTCAGCATGTGTCAGTAAAAAAATTAAAGTTAATCCAAAATATGAAAAATGCATACAATACAGCTTTATGATCTAAATTGTACGCGTAGTAAACGTCTGTAGACCAAGTATTCAGATAAGATATTAATTGAACCCAAATGTCACTAAACTCAATGATTAAGACAAAAGTAGAATTAGGTTGTCCAAATAGTGTCTTTTTTAATGTAATATGGTGTGTCTGGTGAAATTCTGAAAGCGTGATTCACTGGGAGTTTGTTGCAAACGAGCGTGCAGAACTTTATTCTTCACAACTAGAACGAGTTGATGAAAATTTGAGCGTTGTACTGAACGAACAACCGTGACAAAAATACAGGAATTGGGAGAAATTGAACTGCTACTACACCCACTTATAGCCCTGATTTTGCGCCTTAAATTTTTTCGGAGCCATTTAACAGTTTTGTGCATTCTGCACAATTGTATGGTTATACTGCTGGAATTGGTCCAGTGTATGTTGTGAAGTCTAAAGAGAAGGGGGAAGGCATTGAATAATCACTTCTTACTTGTAGAATATGGCTAGATTTGTATATTACACTAGCTAATACCCGGCGTGCGCTGCTACGCCTAGATAAATAAAAATTAATGTGATTTTATGTTTAGTTGAATAAGTAAAATAAAAAATAATTATGCATTTATATTTTTAGATACCCCGTGCTCATTACCCGGCGTTGCCCCGGATGCTACTTACCCCGATCTTCTTGACGTAAATGAGATGAAATACGAAAATTAATGTTTTATGCTTAGTTGAATAAGTGAAAGGAAATATATATATCGCAATTATTTTTAGGTATCCCGTGCTGTTTACCCGGCGTTGTCCGGGAATCTACTTATCCCGATCTTCTTGGCATAAATGAGCTGAAAGACAAAAATTAATGTACTTCTTATGATTAGTTGAATAAGTAAAATGATAAATAATTAGAAATGTATATCATAATTATTTTAAGATTCCCCATGCTCATTACCCGGTGTTGCCCGGGAATCTATTTATCTCGATCTTCTTGGCATAAATGAGCTAAAAGACAAAATTGGTTATTGAGAGTTATCCGTAAAAGAATACCCACCATGTGCTGCTATGCTTGCACAGGAATCTACGTACTTGTCTCGTTCTTCTTGGCATCATGAAAGACAAAAATTGTTATTGTGAGTTATCCGTAAGAGATAAACATATGCTGTCGCGGACTTTTTTGTAGAGCTTTTTGAGATATTCAATTCTGTGTACATTAATGGTGTGTATTTGTTATAGTTCAGGCAGCATACGTCATTTAAGCGTCCAGAGAGCTACTTTTTTCACGTTTTCCACTACAAAGGGCGATTTTTAAGGGTGTAGGAGTTGAGTATTGCAACTCTCTTATAACCTAAGTTCATCCCGGGAATCTCCTGGACATTTTGCAAAAAGCCTCATCACAATCGGATCAACGGTATGGCCGCGCATAAAGTACAAACAAACATACAAATATTAATTTTTATATATTAGATTTTTTTCATGGTTCAAAGAACATAGCATTAATGTTAAACATGCCATGAAACATATGAAAGTACATTTTATACTAATTAGGTTTATCGATTGACAATATTTTGGATTTTTAACAAAAAAAAGTTTAATTGTTTGACCACTTTTTACACTTCCTGTATTTTCATAAAAAAACCTAGACTTACAATCAGTAACTACGTTCCTAAAATATTTGATGCCCACCATATTTAATTTTAATGTTCAGTTATAAATAACAAATGCAAACAACAGTTATATTTTGACTGAAGCTCTGAAAGCTCACAAATACCTGCAAATTTAACACTTCAATTAATTTAACTCAGAATATTGTACTTAGTATATGATTGTGAAGACGTGGGGTCATCAGCAACTAATGCACAAAACGAGGCATAACGTGACGTCAATTACGTCATATTGAAAGCCCATCCCAGGTTTTAAATGTATTCTATGTCATGAAGGATAGCAGCATTCTCCAGCCACAGCTGCGCAGAAAATCGCATTCCAATTGTGTTCATTTCACAATATGTCTGTTCTTATAGATTTTCAGATTACCGGTATCCAATTTTTAGTCAACTATAACAACAATATCTAATATATAAAAATGAATGTTTGTTTGTTTGTTTGTTTGTACTTTATGCCCGGCTATACCGTTGATCCGATTGTGATGGGGCTTTTTGCAAAATGTTCAGGAGATTCCCGGGATGAACATAGGCTATAAGAGAGTTGTGATAATCAACTCCTACACCCTCAAAAATCGCCCTTTGTAGTGGAAAACGTGAAAAAATAGCTCTTTGGACGCTTAAATGACTTCCGCTGCCTAAATAATAACAAATACACAAAATTAATGTATACAGAATTGAATATCTCAAAAAGCTGTACAAAAAAGTCCGCGACAGCATATGTTTATCTCTTACTGATAACTCACAATAACCATTTTTGTCTTTCATTGATGCCAAGAAGATCGAGACAAGTACGTAGATTCCTGTGCAAGCATAGCAGCACATGGCGGGTATTCTTTTACGGATAATTCACAATAACGAATTTTGTCTTTTAGCTTATTTATGCCAAGCAGGTCGATATAAGTAGATTCCCGGGCAACACCGGATAATCAGCACGGAGAATCTTAAAATAATTACGATTATACCGCACATTTATAATTATTTTTTTTCATTTTACTTATTCAATTAATCATAAAAAGTACGTTAATTTTTGTTTTTCAGCTCATTTATGCCAAGAAGATCGGGATGGGAAGATTCCCGGACAACGCCATGTAAACAGCACGGGGTATCTAAAAATAACTACGATATAAATTTTTCCATTCACTTATTTGACTAAACATAAAACATATTAATTTTCGTATTTCAGCTCATTTATGTCAAGAAGATCGGGATAAGTATTATCCCGGGTAAAGCTGGGTAATCAGCACGGGGTATCTAAAAAATATAAATTTATAATTATTATTTTTTCTTTACTTATTTAACTAAACATAAAAACACATTAATTTACATTTATTTAGGCGTAGCAGCGCTAGCCGGGTATTAGCTAGTAATATTATAAAACTGAATACCTGTAAGGTTCAGTCGGCTCAACGTTGATACTAACTCACCGGCACTATAGAACCCGTAGGTTCATGGCCGCGCGGACATAATCTCTCTATATATCCCTATCCGCGGCTAATGTTATCCAATCATTCCTTATACATCTACTTCCCTCAAATCATAGTTAATGTTATTCTCCCACTTCATTCTTGGTATACCAACTGGGCGTTTTCCCTCTGGTTTTCCTACAATAAGCTTCCATGCATGCCTTTCATTCCCCATTCGTGCCACATGTACTGCCCATCGCAGTCTATGAGACTTAACTGTTCTTATTATATCTGGCTTCCTATAAAGACCACGTAGTTCATTGTTATGTAGTCTTCACCATTCACCTGTCTGTTCACCTCTCTTTGGTCCAATTTTTTTCCCAAGAACTTTATTCTCAAATACTCGTAATCTCCTTTCCTCCCTTAAGGTAAGAGTCCATGTTTCGCACCCATATAATATAACTGATAGAAGAACAGCTTTGAATAATATTTTCAGTTTAACATTTTTTTGAAAGGAGTTGGGACGTCAAGAGTCTCTGTAATGCATAATAGCACGCATTTTCAGAATTGAGCCTATGTTTAATATCTTTGTCCATCTCATTCCTATTTGTGATTATTGTTCCTAGGTATTTGAATTCAGCCACTTCCTCAAATTTTCCCTCATTTGTCATTAGAGGTCCATTTCCATTATATAATGTCATATTTCTATGTGTGACCATAGTTGTTCTTAAAATATTGTAGGCATTTCAGAACCGGTTCCATTTTCAGTAGAAGGTTGTTTGACTAAACAACCTGCTGCTGAGGATGAAAACCGACTCCGAAAGGGCTACAGTTTTTAAAAAATAATCGAATTGAGTAGACTGAACTTTACATGTTACTTTTATAATTGTTATATTCTGTCTAATATATCAATGGAATTTTATAATGCATTTTATTATCATTGTTTTCAATTATAACAAATGTTCGATGCCGCTTCCTCTCTCGCAATGGCCATGGGGTTCCACCCCCGATGCATTAGGTTAAAATTTTGTTTGAAGTTTTTAGAGATTTGCTCAACTGTAAGAAAAATGCCAAACAATTGAAACAAATTTTCATAAGTAATGTCACGAGTGATTTCTAAATTATCGATAAATTCATGACTCACGAAGTGAGGAGTGAATTTGTGAATTTATGTAGAGAATTTGGAAATCAAGAGTGGCATTTGTTAGGACTATTTAACGAATAAAATTAAGCTGTTTACTCACAAATCATTGTTTAACTATAGTTATTTTAAAATATTTATATATTTAATGTAAACGGCGATGTTTAAAAACAAATCAGAAATGTGAGGTTATGTTCATTCACTGCTGCTTGATCATAATATTTATTGCCAAATAAGATCGCAATAACGTAAGAGTGCACCCAAGTGGAGAAATAATTAAACACATAAAACTATATATCATAATCAACATTACTGGTTATTCATTTATTTTTTTAGTAAATAACTCAGTAAAATCAAGGAATCTTTTCATTATTAACTATATTCAATGTATTTGTTGGAGAAAAAATAATGCTTTGACCTGTTCAGAACATTAAAAAGGAGGAGCTTTCTTTATCACAAAAGCAGGAGCTGATAAAGATAAATCGATAAAGAGCGAGGTGAAACATGAGTCATTGGTTGTAAAACAAAATTCATTGAAACGTCATTGGTCATTGACTAGCATTTGTGGCATGAGTTAAATAGTCATTGTAATTACTCGCCTCTTCCTTGGAATTCAGTGAGAAGGTTGTGTGCCTTTAAGTTCGTGGCACAGAACTTTGAAGTCAGCAACCACAGAAACTAAATAAAGTCTCAAATCACTTTCATCACAACGTCTGTTTCTGAATTTATTTTTTAAATAGGCATATAAAAAAAACGACTTTTCGCGTAAATATGTGGATGAAATATAAATTTATTATTATTATTATGCCGCAGAAATGAAGGAAATAATAATAGTCCTAACCTCGAAACCCGTCATTACGGAAAAGTTTTGGCGAACCCCTTTAAATATTTTTCGAACCCCCTGGGGGCTCGCGAACCACAGGTTAGGAAACGATGTTCTAGATATTCCGTTACTCTAAGTAGGGAACTGCACTTTATTTTCATTGGATAAGAACTGTTACGAGAAAGCCACCTTCGTCTATCTGCCCTATATCCTTAAATTCGTATAGGCCTATAGATGGAACAGAAGCTGTAACGTAAAAATAAATAATGGTATTTCTGACACGATCGAACCCGGAGGTTCATGACCTCGCAGACGTAATCTTCCCATACATCCGTCTATCTGAAATAATTATTTTCAAATACTTCCTTGTTTCAGATACTTGTAGGGACCTAACGTCTCGTATTTATCCAATCTCATTTCTTGTCCTAAATCTTGGGAGCGTCCACTTCTAGTTTTATATGACATTTCAAGTATCCCAGTCTCCTCTTGCATTCCCCCATTAATATCAAATGTTCCTTGTCCCGAGTCTAAGAGACGTAACTGTTCTTATTATATTTGATTTCCCATTAATATAGGCCTAATATAGCTTACAGTTTCCTTCTCTCGCCCGTCCGTTCGCCTCTCTTTATTCCAAACGTTTTTTAAGCACTTTATTCTCATATAGGCCTATTCAAAATATTTTTCCTCTCTTAAAGTAAGAAATCATGTTTCATAAGAATCACAGATATATAGGCCTAACTGGAAGAATATCCATTATATATGTTCTTAGTTTAACTATTTTTTAAAAGATGATATTGTAGAAGATTTCCGGGCTGTTGGCCGTGGTCTTGAGGCTTGTAGTTTCCCGACGTTTCGCCAGAGACTGCGTACGGCATCCTCAAGGGTTGTCTTGAGACTGGCAATTTTGTCGACTACCTGCCCTATTATACATTTATCCGCGACGTGTTCTCTGCGCGGATAAATGTATAATAGGGCAGGTAGTCGACAAAATTGCCAGTCTCAAGACAACCCTTGAGGATGCCGTACGCAGTCTCTGGCGAAACGTCGGGAAACTACAAGCCTCAAGACCACGGCCAACAGCCCGGAAATCTACAAGATCAACATAATATCTCCGGCCGTGAAAGCCTAAGTCAATATATTTTTAAAAGAATTTGGAATGAAAAGTCCTTGTATCATGTGTTTCCAGAGTTGATTCTACATTTAATTTCCTTGTGCATTTCATTCCCGTTTGTAATTATTGTTCCTAGATATTTGAATTCTGCCATTTCTGAAAAATTTTCCTCATTTATAGTTAAGTGTCCAATATAATTTAGTAGGACTAATATAATTTTACGTGTGACTATAGCCTATATTTAAGATGTTCGTCGCCGTGGCCGTAGTCGGTAGAGTCCCTACCGTCCGCTCCGGCGACCCGGGTTCGATTCCCAGCAGGGTAGGAGATTTTAAATCTCCACCCTGGGTCTGGATATGTGTCCTGTCCTTGTGTTTATATGTGAGAATAAAATTAAGTTAGCGAAAAGGTAAAAACAAGAAGGAAAAACAATGTAAAAACGAAATGAGGAAGAAGAAAAAAACTTTGTCCGTCGCCATGGCGTAGTCGATAGAATCCCTACCTTCCACTCTGGCGGCCCGGGTTCGATTCCTGGAGGGGTAGGGGATTTTAAATCTCCACCCTGGGTCTGGGTGTGTGTGTCCTGTCCTTGTGTCTACGTGAGGATAAAATAAAGTTAACAAAACAGGTAAACAAAAAAGGAAAAAAGGTAAAACAAAAAGGAAAAACAATATAAAAAAAGTTTATTGATATTTACTTTCAACCCCAGTTTCTTGGTGTTATTTAATAAAATGAGTGTGTTGGTTTATTAGCATTTTCTCACTATCGCTTAATAATAATACAGGGCTATTCAGAAATAAGGAACAGACTTCAAACATTTATTTCTTTTAAACTACAAAAAATAGAAACATAATTCCAACGTTCCTAGAAAGAGAAAAGTTTGAAGTTCCGATCACGGCCGCATTGGTGCTGTTGCTTGAAGTTGCGATCTCATTGGCGCTGCTGGATTGGAAGAGTAGGAGCAGAAGATCAACTTCGTCGCCGGTGGCCTCCCAGTTCACCAGACCTAACCCCGTGTGATTTTTAAATGTGGGGTTACATAAAAGACCGTGCTTTTATCCCCTCTATGCCTGACACTCTTGAAAATCTGCGACATCGAATTGTTGAATCTGTGAATTCGATAACTAGAGACGAGCTGATTCGTGTGTGGCAAGAAATGACTCATCGTTTTGATATTTGTCGTGTAACACATGGTGCTCATATCGAATGCATAAAATAGTGAAATTTGAACTTTTCTCTTTCCAGGAAAGTTGAAATTGTGTTTTTATTTTTGTAGTTAGGAACAAATAAATGTTTGAAGTCTGTTCATTCTTTTTGAATAGCCCTATACTTCATCATCAGCATATACCATCAGCTGTTCACCATTATTCAGTTGTTTGCCCGCTTTATGTTCTAAAGTTTATATAATAACTAGGATTGTATATTTATAATGTTGTGTTGACTAAACTGATTTTAGGTTTACTACCATTTTAAGAGGGTGGGTGTGTCGATACTTGAGTATGTGAAATAAGTGAATTTGTATGGCAATGGAGGCTGTTATGGGCACAAGGCACTCAATATTAGGCTACACTTTTAAATTAGGCTATTTTCAGTTTTTCACCATTATTACAGTATTTAACGTCTTAACAAAAATTATCATATTACTAAACTTCAATATTTCGGTCAGTTAACATAACACGTTTTTTAATATCGATAAAAAAATCACATTTTGAGTGTGTCTCTATTACTTTCTTTATACTAAATTAAAATTACTTTCCTTTATTAAATGTGCTTTTATGCATTACCGAGACTCTTGAAGTCCCAACTCCTTTACTGGAAAATAAATAAAAACTATTATTCCACCAGTTATATTATATGGATGCGAAACATGGACTTTTACTTTAAGAGAAGAAAGAAGGTTACGAATATTTGAGAATAAAGTTCTCAGGAAAATTTTTGGACCAAAGAGGTGAGTGGAGAAGACATACATAGCAGTGAACTCTATGGTCTTTATAGGAAGCCAGATATAATAATAACAGTTAAGAGCTGAATGGAGAAGACTACATAACAGTGAACTATATGATCTTCATAAGAAGCCAGATATAATAGTAGCAGTTAAGTCTCGTAGACTGCGATGGGCAGGACATGTGGCACGAATGGCGAATGAAAGACGTGCATGGAAACTTCTTGTAGGAAAACCAGAGGGAAAACGCCCATTTGGTAGACCAAGAATGAGGTAGGAGAATAAAATTAACTATGATTTGAGGGAAGTAGATAATACAGGGAATGATTGGAAAACATTATCTCAGGATAGGGATATATGGAAAGCTTATGTCCGCGCGGCCATGAACTTATGGGCTCGATAGTGCCAGCGAGTTAGTTTTCCTTTATTAAATTTACCGTGTATCCAAAGCACGAATGGGGAATGAAAGATGTGAATGGAAGCTTCGTGTAGGAAAACCAGAGGCAAAACGCCCAGCTAGAGACTAAGAATGAGGTGGGAGAATAACATTAACTATGATTTGAGGGAAGTAGATTATACAGGGAATGGTCAGAAAACAATCGCTCAGGATAGGGATGTGTGGAAAGCTTATGTCCGCGCGGTCATGAACCTGCGGGTTCGATAGTGCCAGTGAGTAAGTTTTCCTTTATTAAATGTACCATGTATCCAAAGCTTACAGTTTGTAGAGCCGTCGCTAAAGATTTTTGTTTACCGAACATTAGCTTCCAACTAAGCAACTAAACCAAGACTTACGACTGAACATATCTACGGTCACGCCAAGCTCTCAAGCACGCGCTCGTGCCTAGTCGACTAAATTGGCATAGCTGACGTAATAGTAAACAACAGGAGAAATTGTAGGTAGATTTCTCAACAGAAGTCTAAACCATGACCGCGGTTTTTCTGTTGTTTTATTGTTTCCATAACAACCATAAAAACTGAAAATCTAGGGCTGTTAATTACAAAAATAAATGCCTGAGTCATGTCTATAGTTTCGTAACAATTTCTGCGAATTTTCAATTATGGAAACAATAAAAAAAAATTGGAAAACCGGGGTCGTGGTTTAGTCTTCGGTTGAGAAATCCACTCTGTATGTTGGTCACCACTTCTATAGTTTTATCTGCACCCTGTTATTTCGCACAACCAGCAATATTATTAATCTTTTTGTCAAAAGTTTTAACCAAGGCATGAATTTTATGTAATCTCAAATTTAAAAATATGTACAAATATGTTGTTTTTATTCCTAATATGTAGTGAATGTTGTTCAATTTGTGATTTCACCATACACTCTATACGTTTATCACAAGTTTGTCAGAGGACTGTTTTGCCATCAGTGATTAAACTACTGTCAATATAAATCCATGTTTTCAGCGTTGATGATAACGATATGGTTGTGTTGATTTTCGTGCAGTACAAAATGCCAAAACTAAAAGTGTCTAGTGCTATCCGTTTAAGACAGTATGTAACAGAATTCGGCGAATAAGTATTTTCTACTGAAGGGAGTGCATTATTTTGCAAAGTGTACAAAATTAAAATCGCTACAGATAAACGCTTCTCAGTACATCAACATATCGGACGCGAGAAACATTTGCGGGCTCTTAAAAATGTGTACAAAAGAAAACTGTCTCAATTGATGTTAAAACATTTTTTCCCATAGCAAATAGCAAGTCAGTTTTTTTAAAGAATTATTTGAAGTATTTATCATAAGTAATGCCACGAGTGATTTCCAAATTATCGATAAATTCACGACTCACGAAGTGAGGAGTGAATTTATCTAGAGAATTTGGAAATCAAGAGTGGCATTTGTTAGGACTATTTAACGAATAAAATTAAGCTGTTTACTCACAAATCATTATTTAACTATAGTTATTTTAAAATATTTATAGGCCTATATTTAATGTAAACGGCGATGTTTGAAAACAAATGAGAAACTATAGGTACGCTTCTACTGCTTCTTTTGTTTATCACTGCAACCAGATCATACTATTTATTGCCAAAGGAACGCAATATTGTAAGGAGGAGCTTTCTTTAATATGGTAATTATAACACTGATAAATATTTGGTGAAACACGACTCTGATTGGTTGTAAAACAGAAATCATTGAAACGTGATTGGTCATTGACTCCCATTTGGGGCATGAGTTAAATAGTCAGTGCAAATATTCAACTAGAAAAACTAAATAATTCTAAACTACGTGATTTCCTTAAACGTCATAGGTCATACTGTTCCAGACGAATCAACATTGCGTAAAAACTATTTAATAAAATGTTATGAAGACCATTAAACCATATAAAACCGTGTTAGCTGACAACCGCCGATCGTTCACTTTTGATAACTTGAGAATGACCATGGTGGTGTATTGCAATGCGAACTACGGTATGTTTAGTTAATAACTTTTGATATGAGTTTAACAGAAATGAGATTGACCTAGTGATAATTATTATTTTTCAATTATTTTATATTACTACTAAAAGCAGGAATTGCCTTAGAATAGTTATCCCAATCAATAATAATCACTATTTCTCTTAGACCATTTCTAATTGTCCACCGCTGTGGTCTCGAGGTAGCGTGCTGCCTTGTCACGCAGCGGGCCCGGATTCGATCCACGGTCGGGGCAGTTTTTCTGGGTGAGGTTTTTATCGGGGTTTTTCCTCACCTGTAAGACAAATGTCAGAAAAACTTTAAGGCCCAAACGGTCCCCGAAATCATATGGCCATCATCATCATCCTTATCATTAACATCATCATCACCATCATCCTTCACCGGTGTGGAAAGCAACGGGAAGCTACCACACCTTCACAATTCCCTAGTAAAGCTGCAAGCATAGCATGAAAATGCTATGATTGCAGTGAAGGACCTGCCTTCGGGCAGAATTACTATGGATGGATTTCTGATTAATTAGGTAATTATTATTAAATTTATCATTTTCATAGCGTCATTTTTTACACTTTTAGGTCATTTTAAGAGAATTTTAAGGGAATATTATAGGTCATTTTTTAAACATTTTAAGGTCATAAACATCCGGGCCCTTGTAATTACATAAAATCCGGGCTCTAGTTATAACTGTGATGTAATAAAATCATTTAGAGTGTAATCCATCCTCAACATCAGAACTTTAATCATAAGCAATATACTGCTCTGGAATTAACTGCCATAATTTGTAATGTAGACGTGGTATTATCACCATGAATATTATAAACAGGCATAATCACTACAATTATAATGCAGACACTCACTAATTACCTGAATACTAATAAACCTATTTACAATGGAAATTAAAACTAAACAAAATAAACAAAATTTGAACTAAAAATACTCTCAATATTTCAAAATACTTTGCGAGCGTATTAGAATTTGAATGGCTATTGTCAAAGGTGAATTCGTTGCTATGACAACAAAGACGCACTTTTTTTTTAATGATGAACTTTCCAAAGTCCAAACTTTGGTCATTTCCACTGTAGATATTTGCATTCTGATATTCCTGGTATGTTTTGATGGAAGGAAGAAGATTACCTATGTTCTTATATATATATATTTCTTTTTTTCCATATACAGAATTATCATATTTTAGGATTCTTATTACATTGTTGTTTTTATTATCATGGTAACTGCATCCGTTATATTAATAATTGTGATGTCAGGTGGCCATGGTATTTGATTCATGTAACAGTGAAGATGTACGAAGTTGTGAAACGACTTCAGTTGTTTTCGTTTTTGTATGCCAGTGAGCGTGCCATTGCTGTGTAGAGCCCGGCAAGTCTATCATACATCTGTTCTAACCAACACTGTTTCATGAGGAATTCTCAATCAGCCTCTGCAGTTTATATTCTTAGCCATTATTTACATAGTATTCAGCTATAAACTTTTATTATCTTTATTCCCCCTTAGTTTTAACCTCTCGCTTTGTGGGCACTTTAACGTGTGCCCTACGCCTTACGGACCTTAAAGGGACACGACCTGCCGGGAAGAAATTTTAAACTCTGGATCATATACATACCTTTTTAACCTCACAAGGACATTGATAGATACTCTCTACGAATGAGTGATCAGGTCAATGCCTGGATCACCTCCGAGACAATATTAATATTTAAGACAAAACACACCATTTACCCATGCATACATTCATTCTATGGATCTAAAAATAAATAATAGTTTAAAAAAACTAAAACAGCACGCTTTATTAGAAAACCAAATATAATTTTAATTTCCAACACGTTTGGGATAAAATTAAAGTGGTCAATAAAAAAATTATTTCCAACACATCTAGAATAAAACTAGAGTTATCTACAAAAAAATAACTTTACCATCAAAAGCGTGGGGTGCTCTATATCAATTAATATATTTGATAATAAACAGATATTGGTAAAAGTAAAGCCTCTAAGAAGAAAACATAAAAACCATAAAAAGCACCCCATGCTTTTGATGGTAATTTTTTTTGTAGATAACTCTAGTTTTATTCTAGACGTGTTGGAGATGATTTTTTTGTTGGCCACTTTAATTTTATCCCAAGCGTGTTGGAAATTGAAATTATTTTTCATTTTTTAGTTCAGTCTTCTAATAAAGCGTGTTGTTTTAGTTTTTTAAACTATTATTTATTTTTTATTTTTTAGTTTGGTTTTCTAAAAATGTAAATATCTTTAAATTTGATACTATTATAGTATGAGCTAAAAGTAATACTCTTCTAAAAAAATCCTCCGGGCCGGATTTGAACCAGCGACCTATGGATTACTGAAATTATATACCACTACAGTCCACCACTCTACCAACTGAGCTAACACAACGATAGACTAAAAAGTCGATACGTCCGCAACCTATTATACCGGTCTTTATTTTTTTGATGTCCTGATGATCCTGGCCAGGATTTTAGAAAAAAATTATGAAATTATTGTATTGTCATTGGTCCTTTACAAGTATACAAAGTTTCAAGCCTATCTAATGTTTTTAAGTGGGTGAAAATCGTGTTGAAAGATTCCGTTACATAGATAGACACAGGTTACGCTAACATAAAGCGTGTAAAAACAGGTCTGTCCCGGGAAAAACGGGACAGATGGACACTCTATATATTTAGCAATGTTGAGTTTGCCATGGTTTAAGTAGGCCTATATTTTAAAGAAGTTGTATTCCTTTTAGAGAATTCCATAGGAATATAGCTACTGAGGTTGTTTTCATGAAAATATATGTTTAATATTTGTACAAATCTTCATCGATCCTGCTGTCACACACCGAACATAACCGTATACAGTAAAGTTCCTCATTCGCGGGGGATATGTTCCGCAAATATACTGCGAATATGGAACGGTAATTTGTATGGGTATATAGAGGACACGTTCTAAGGTTCCAAAACGAAATAAAAATTATCAAAATAAATTCAATTAATGAGAGATTTTGAACAACTTTCCTTTTACTCGACATTATAAATTGGCATAAGAGACACGTGTTATTCAATCAAAATTATTGCAACGAATTACAAGTTGAAACAATAAAATACCGATCGTGGCCAGGGCGGTATTTAACAACGGATATAGCGGGACGTGAAATACAGCGGCGGTGGCTTTTAACAACGAATTTAGGCTTAGTGACAATAAGGTCTGTTCTACTTCGATAATAATTTGTCCATTTGATTTGAATCACTCTTTGTAAAAGCCTCCTTGGCACGTGCCTGTAGTAAAAAGTTGCCGATGCGTTAATAAAGGATAATAATCCTTCTAATTTACCGAATAAAGAAATTTTTAGCCGCGAATACAGGAACTGTGTCGCAATTTTTTTAACCCGCGAACAATGAAAACGCGAATAAGGGAACCACGAATAAGGAGATTTTACTATATATATGTGTGTGTGTGTGTGTGTGTGTGTGTCAACGCTCTAACTGCAGCATTTTTTTTTTTTCATTTTTGACCACACTCGGCATAAAATGGAAAACATGGGATTGAGTTCGTTAACCAATAAAATCAGACCGTTAGTAGCCTAATACTAGTTAATCTGAAGCGAAAATTAAAAAAAAAAAAAAAAAAACTCTTAGTTTTTTTTTTCGCAATGAAACTCGTATATACCATTGAAATAAAATTTTAAAATTTTCCAAAAATCAGCAAAATCCGTTCATTAAGAAATGGGATTTATTTTTAATCCGAAATTAAAAACGCGCTTTAAATATCACTGTGTTTTTTCGTAACGAAACTTGATACGGTACTATTTAATAAGAGGAGAAAGATATATATTCAATAAATCAGAAAATAAGACCATAAATTCGCTTAGTTTACGGAGTTTCTGCGTGTCGGACTTCAATTAATGTTAATGTTCCATTTGTCACTTTATAATCGTAAAAGAGATATAGTATGAAATCGAAATTAATGAGTGGACCGGGAATGAAAGAGATGCATGGTAGCTTCTTGTAGGAAAACCAGAGGGAAAACGCCCAGTTGGTAGATCAAGAATGAGGTGGGAGAATAACATCAACCATGATTTGAGAGAAGTGGATTATACAGGGGATGATTTGAAAATATAAGCTCCGAATAGGGACGTATGAAGAGCTTATGTCCGCGCAGCCATGAACCTACGGGTTCAATAGTGTCAGTGAATTAGTTAGATATTAAATATGTACTTTCTTTTCAGAATATGGTTTGAAATATTATTTCCAAGAATATCAATGTCGCGGTCATTCCAATGCCGTATGTAATCTGTATGATTCATGATATCAAGTTCAGAATGCGACCCGTATTTTATCTCATAACGTCTGGAGAAGGGTCAAGTATCATAACATAGAACGCAAAAATAAAAACATTCTTTCTTCTCAACTCTCTCTCTCTCTTATAATAGGCTACTTGATCTAAATGCACATTCACATAGAATCATTAACGTTACCGCTACGTAAATACAAAAGCTTACAATGACTTTCGATAACACCATTCCCACACGGTAACGCCAAAGCTTGCAAATTTCAAGCTCTCATATTAGCGTTACCGTGATTCGAGAGATAGAAAAAAAAAACTATCACATTCCACAACGAGACAAAATAAGAAAATGGAATAATTTGATAAGAAGTTGATCATTAGTTTATTTCGATAAAAAATAACACTTATTTAATTAAATAAAAATAAAACTGTTTTATTTTTAATTAATTAATTAAGTAATGGATTTTCATCAAATAAACACCAACTCAATTGATTATTTAAAAATAACACTGGTCAACATGATTTTTGTCTCATGAGTACCAATAGTTGTACTTAATGCAGTTTTTTATCGTGTTTTCAAATATATATTCGGAATTTCTCCATCGCCCACAGTTTTTTTATTTCAATTTAAAATAATGGATTTAAATAATTATTTTTAATAAACTTTTTTTCGTCCATTTGTCCATTGTAAAATAAAACCAAATGAGCTAACTCAGGAGATTTCAGCTATGGAAAAGAGATATCAAGGCAAATGGAATCCTAATATGCTGGCCGATTATTGTTGAACCATCAAGAGGGATGCTCCACAGGCGAAATATAGCAGAAAATAGTAATTTCTTACTTTCTAGGTGAATCCGAATGTTCGAATATTGTGTAGTTATGAATGTAGAAAATATTAAAGCTTTTGAAATTATAAATTCCTGTCTCTCGGAAACCTTGCGCGATGGAGAAAAACCGATATCATATTTGAAATCAGGAGAAAAAATACTATCAGAATCACATATTTTTCTTTCTGAGACAAAAAAAAGTCTTTATGATGACAAAAAATATATAAAGACTAACTCATGCCACAAATGCTAGTCAATGACCAATCACGTTTTAATGAATTTTGTTTTACAACCAATGACAGTCGTGTTTCACCTCGCTCTTTATCGATTTCTCTTTATCAGCTCCTGCTTTTCTGATAAAGAAAGCTTCTCCTTTTTAATGTTGTGAACCGGACAGAACATTATTTTTCTCCAACAAATACATTGAATATAGCAAATAATGAACAGATTCCTTGATTTTACTGAGTTATTTACTAAAAAAATAAATGAATAACCCGTAATGTTGATTATGATATATAGTTTGATGTGTTTAATTATTTCTCCACTTGGGTACATTCTTACAATATTGCGATCTTATTTGGCAATAAATAATATGATCTAGTTATAGTGAATGAACATTTCTGATTTCTTTTCAAACATCGCCGTATACATTAAATACATGCATATTTTAAAATAACTATAGTTAAACAATGATTTGTGAGTAAACAGCTTAATTTTATTCGTTAAATAGTCCTAACAACTGCCTCTCTTGATTTCCAAATTCTCTAGATAAAATTGGAAATCACTTGTGGCATTACTTATGATAATTTGATTAAAGAATATAAGTCTGGATTTATCTAATTTGAAATGTATTATCCTACATAAGTCAATGTAGTTTACAGAAGCATTAACTGCCTGCCACGTTGTCCTCATTTTTGTTTTCACACTTCAATACTGTTCTATTTTCATGTTAGCGTCATGGATGAAAAGCGTGGTTTTATCATTATTGAATAGCAATGCTAAACTTATGTTCATATACGATTATGTCATCGCCTTAATGTTGTTTCTATGATAATGACCTTAACATTTATATGCAATAAAATAACATAATATGCATTTATGACTTAAAGCAATCCAAATGTGTCAAAACGCTAAAAATAATACATTACATCCACTTGCAAGTAAGCATATAATGCTGTTGATTAAAACAGATTGGCTTCGATAGAAATCTAGTTAAAACTGTGGAATAAACGTTACAATTAAATGTTTGCGTTTCATGTTCAAACTTGAGAGGATACCGATACTAATATTGGCGAAGAAAAATTAATATTTATATATAAATAGGCAAAGGCAAAAGTATCATATTCTCCTGTTTGTCAACTGATATTTTTATTTTTAGTACCTATTGACGAGCTTTAGTGTTACAATAAAAAATCGGAAACAGTTGGTTCTACCGTTTTTAACTGCAAGGCAGTGTTTATGGAAAATGTCCATGGTGAAAGACTTAAATTTCTTACAGAGAAGTAGCCTATGTGATGTACAAAGACCACAAAGACCCTCCAAAAAACATCTTCCGTTTTTAACTACAAGGCACTAAAATCCAACACCAAAGCTTCCATTTAAACAATATGGAAGTCTTCTTCTTCTTCTTCACGGTTTAGGCTTATTAACTTGCCTGTTCCGGCTCCAAATTGCTGCTGTTTCCATCTTTTCTTTGGTCTTCCCAAACTTCTTCTTCCTCGTGATGAATAGCTGTATGCTGCTTTTGGTATTCTACTCTCAGTCATCCTTGCCAAGTGTTCTTTCCAGTTTATTCTGTATTTCACTATTGTTGTGTTTAATTCCTCTACTTTTAGTTGTCTTATTTCTGTGTTATGCTTCTTGTCTGTTCTTTGATATCCTGCCATTGGTCTGAGGAATTTCAATTCAGCAGCTTGTATTCTGGCAGATTGTTATGTTGTCAGTGTTCATTATTCGGATCCATAAGTAATAATAGGCACTGTCATTGTCTTATATAATTTCATTATAAAGTCTTTCCTGGCTTTATTTTTCAAAGTTCTTTTTAGTGTTCCTGTTATATAATTAAACTTATTTAGTTTGTTATTTATATCTGTTTCCGCTGTGTATGATATTTCGCAACCAAGGAAGTTATATCTTACCACTTGTTCTATTGGTTAATTTTCTAATATTAACAATAAGGAAGTAAGACATGTATATGTGTTAATCACAGAGGTAGACAATCTTCCTGCTAGTGTAGGGGTAATATGTGGTCAACATGTCGGGTCCACTATCCATCATAGCTGATTTTCTCAACCTGGAGCCGCTACTTATTGTAGCTAGCCAAATTCCTCACGATCTTGGGTGCTAATATAGAATACTATCACCTCCATCTTCCATCAGTTACACTCCAACATATTTTGTGAGGTATAAACATTCTGATTCAATTATGATTGTGGTCAATTTAACCGATAGTTTTTAGTTAATGACGAGCTATAGTGTTACCAATAAAAAATTGGAAATGATTTTTTTTTTGTTTTCCTCTACCTTCGACACAGTTAAGTTCCTTTGTCTCCTTTGTTTATCAAACCGATTTTCTTTAAGGTATATATATATGATAACAAAACGTCCAGTACAATGTCAAATAAAAAAAATAAAATAGAATTTAAAACTAACATCTAATATAATATAAAGTGAGATAATAAGTAAGCTGATGTGTTATTTATGGTCGAATTTAGACCAATGCACGAATACTAGTTTAAGATAGTTCGATTCATGCAGAACTGAAAACCCGTTCAAAGCCAAATAATACTATAGGGTATTTGGTTTTACTTTACCGTTCAAAGTAATGCAGTAAAGACCAAAAAAGGATATACATTTACAACGAAGACGACTTTTATTCAATTTTTAACGAATTCCGAAGGAATAAAACTATTGAGATTGTTCCCACGAATAGATTTTAAAAAATACAGATTTCCATCTATCCTACCTACTAATCACCGAAAATGATCATGGCAAATATATATATATATATATATATATATAGACTAGACTACCTATAAGGAGAGTAAAGTCGATTTCGATAATCACAAACTGGAACCATTAGCAATGGCGGTTAACCTAAAATGAATTTACGATTTTTCGCAGCGAAACTCGGCACATGCTATTTAAATAAAATGAGAAAAGTTTTATTTAAAAAATCAACATAACCCGACTATTACAAATGGGTGTTCACATGAAACTTAACATTTAAAAATCGCTCTAGCGGTCGCTATGTTTATTTTCTCCTATCATAACTGCATACATATCATTTAATTAACAAAATAAATATATATATAGGCTATTCCGTAAACTAACAAAGACTGACCATAAATTCGACTTACTGAGGATTTCGCCTAGTTTACGCAATTCCTGCATGATTTCAGCTGTTGATCGATTGTCTTAGGTACGAATATGGGACCAAAACTATGAACCTATATTTACAGTTACAGTAAAAGCTCCTTATTCGCGGGTTAAATATTGCGACACAGTTCCTGTACTCGCGGCTAAAAAGTCTTTATTTGCGGATTCAGTCTATATATTAGAAGGATTAGTGTATTTTATTAACCATCAGCAGTTTTTTTACAGCAGGCAGGTGCCAAGGCGGCTTTTATAAATAGTGATTCAAATCTAATGAACAAATAAATATAAAAAAAAACAAACCATATTGCCAATAACCCTAAAGTTCATTGCTAAAAGCTGTTGTATTTCACGTACCGATATCTATTTTGATAAATGTTTCCATCGCCACCTTTGGTATATTATTGTTTTAACTTGTCATTCGTTGCAATAATTTTGATTGAATAACATGTGTCTCTTGTGCTTTGTTCCCAATTTATATCGAGTACAAGGAAAGAAAAATTAGTACCGAAGAGAAAAAAATCAGTGTTGCCGCTTAAGGTAAAAATAAAAATGCTTGACCGTTTATAAGCGTTGGCGAGTCGTTTGCGTCTATATCACGTTGTTTCAATGTTAATGAATCAATAAATTCGAAGACAAAATAAGGAATTCTATCGCAGAATTCACAGCTGAATATCAATCTTAATTTACAGACTTTTAAAAGCAGGAAAACATTATTTAGTTCTTTAAGTCCTTGCCGAAACCTGACAATAATAATTAATATAAATTGTTCAAAATCTCTCATTAATTAATTTTATTTTGATAATTTTTATTTCATTCTGTAACCTTGGAACGTATCCGCTATATACCCATACAAATTACCATTTCATATTCGCGGTTTCTGTATTCGCCGCACATTTGCGGAACATATCCGCCGCGAATAAGGAGCTTTTACTGCATTACAATAATGCGTAATCCAAATTACATCCCTACTCTATAGATGAATTAGTGTTTACCTTGTATATCAAGAGTGAATTAATTACTAATTATTTTAATTTCTTTTACTAACCCAACACGGGGTTTCACTAACAATTTACTTCTTTATTTGGTTCATACAAAATTTATTTAAAGCACGTTGACTATTCTTCTTTAAGTATTTGACGTTATCACTGAATCTCTCAAGTTCCTTCTCACACATCGGTAAATACTTAACTATAACAGTTATAATTATGTAAAGAAATAGCCCTTCTGACGCTTAGATCAATCCAAATGTTAAGATTTCACCTATACCATACAAGTCGGTCATAGATATGGCAAAAGTTTGTACGTAATTTCAATTACTTATATTCTATAATTATCAACCAAACAAAATGTTGTACATCTTTACATTACCGGAACTTTGCATATTTCTATTAGTAAAAATGATATTATATAGGCCTATTTCATCATCATCATCATCAACAACAAGGATTAAGCCCAATGGCCTGTTCCGATTTCATTATAGGTCGAATTGGTCCTTCCATCTCTTCAATGGTCTTCCCAACATTCTTCTCCCTTTTGGTTTATAATTATACATTCTTCTTGGTATGCGCGTATTCATTCATTCGTAATACGTGCTGAAGATAAGCATGTTGATAATATTTTATTCTTTCACAGGGATTAAATATATTAAGTTCTGTTCTTATATCTTCGTTTTTCTTTTTATCGGTCCTTTGGTATCCTGCTATTGCTCTCAACATCTTCATTTCAGCAGCCTCTATTTGTTTACTATCTGCCTTTGTTAATGTCCAGGTTTCACATCCATATATAAGAGATGGAACTGCCAATACTTTGTAAAACTTCAAAATAGTTTCGTTTCTAGTCTTATTCAATAAAGTGCGTTTAATTGTGCCACATAGTATAGGCCTATTTCTTTCACCTATTAACTGATTCAGTATGTGCAGGCCACTTTGGTGATAAGTCATCATCATCATCATCATTGGCGCAACATTTCATTCTTGAGTCCTGGCCTCCTCAAGGAGCCTCCTCCAATTAGCTCGGCCCTGTGCCTCTCTCCAACAATTTTTCAATTCCAACTCTCTAGCATCTCCATCCACATCATTCTTCCATCGCAGTATCGGTCTTCCTCTCTTTCTTCTACCTTCTGGTTGAGTGGACCATATCCTTTTACATATTTCTGACTCTTCCTTTGTTCTTAGATCCCCTGCCCATCGCAGTCTGGTTAATTTAATAAATTTACTAATGTCCACATTTTATAAAACAATGGATGTCCCTGTCCTTTTGTATGGGAGTGAATCTTGGATTACCACTACCAAACAAGAAAGTAAAATCCAAGCAGCCGAGATGAAATTTTTAAGAAGAGTAAAAGTTTGCACTAGAATGGACCAGATAAGAAACGAGTATATCCGTGAAGAACTGCAGATCTACTCCATAAAAGAAAATATATTTAACAACAAGATACAGTGGAAAGAACATGTAGAAAGAATGGAAGAAAGTAGATTACCAAATAAAATCTTCCATTATTTTCCAAGAGGAAGAAGAGATGTCGGACGTCCTCGGAAGAGATGGTCTTAGATCTATTAGTGAAGACGAAACAGGCAACTCTTGCCTAAACCAGGAAGTGAAGAAGAAGAAGAAGAAGACTAATTTCCACCTCTTTGAATAATGCATACAACTCCTGATTATAGCGTTTTCGACAGACACCGTTCTCACATATAGGGCCATACACCCTCCTTAATATTTTTCTTTCAAAACATCGCAGAGCGCATTCATTGTTTCTCCCCATTATCCATGTTTCACATCCATATGTCAAAACGGGTCTTATTATAGTCTTATATAGTAATATCTTTACATATCTTGACAAGACTTGACTTTTCATGGGTTTTAAAAGCCCATAATAACACTTGTTGGCTATATTGATTTCGATTCTTTATTTCTTGTGTTGTATCATTATCCATTTTGACTATTACCCCTAAATATTTGAATCGATCTACTGTTTCAAATGTGTATCTTCCTATCTGAACTTCTTTTTTGTAGCATAGTTTCTTTCTGAAGTAATATATTTTGTCTTTTTTTCATTAATTTCCAGACCCATCTTTTTTGCGTTAGATTCAAGGGCGAAAGCTTCTGTTAGTGCTCGAAAGGACCTTCCAATTATGTCCACATCATCCGCATAACCTAATAACTGTATGGATTTGGTGAAAATAGTTTTCTCTGTATATAACCCAGAGTCTCTGACCACTTTCCTAGGGCTACGCGTATGTTAAATAAAATACATGATAATATGTCTCCCTGGCGTATCCTGTGTTAAATTGAAATTCATTACTTAATTTTGTTTGTATATTTACTTTACACTTCATCTCTATCAATGTCATTCTTACCAGTCATACCAATTTTGGAGTTGGTGATAATTCAATAAATTTAAATTATCCTGATTTTTCAAACTATCAGTACATCAGAGTTATTTGTATAAAGAACGAAAGGAAATATTTTTCAACATGTGACAAGAAAAAATGATTCTAAGTTCCAACCATACACTATTAGCAAGCACCAAAAGACGCGAAAATGTTTACACTATAGAATTACGCGATGCAGCCAACATATACGCAATATTAGAACTCGCGTTGCCAATCAACCTAAAAGCTAACCTAGCGCAATTTAAGTATGTTGGTGTAACCTGCGAAAGACCAACCTAAAAGCTAAGCTAACCTAACGCAATTTAAGTACTCTAGCCTATGAAATACCGCAACGCCCAAAAATAGGCAGTGTAAATAGTAAGTTCTGAAATTATAAAGTATATGTTTTATTTTATTATTTGAGGATTTTCTCCAACCAATCTTAGTGATCAACATGAATTAAAAATAAATAAATAAATAAATATAAATGACTACGGACTTACAGACTATCAGTTTGCAACAAACAATTCACAAATGTTCCTTAATTAAAGTTCTTCATCGTTCTCTGTCATCTGTTACTCCAAATTTCCTCGTTGTAGTTTGAATTTTGTTCTTCCAGGTTGTTCTTGGTCTTCCTTTTCTGTTCCTTCTTTGAATTTTCCATACATAGACGGCTTTTGATAGTCTTCTATCCTGCATTCTTCTTCGTGTCCATACCATTTTAGTCTTACGTGTTCAATCCCATATGTGCAAAGTTAATTACTCTATATTGGCTGCACTGGAACACGTACATAATCGTTGTTGGCTGCATAGAATATTTGTTAAAATCAATATGGCTGCCACGTCTTCACGGTACGTATATAGTTCATTACCGTAATTTTCAATATATTCAAATAACCGTTAGAAAACATGTAAAAATCATTATAAATGGTAGGAGATCATCAATGTGCATTTAGAAGAAACAGGTCTACAACAGATCAGATTTTTAGCATCAGACAGATTTTAGAAAAGAAATGGGAATATAATGGTACTGTACATCAACTATATGTAGACTTCAAAAAAGCATATGATCCAATTAAGAGGGAGAAGTTATATAATATCCTGCTGGAGTTCGGAATTCCTAAAAAGTTAGTTAGACTTATACGAATGTGTCTAAATGGCTCAAAGAGTAGGGTGCGTGTAGGCAAACAGTTTTCAGACACTTTTGAAATCCAGAATGGGTTGAAGCAAGGAGATGCACTATCTCCTCTACTATTTAATTTTGTACTAGAGCATGCCATTAACTCTTTAGAGAATGAGGAAGGCTTACAACTGAATGGTATTAATAAGCTGTTAGTTTATGCTGATGATGTAGTACTACTGACCGATAGCGAGGAGATACTAAAGGCCAAAAAGCACACACTACTGAGTAACACTAAGAAATTAGGACTGGAAGTAAATATCAGTAAAACTAAATATATGGTCACACGTAGAAATTCAGTATATAATGGAAATGGACAGCTAAGGACAAATGAGGGAAATTTTGAGGAAGTGGCTGAATTCAAATACCTAGGAACAATAATCACAAATAGGAATGAGATGCACAAAGAAATTAAACATAGGCTCAATTCTGGAAATGCATGCTATTATGCATTGCAGAGACTTTTGATGTCCCAGCTCCTTTCAAAAAACGTTAAGCTGAAGATATATAAAACTGTTATTCTACCAGTTATATTGTATGGGTGCGAAACATGGACTCTTACTTTAAGGGAGGAAAGGAGATTACGAGTATTTGAGAATAAAGTACTTAGGAAAATTTTTGGACCAAAGAGAGATGAACAGACAGGTGAATGGAGAAGACTACTTAACAATGAACTACATGGTGTTTATAGGAAGCCAGATATAATAAGAACAGTTAAGTCTCGTAGACTGCGATGGGCAGGACATGTTGCGCGTATGGGGAATGAAAGACGTGCATGGAAACTTCTTGTAGGAAAGCCAGAAGGAAAACGCCCAGTTGGTAGACCAAGAATGAGGTGGGAGAACAACATTAACTATGATTTGAGGGAAGTAGATTATACAGAGAATGATTGGAAAGCATTGGCTCAGGATAGGGATGTATGGAGAGCTTATGTCCGCGCGGCCATGAACCTACGGGTTCGATAGTGCCAGTGAGTAAGTAAGTATATAACTTGAAAATGAAACTCTAAGAGTAAAATTCGACAGGAGTTTATTAGGGTACTTAAAAAGTCATCATATTCTGTTGGAAAATTTAGCCGAACGAATTGATATAGGCCTAACAAATTTGTTTTAAATTCTAAAAAGCAATTATGTAATAATTGTATAATTACAGAATAAACATTCCTCCCCACAAATGCTTTTGTACCTTCCAGGTTAAGAACTCTCCGTTAAACTTACCTTGCATTAGAAGAGGAGAATTATGATATCATGTTTCAATATGCCCTTGGTTCCTAGGATTTCTTTATAAAAAAATGTACGTTGATAGAGCTGACATTGTGGTTTCCAGTGAATCTGAGATTCAAGTCGGTCAGTGAATGTCCAAGACCTCAATAAGACCACAAAGGCCGCCGCCAGTTGCAACACAACGCGTCATTCATCCCACCAACTGGCGCGCATTACCAGCCGGCCGGCATCTTGTCAAAAGCACGCACAATTCCACATTGTTTCACAATTAAATTAATTTCATTTAGAGTGATCCGCTCCAATATATCTGGTTTTAATTATTTTTTATCCAGTGCCCCAGGTTGTCATTTTGACATTTCTAATGTTCTCTTCTGGCATTGACGTAATTGTAGCCCACTTTTGAGGTTGGGGCGTCTGGAAGGCGGAGTACGGCTGTCCTGATGATATGAAGGGTGATGATGATGATGATGATGATTATAGTGGTGCGCCAGGAGAGTCCTTAAACCTAAACTTAATCTAAGGAGAATATGAAATATGATTATGACATTCGGTGACCATTTGGGCCTTAAATTGGCAATGTATCCTATAATATGCATTGCTTTCATTTATTTAATATCGTTTATAAAATAATAGAAAAACAAACGAGCAGAAATTACTTTAATGTATGTCAAATTCGAATAGAATAGAATACATTTATTCAGCTAAAAAGTAAAGTGATCCCACAACAGGCCTCAGGAGGCCCTTGGGGTAGTAGGAGGTTAAGGCTCCCACTTTTTCTAGACAATCGGCACTTTATGTCAGCCGGGTTGTCAGCCCTGCGTGACGGCCGCCTTTACCCCAGAACAAGCGTCTGGTACTCATTTTCGTTAGAGGCTGAGTACTTTCACAAAAGTTTCGATTTTTTAAGCCATTTTTCGAAAATTTTGTGCATTTTTTCGAATTTTCGAGTGCATCAAAATATCCTCCGTATTAAACTTAAAACAATCTATTTTTAATGGTGGAGTTAAGGCCATGTGGCCTTCTCTTCCACTCACCAGGACAAACAAATGTTACATTAAAATACAAAAAATTGCAATAATAGTACATACTGAACAACTAATTATCTTTTAGTACACAATTGATCTTCTTGGTGATATAATATTAAAATATATATACAGTCAATATGCCCATTTCACCAATAAATGTTTAAAATGGTCAACTAGTTTCTACAGCCAAGCTGTCATTCTCAAGACCAGATATTGACTGATATATCAATATCTGGTCTTGAGAATGACAGCTTGGCTGTAGAAACTAGTTGACCATTTTAAACATTTATTGGTGAAATGGGCATATTGACTGTATATATATTTTAACTAATTATCTGTCAAAGTGAACAAAAATGAAAATAATGTCTAATCCATCCATCCATCCATCCACCCATCCATAGTAATTCTGCCCGAGGGCAGGTCTTTCACTGAATTTTCATGCTATGTTTTGCAGCTTTACTAGGAATTATAGGTGTGGTAGCTTCCCTTTGCTTTCCACGCCGATGAAGGATGATGATGATAATGATAAGGATGATGATGATGATGATGATGATGATGGCCGGATGATTTTCGGGGACCGTTGGTTCCTAAACCCCCTGACATTTCTCTTACAGGTGAGAAAAAACCCCGGAAAAAACCTCACATAGGAGCCTGTCCCGACCGGGAATCGAACCCGGGCCCACTGCGTGACAAGGCACCACGCTACCTCGAGAACACAGCGGTGGACTATTAATGTCTAATAACACAATAAAATCAAATACAATTAAAATTAAACTAATGAATAACAGCTCGAATCTACTATTAATGAAAAGAAAAGAAAAAAATACAAAGAAAGTAATAAACTATAATGAATTAATCTATCGCTTATTATACAAGGCATTAGGTAAACATATTAACAAATCTTAAAACTATTTTTATTATATAATGAAAAAACAAATTATTAATTATTAAAACTTAATATTTAGTGAGTTGTTTCTGTTAATAATTTTATTTTCAATTTGTTTCTGAAAGATGGTAAAATTTGGCAGTCTCTGACATAGGCAACAATGTATAATAATAACTTAAAATTTTGCATGATTTTTTTCTTTGCGGCCTAAAACATTTAAATCTGGCTTGAGAAATTATTGAATCGCCAATTTTTAAGGGTTAAAGTTTCCTGACATTTGTCTTGCAAGTGAGGAAAAACACCGAAAAACCTCACCCAGGAAACTTGTCCCTACTGGGGATCAAACCTGGGTTCGCTGCTTGAAAAGGCAGCAGGGTACCTCGAGGCCACAGCGGTGAACATCTCTGGTTTTAATTATAATTTCGAAACCTTTTATTTCAGCTTTTCATTATATTTTGAAACTTTATCTGGTTTTAATTAAAGTTTCAAAATATAATAAAACGTTAAAAGAAAACTGCTGTGGTCTATACAATGTTTTTCAACCTATATTACTGACCCTAGGAGAATCGCAAAATTTCCGAATGTGACGAAGGCCTACCAATATCTATACTGATACGGTGCACGCTGTTCTACGCATTGATTGCATTAATCATTCACAAACCTTGTTCTCTTTTCTTGCACGGCGCGTTATGAATCCATAATATGTTGCGGTTACTAACATTTTCATTACAGTGTTTATAAATATTATGTTTTATTCTTCCAGAAAAGCGACTAATATTTTCAGGACACGTAGTAGTAAAATGCATACAAAAGAAATGTTATGACGTTATGACTCTAGTGTTACGAACACATTCCTTAAGCTCACCTTCTCGTTAGCTCTTAGCTGTAGAATATCAATAAACCTCTTTCTTTTTTGCTATCCCCTTTGGAAATTGTATTTCCTTGCAATCGAAAATTGCCGGATAGGAAGAGATGGGAGGGAGGAGAGAGAGGGAGAGAGAGAGAGAGAGAGGGAGGGAGGGAGAGAGAGGGAGAGGGGAGGAGGGAGCGAGAGAGAGGGCGGGCGAAAGAGAGAGGTAGGCGGGAGGAGAAGAGAGGGGAGAGCCTCTCTCTTTCTCTCTCTTTTCTTCTCTCTTCTCCTCTCTTTCTTTCTCCCTTTCTCTCTCTTCTTTCTTTCTCTCTCTCTATTCTCTCTCCTCTCTCCCTCTCTCTCCTATCTCTTCTTGCCATAGGACTTTTCAGACACATTCGACTCACTCAGCATGTACCAACTTACGCCCAACCATCACATTAGTTCGATGAGTAAGGTTTTGCATGTGTTCGATTAGATCGGTTTTTTTAAATAAAATGTCGTGCAATATTTTTTAAGTTTTCATCGGTGATTAGAGTTTACTAATGTAACTTATGGCGAGAAACACTTATCTAGAGGAAACGTACTTGGTTCTGTGGCAGGCCCGCGTTTGGTTCCCGATAGTTACAAAGTTTTGGGCGAGGATTCTCGAAATTTCGTTAAAATATCTTCGTATGCTCTAGCAGTTACAGTGATCAGTTAATCACGTTATTGAGTTAGAAAGAGGGTTAAGTATCAAGTAAAGAAAAACTTACAGATAAATTTTACAAATGGGAAGAGTTGAGAGCAAGGAATGGGATGGTAATGAATGAAGGCATATTTGGAATTGATATTCAGAAAAGAGAACATGTTAAGAGAATGGTATGAATAAGCTCTTGTTGAACGTAATCGATTTAAAAATTAGTTGTTGGTTTTGGGCAGGAATTAATGGAAATCACGGAGAGGAAAAAATTCTAGAGCGGCCTTAACTAAATGAAGACTTTAGAGAGCATATAGGGAAAAAAAACTTATTGTATGAATTATTAATTTTTGCAGACATATTACACACAATAAATCTACAGTGTGACAGCGAGAAAAATGTAGTCATACAGCTCATGCGCTACAATTATATGAAGTAATGTTCCCCTTTTAGTCACCTTTTGCTGGGATTTCTCGTAATCAAGTGATTTATTGTAATCCCTTGGAAGCGTTCAACTACATTATCATCCAGTTCAAGTGATGCGGGCATTGATACTAATTGGCCAATAAAAAAAAGTAAAAGGAAAAATATATACAGTCAAGATAAGAATATATTATCATTGCATTTATTCGCTGCAAAGCTCTAGTTCTTTTTTTCAGTGATAGTGTAATTAGAGCACTGATCTAGCCACAAAATTTGAAAACTAAATTGGAACATTGCCCTCCACCGTGTTTGGAAGGTCGGTTTCATACTTTAGGACTACATAGTGCAAGACAGGTAAGATTGTTAAGATAGTTTGTATTATTATTCTGTTCTCGGCATGACCTCTATATACAAGTGCAGGTTTCCATATCCTTAGGCTATACGTGTGAACTCCACACATCCTGTACTGTTCAGATGAATTCTCCATGTGATCTACAGACAAACAATTCATTTACGTAGTACGAGTATTTGAAAATAAGTTCTTAGAAAAAAATTGGAACCAAAGACAGACGGTTGAATGGAAAAGACTTACATAACAATGAGCTCAGATAACATCGGGATAAACGAATTGAGATTGCACAATGTAACTGCAAAATCAGGACTGAAATAAAGCAGCGAAAATTGGATACTAAATTCTAAAATCAAAATAGCGAGCGGCACAGATGAGACTTTTACGTCCACTCCTGGGTTTGACAACAAATGGAGAAGCAAAGAAACACAGATATACGCGACAAATTAAACGTTCAAAATATTGTTGAAAAAATTCAGAATTATCAAAGCAACTGGTTACAACATGTCCAAAGAATGAACCCATCACGCTTTCCTAAATTATTATTGCAGTATCCACCTATAGGACGTCGAGATAAAGGACGACCAAAATTAAGATGGACTGACCAACCAGATCTTGAGATCTCATAGGAACACGGTCAAAGGACCTGAACCTAAATAAGTTCGTGATGATGAACAGTGAGCTACATGACCTTTATGGGAAATTAGGTTTTTAACAGTTAAGTCTCGTGGACTTGGTGAATATCGATATGGGGTTTAATCATTCAACCGTAGGCCATTTGCAAAAGTTTGTGTTTTGCGAGTTCATTATTTGAAAAATGGAGATGATACCATCCCAGAACAGGGCATCGTAAACCCCACTGCCGAAGAGCTTAGTTACAAGCCAAAAGCTCGGAATGAGCCTCGTTTCTGCAAGCATGGGCACAGCGCACATCTTATTAAGTTGGGTCCATAATTGGAGTGTAATACAGTGAATATACACCATGAAGTAACACCTATTTTGTAACATGGTCTGAATGATGTTTAGCTTATTATAAACTAAGTGCTTCCGCAGCATAAATTATAATGTATCATGCCAGTTTATTTAAACGCGACGGACCGCAGTGAAAACAGGTAATGCATAATTTATACTATTGCCATTATGTATTAATGATATTTTATTAGATATTTTACTTTTTGCAGACGATCAGGCTGTGATATCTGAGACAGAAGATGGTATACAACGGGCAATTTACAAATTAAGTATATTATGTGAAACATATAACTTGAAAATATCTACTCTTAAAAACAAAAGTTTTAGTTTTTCGAGGATATGAGCGACTAAGAGTAAAAATCCAATTAGAGAATAAAACATTACAACAGGTGGATAATTTTAATTATCTGTGATACAATGTGTCATACAGAATAAGTGGAGGCATTGCAAACAAAATAGACAACTTAATTATATGTGTGGCGCTATAAAACGAAGTCTCAAAGGAACTAGAATGGTGACACTTTTGAAGTTTTATAAAACAACGACGGATCCAATACTGTTATATGGATTGAAACAATGGGTCTTAACCAAAACCAGGAACGAAGAATAGAAACGTCAGAAATGAGGTTTCTGAGGAGTGTAACTGGCTATACAATAACAGATCGAAAACGAAATGAAAATATACGAAGAGAACTAAATATATTCAAACTATTAGATATAATTGCACAAACAGACATGAATGGACGGACCATATCAATAGAATGGATAACAATAGAAATGCGAAACAGATTGTCCATTACAATCCACTAGAACGAAAAAAATGTAGGAAGACCAATAAAAGATGGACTGACCAATTCTAACATGACATCGGAACAGATCTTAAGGTCTATTCCTTGATGCTGATAATTATCATTTTGTATTGTTGTGTAATTTAATACAAAATTAAATAGGCACTGGTGCTCGCCTCTGGATTCACATTCGCAGGTACAAACCCGTCCAGGATCAATGGACTTTTCGGGACAATACTGATTATGGGTTCTTTCAGAAGATAACTAAAGCGTGTGTCTCGTGTCAAGCCTGAAAAAAAAAATAGGCATGTGAACAGATTTTTCGGCTCTTTCATGTCCTTATTTGAATTGCAACGCGAATGGCCTTGAAAATTAAAGGGTGTCGTCAAATAATAAACCAATCAACAGTAGGAATGTAAGTAAATTCTACGAATTTGTTTTCATCTTATTTCATTAATAACATTGAGCAACAAAAAAAAATATTTTTTTTTTTGTCTCAGAAAGAAAAATATGTGATTCTGAGAGTATTTTTTCTCCTGAATTCAAATATGATATCGGTTTTTTTCTCCATCACGCAAGATTTCCGAGAGATTCCATCTTTTAGCCGGGAACCAAGCATTTCAGACTGGTTTTTGGATAACTTTAAATCTCGTATGAGATCGTTAAGATCTTGTCGAGTCAATAAATGAGGCTCAGATGAACAGCTTTGTTCAAAAGTTGTATCACCAAAATCTGTTTCTTCTTCTTCCTTACCTCCATCAGAATGTGAGCTCTCTTCATCTAATGCCACATGTTCTGGAGGCTTTGGTATGGGCAATTCTTCGCTGTGTGGAACTGGTCTTTTTGCAGATTGCAAGTCAGGGTACACCACTGTATGTTTTGATTTTGACGTAATCCCTTTAATGTTTGTTAAGCAGAAAATAATTATTTAAATCCATTAATTGAAATTGAAATAAAAAACTGTGGGTGATGGAGAAATTTCGAATACATATTTGAAAACACGATAAAAAACTGCATTAAGTACAACTATTGGTAATCATGAGACAAAAATCATGTCACCAGTGTAATATACAATCAAGGGAAACCAATATACTTGACGGATTCAAGAATTCGATGAGTTCTGTGGCTGCGCAACCCTCCTGTAAAATGAGCAGCAGGTAAAAGTATGCTTATTTTGTACTGGACATAATGTTGAGGCTGGCAGCACGTGTCTACACCAAGAATAACTCCGCATCACGCTTCTGAGTAGTCCGATTCAAGCTTGTTCTTGTATATTTAAATGATTCAAGTTGTATTCATGAATAGATAGAACAGGTTTCACAACGTTTCACACATATTTATGCGCCTAATAATCTAATCCGGAGCTTCATGCCCGTGCGGACATAAGCTCTCCTTACATCCCGATCCTCAGCTAATGTTTTGTAATCAACTCCTCAAATCATGATTAATGTTATTCTCCTACCTCATTCTTGCACTACGTACTGCTCGCTTTCCGTCTGATTTTCCTTTGAGTTTCCATGTCCCTCTTTCATTCCCCATTCGTGCGATATGCCCTACCAATCGCATTCTACGAGACTTAACTGTTCTTATTATATCTGGCTTCCCATAAAGACCATGTAGCTCACTGTTATGTAGTTTTCTCCATTCACCTGTCTGTTCATCTCTCTTTAGTCCAAAAAAATTCCTAAGAACCCTATTCTCAAATACTCGTAATCTTCTTTCCTCCCTTAAAGTAAGAGTCCAAGTTTCACATATAATACAGGGTGATTCACGATAAGTATTACAGACTTCTAGGAGCTGTAGAGAGGACTTAGTATATAAAGTTTTAATAAGGAACCCATGTCCGGAAACGTACCATTTTGGTATAAACTAAGTTTGAAGATCGGAACACAATGGGCTGATATCGTGTGTCTTGTGTTTCAGAATAAGTATTACAGACTTTTAGGGGTTGTGTGGTTCCACGTGGCGACTCTGTTGTTCGTTGCACAAAGTGTACCTGCGACGCATGTTTTCACACACACGCCCTACAAAACCTGATGTGTGCTCAATAATTTCTGCTGCCGCCAGAATTCGTGCAAGAAGATCTTCCTCCGACTCGAAAGGTGTAGCACAACCCCTAAAAGTCTATAATACTTATTCTGAAACACAAGACCCACTATATCAGTCCATTGTGTTCCGATCTTCAAACTTATTTTACATCAAAATGGTACGTTTCCGGACATGGGTTCCTCATCAAAACTTGATCTACTAAGTCCCCTCTACAACCCCTAGAAGTCTGTAATACTTATTGTGAATCATCCTGTATAACTGGTAGAATAACAGTTCTATATATTTTAAGTTTAATGTTTTTTGAAAGGAGTTGGGATGACAAGAGTCCCTTTAGTGAATACTAGCTTGCATTTCCTGAATTAAGTCTATGTTTAAAAGCTATCTGTGACCAAAATGTATGTCTTTTCATCCCAGATTTGGATTACAATATTAACAATTAGAGCTGTTTAAATAATAAACACTAACAAAACACTATTAATGAATTAAATTGTTTGCCATATAAGGTAAAACAATTGAAATAAATAATACAGGACATGTGAGTCAATATGGAGATTCATGGGCTGGTTGTGTAAGTAATGTAATTTACACTTCGGACTTAAGAGCAGAGGCGTAATACTAGGAAAACACACAGTCACGGCTGGTCACCGTCATTTTATAAAACATATTGAGAAATGAATCTTGACCTCCTCTAACATTCAAATTTAACGTTATTGCTTCTCGTGTTTTTAATTATTCTTTAACTAATAGATTCTATTTTATTTACTTCTGACAAATGAATTGTCAACCATTGCATGTCGAATCCTACCTTGAAATTTATCCCAGAGAAGCGTTGTGATGTACCAAGATCGTGTCCAAAAAAAATCTGCCGTTTTAACTAAAATCCAGCGCCAAATCTCTCATTTAAAATACGCACAAGTAATAAAACTGTAGATTCGGTAGATTGGTTAACCCTCATTACCTGCATGCCGTTCGCTCGCGCAAGGAGTGGGGAGAGGAGGGTGAGTGAATCGAGCGTGATATCAGTCGCTTGATTACTAATGCCGGTAGTGATTTCCTGTGCAGTGCATTTAATCCCCGCCTTACTTCACACCACTCTAAGATCCAGGGATGTCGACTTGCTCCACACAGTGGGTTGCCATTGTTCGATTCTAGCTTCGATTTTTGTGTCTTCCAATTAAAAAAGTAGATTTTTTTTTTGGACACGGCCTTGGCTTATCACAGAGCTTCTCTAGAAGAAATTTCAAGATAGGTTTCGACATGCGATCGTTGATAGTTCCCTTGTGAGTCATGTCCTTTATACTTAATGTTTCCATTTATAAATAATGACATCATTAAAGAAACGATTAACATTACAGCTAACTTGTGTAACTATATGGTACTGCATATGGGCATGCGTTGTTATAAACTCCAGACCTCAGATTTCATTGCCAATTCGCACAACATTAACTACACTTTTAACACGAGAATCATAAAATTTAGAAATATGCAACAATGGACCGTATCGGTTGCATATTTTACAACTTACTCTAGAGCACATAAACCCTTATATGCACCATTACATTCACCGGAACTCAAGTAGCTACGATCTCAGACATTGAAAACATCCAGCTCCTCCAAGTAGACAGCAACAGCATTTTCTGGACTGGGAAATCACAACCCGCGCAATCGATCTTTCACGTTCGGAAAGAGGAAAAATTCTTATGAGTTCAGATAGTGTTTGTAGGTTGAAAGAATCACTACTTTTACCGGCTTCTTTTGAAATTATGGAAGTGCTTCTCAACGAATTCTTCCCAACAAAAACCAGAGGCTGGTACCTTTGCGGCATAATAAACCTAGCTGAAGAAGACCATAAAATCTGATAGTCTCTACTCTGAAGAATAGTGCAATTTCTTGTGACAAAACAGTCAAATTAAAAAAAGACATTATTTATGAGACAGTATTTGTACATTTTCCTCACACATTTCTGCCACACATGAGAACTGCTTTGTTTACAAATTGCAATTAAACTTTTTTAATTGAATCAGCAACAATTTTGGCTTTTAATTATGGGCAATGAAGATTTTGACAAGGTGGAGAAAATTAACATATAGACTAAGGGTTTCATGCATTTAAAAAAGACTGCAAGAGAATGGGATGGTATGGAGGTGTGATTACCGGCAGGAATGGATTTCCAAGATAATTATTTAAAATATCAGGTATTTTTAGAAAACTGTAACTTTTAATGTAAGAGGGCATTGCCAAATCTACGATAACGAGCAAGTTAACTTGCTAACTAAAAGAGGGGCGCCTTCTAGAGCCAAACATCTTATAAATATGCCAAAGATCAAGTGAGGAATGCTATCAAACGTGGAATCAAAGGGAGGATAAAACTAAACCAATGGGTGGGTACTATATTGTATACATCAGATTGGCCGAGAAAGGCAGCAATAGCGCTGTTTCGACTTAACACTAGGCACGACCTCGTGGGAAAACACGCCGTTTCGGAATGACATCAACTCCTAATTTATTGTGTTCTCTGCAATGAGGAAGAAGAGGTGCACAGACATCAGTATTACTTACCATGTCTACCTGCACAACAAACTGATAGACAATGGGAAGCTCCTTCAATGATTTGTGAAATGGGAAAATGATGGAAATGTATATTCCTGTTATTATAATAAATAGATAAAAAATATAAGCTCAGGATGGGGGGGGGGGTTGAAGAGCTTGCATCTGCACTGCTATGAACCTCAGAGTTCGATAGTGCCAGTGAGTTAATAATAATAATAATAATAATAATAATAATAATAATAATAATAATAATAATAATAATAATAATAATAATAATAATAATAATAAATAATAATAAAAATAATAATATATATTACAGAGATTTAGGCGCTCTCCCCCTACAGGGAAGAATTTGAACCATACTAATTTAGTTACACTTGTTTTCGTATAGATGTCATTTTGAGTGGTCCGTGGTCAGCGTTCCGCCTCATACTGACATCTAGGAAACCAAAGTAGTATTAGGACGGGAAAATTCGGTAAATTTTGCTTAGAGGCCTTTTCATTCAGGCTTAAGGATTTTTTACGAGCCTGAAAATCTTCAGACTCGGGACCCATGGCTTAAAGTCCCTCCCGGAGGACTTGCTCCTTGGATTTTTCCGTCCTAAAAAATCCATGGACCCGGCCGGGTTTGAACCCGCGATCCTCGGGACCAGAGTGATAATATTACTATATTTAAATACTAAAATATTAAAACAATAAATTTACTTTTAAAAGTATTGATTTATTATACAATACATCATCATCATCATCCATGCATTATTAGGCCATGTGACATGTTACGGTCTCAAAGAGGAATTTTCCACCCAGCACTTTTTTGAATGATTCAGCGATCTTTTGCGTTGAGGGTAGTAACGAAACATAGCTTTTAGAATTCTATGATATGGCATTCATTGAAGATGGACTTTCCACTTGTTCTGGTAGTTTTGTATATGGTGGAGAATGGGTTCTACACCCAACTCTTCCATAATTTACTCATTTCTTTTATGGTCTCATTTGTACGGCGCATAAATCGCATCTCATTTGCTCTTATTCGGTAGGCATCTCTTCTTTGTATTGTCCATGCTTCACTACCATATCTTAATACTGACCTTGCAAGAAGCTTATAAAGTCATAATCTTGTGTTCTTTTGTAATAAAGATGATTTCACATTACTGTTAGTTATCCCCGTTGCTTTGTGAAATGTGTGATCTTCATTGCTATATCAGCTCCATTTTGAAAAGTTAAATTATAACCGAAATAATAGAACACAATAAATTTGCATGCCGTGATTTTGAATAATCCTCTTCCAATGTTATAATTTAGTCGGTGTGAAGTTTGGAATGTGGCAAGTGGTAGTAAATATTTGGAATACCGGGAGATCCATTGACATAAAACACATGGAGCGATCCTATCAACAATCGAAGCATCACTAATATTATTTTTAGTACAAAGTAAAGTCTCCTCTAGAAGAGCGATGCACCAATTCACGCTAAAGTTATTTTCTACAGAATCTAAAGCACATCCTAGGCTTAATATTACAACAGCCATAAGCTTTTGATGCTCGTATTCGGGAGGTTGCGGCCCCGAGCAATCTGAATTTATTTCTTAGTCTCCTAATCTTCAAGGCTAGTTTTGGAATTTAATTGCATTACCAGAATCCATTTCATCATATTTATCATTTTGATTGTTGAAAACACAAGTATACCAAGTCCAAAAACTATGCTAGGTCTACATCATGTAGAAAAATACGGGGACCGTACGTCTGTCTACTATCCGATATAGCGGAACATTGATCTGCTCCGTTTGTGGATGATTTGCGAACTAATGCCGTGTCATCCCGCGTACACTCGCTTCACAACAGTATGTGGCGTCGAGGAGTACAGCTATTAAAGTAAGTAAACAGGATAAGTGCTTCATTTGCTATTTGATTCCTGATTATACATGGTTAGTATCTACGTCCGTGTGAGGCAGCAACAGTGCTGCTATGACTGGAGGTAAAAGTTCCGCTGTGAGGTATAATACATAAGTTCAAATAAAAACAATAAATATAAAAATTATTGTATAGCAATTCCGAGCTAAGTTCCAATTGTACTATAAACATACTCGCATAAGGTAATACTTCGCCGACAGCATAATGCGGGAACCGTGGTACTACTTTTATGACTGAATTGTATACAGAAATTTTATCGATAGAAACGTTGGTCTTAGGCAATTTCGTATTTTATGGGAAATAAGACTGAATTCAAGTTAAGGTGATACCAATAATTAGGAACTTCCATTTATTGTTTATGACAAAAAATATAGGCCTATAGCCTATACGGGCCTATCTAATCAGACGTTTACGATTTTTTTATAATGTCGATAGATATCCTTTATTTACAATATCTTTATGAGCTGAATATCCTAGCTCACCTGTAAATTCTGCTGTTATTTTCACCACATCCTCAATGGCTAATGTGGGGCATTTTCATTACATTGTTTGAAAACATTCAAAATAAATGTTTTTCTCTCCATTTCTCAAATTGTTCCTTTTCCAATATTTTAAGAAATTCTACAGAAAGCGGCCATTTTGAAACAACATAAATCCCAACGTATTCCGAATTGCGCATGCATAAGAATTAAATAATGAAATGCTTATTTATTTAATCGCTCGCTACAAATGGAGAAGACGAATTTCTTGAGGGTGACGAAATGACATTATACTGTGGAATTCTGAAATAAATAAATGTCATATTATCCTACTTGAAACGTTCCAAAATAACCAGAAAATTAAAGTTAGGTTTACAATTCCATAGGCCACTATGAATAAATTCGAAATGAATACTTTAAGCTGGTGGATTTAGAGATGAATATTTCTAGGTTGGATAGGCGCCTATCATTGTAATATGTGGCTACAAGAGAATGCATTTAAAAATTACGTAAGCACTTCCTACACACTATTCAATTCTTTATGCCGCTATGATTGGATAATAGCAAGACATGCAAGCACTGGATATACTATCTTATTTTCTCCTACTATCTTTATTTTCTCCTTGTTCTCAAATCATATCAAACTCGCCACTCATTTCCCTACGTTTTAAATTACACAGTTAATTTAGAATGAGTTGGCATATCTTGTCTTCTTTTCTTGGATTTACTTACATTCTAAAAATGTCTTACTATTTAAATATGCAAATAAGAAAATTTTAGAAAGACGCATTTTGTTAAACACAATTTGGAATGGAGAAGATGTACTAAAGCAATAGTAATTCCAAATTTAAAAAGAAAAGGGACATAAAATCTTGCGAAAATTGCAAAGGCGTATGTTTATTAAATGATAATATAATTAAGAACAAATTACATACATACTGTGAAAAATTTCTTGGCGAAGAGCAAAATGGTTTCCGGAAAGGAAAATCTTGTTGTGATAGATATTTTTCATTAAAATTATTAATAGAAAAACAAAGAGAATTCAATGTGGAAACTCGTATCGCTTTTTTAGATTTGTAAAAGGCTTATAATAGAGTACATAGAAACGAACTATTAAAAATATTAGCCAGAGCATGTTCCACAATAAATTATATTAAATATATATATATATATATATATATATATATATATATATAACCTATACAAATCTAATTTAATTGCACGAGAAATGACAATAAACTATCACAATGGCAGGAAATTCACACAGGAGTGAGACAAGGATGCCCTCTATCACCACTTTTATTTATCATATATATTATATATATCAGATAGTTAGATAATGGAGAGAACAACGTCATGGACATATAAAATTGAATAGAAATATGAAACTAGATAGGTTATTTTTTGCAGATGATGTAGCATTAGTGGTACCCTCAGAGGACGAATTACAATATTCAGTGGGCTATATAATTTTTACAAAATAGCCATCAAATATAACATAAAAATTAATACAGAGAAAACAACAGTAATGGTCTTTCAAGGAAAATACCCTGTACGTAGCAATATTTGTGTAGATTTAAAAATACTAGAAAGAGTAAATTCATTTACCTATCTTGGATATACATTAACATATTTGAATGAAGTATTCATATAAAATAAAATTATTAATTTTAATAAAACCATGCGAATGATAAATTCAGTAATGAAACCTTCGCTAGTCCAGAGAAAGACCAGGGTAGGTTATACAAAACCTTAGCAAGACCTGCACTTTGCTACGGCAGTGAGGCATGGACTCTGAGGAAAAGAGGAGAGAGCAGGGTAAGTGCTAATAAAATAAGATTCATGAGATATACAGCAGGATATACCAAACATACAAACACAATGATGATGTCTTGAAGGAATTATATTTAGAACCTGTCATTAAATACGTATACTAATACCAGAACATCTGGATGAGTCATTTGCGACGAATGAGTTCAGATAGAGTTCCCAAATCCATGCTTCGTTATTGTCCAACAGGGAAGAAATATCTGGGCCGTCCAAGGAAACGCTGGATATAAAATTCATCAGTGAGATCGTAACAGGCCAATAGGCCTAAGAGCTTAATTGGACGATGAAGAAGACTTACATTCCCCATTTATACGTAGATACATTATGAGCATGTTTAAATATGAAGCAACATTGTACTATTCTACATACTGATAAATTATAACATATAATCAAAAAAATTCAGTTTTACGTAGGTGAATTATTGGGCACATTTAAACCTAATAGTAGACCTGTAAGTTTTTTATTTTTTTATAATTTAATAAAAGTACATTTTTCCTCAATTAAAATTGATTTTTGTTAAAAAAACAACTCCGTTAGTTATTTAAAACGATTCAGGCCTTTCAGAACATGTTCCAACTTCGGAATGTCATTTAGTACCAAATAACATACCGAAGATGGAACATGATCTGAAAGGCCTACATCGTTGTTACTATTTAAAGAAGGTTTTTTAAAACAAGAATCCATTTAAATTGAAGAAGACTGATATAAAAAGGTGCTTTATATTACTTTTTAATTACTACATAACCTCAATTGTGATTACAATGAATTTTAGAATTATTGACGAGTTTTAAAGATATAATTAATATTTTGTTAACATAATTTGCAGATACTGAAGGTGTAACTAGTTCCTGTAGATATATAAGTGTTGAAACCACATTATTCTTCAAACAAATTTCAGTGAACTCGGTATAGAGAATGTGTTTAGTCAAAAAAGTAACATTGGTGTTTTATCTAAGAATTGCATTTTTAGAAAAACTGTATAAACTCAATATGAATGGAGAGAGACTGTAACGCAAGAATATATGTTAACAATACGGATAGTATTCTGTTAATTGATGAATCGCAATCTCAATTAGTTGGGTTAGTGACCCAAACTCAGTAGGATGGGATGTAGGAAGAAAAGTGACTGAAGAGGAGGCGGAAGAAAAGTGAAATTGTAAATACTCAAAATAAATTAAAAGTTTGGGGATTAAACCGTGTGCAAATGGCCGGTGGCCACTTCTTGAAATTATTCCAATTAAAGTACATCTATTAGAATAACATAGAAAGAAGAAACAATTACACTTGAAGTAGTTAATTTTTGTTAATATTAGCTAATACCCGGCGTGCGCTGCTACGCCTAAATAAATGAAAATTAATGTGCTTTTATGTTTAGTTGAATAAGTAAAATGAAAAATATTTGAAGACCACAGGGGAAATAAGATGAGGGTCAATAAAAGTTTATTCTGAGAAAAACAAATATTAATGTTTCAACTCTCGTAACTATTAATATACTGCAGTTAAACTTAAAACTGTATACGCAATAAATTGCATAATTTTAAACTGTACTCACTGGTACTGTTGAAAAAAGTACGTGTTTGTTATGTTACTTGTGAATTAAAAAAAAAATCAAAATGTCGCAATGTACAAAAGAAAAAAACATGAGCGTCCATTAAGAAACACTATTATTACACACTGAAAATCACAGTTTAAACATAATTTGCAAATTGACATCAATTACCACTAGTACTACTTTTAAGTCTGCTTAAAATGAGAAATGAGTCATGTGGTAGATTCACAAAGAAATCTTGAGATGCTTGAGAACAATTTTTTTTCAAATGCTGTTGATCTTCATATTTAGCTTTACTTATAAGATGTCGGCCGCGGTGGACTAGTGGCTATGCTCCTTGTCTTTGGTCCCGAGGGTCGCGGGTTCAAACCCGGCCGTGGTCGATGGATTTTTTTAGGGCGAAACAATCCAAGGAGCAAGTCCTCCGGGAAGGACTTTAAGCCGTGGGTCCCGAGTCTGAAGATTGTCAGGCTCGTAAAAAATCCTTAAGCCTGAATTAAAAGGTCTCTAAGCAAAATTTACCGAATTTTCTCGTCCTAGTACTACCTTGGTTTCCTAGATATCAGTATGAGGCGGAACGCTGACCACGGACCACTCAAAATGACATCTATACGAAAACAAGTGTAACTAAATTAGTAAGGTTTAAATTCTTCCCTGTAGGGGGAGAGCGCCTAAATCTCTGTAAAGGGAAAACATAGGCTTATAATACAATACAATATAAGATATAATAATATTCCAAAGGTATTGTGAAAAGAAAAAATTAATGTCTGAACCAGGAATCGAACCGTGGACCTCTAGTTTCCGTACTTAGTGTGCAGCCCACTACACCATTCTAGACTAGGCACAAAAATTATAGGTATAAGACTGTCATACGCCATAGGAGGAAGCTGGAACTCTCTTGATAGCAATCCAGGCATTTTACACTTTGCTTGAATAATTAAACCATAATTTATCACTTTCACAATATTCTGCTCAGTGCAATTAGTAAACAAAGTGGTGCAAACAATACAAAAAAATTCTAATCAAAACATGAAATAACTTAAAAGTAGAATAAAAAGAGTGGGGGTAATATGATAGTCACATTTAAATATCATTATATTTTGTGGGAATCAATTTTATTCGGTAAATAACACTGTTTGAAACACGTCATGCAATATTATTTAAATTATGCAATGGGAACACTGCAAACAGATTACAGAACTGGCAACATAAATCAGTGTAACCAATGAACGAACTCTAGACCCTCATTCTTTTTTGTATACTCGCACTGGCACCCTCATCTTTCTTCCTCTGTACATGTTTCAAAACACCAGCTCTAGAATTGTACCATCATCGTTTTTGCCTTGTTTAAGCCTAACATTAAATTCTACTTATATTAACACACCGAAAGATGTGTCCACTTAAATTTTGATGACAAATGGACCCTCATTTTTTTTCTCCTGTGGTCTTCAATTATAAGTTTATATTTTTAGATACCCCGTGCTGATTACCCGGCGTTGCCTGGGAATCAACTTATCCCGATCTTCTTGACATTAATGAGCTGAAATACGAAAATTAATGTGTTTTATGTTTAGTTAAATACGTGATAGGAAAACTTCATATCATAATTATTTTTAGATACCCATGCTGTTTACCCGACGTCCGGGAATCTACTCATCCCGATCTTCTTGATATAAATGAGCTGAAAGACAAAAATTAATGTACTTCTTATGATTTGTTGAATAAGTAAGATGAAAAACAATTATAGGCCTAAATGTATTTCGTAATTATTATAAGATTCCCCGTGCTGATTACCCGGTGTTGCCCGGGTATCTACTTATCTCGATCTGCTTGGCATAAATGAGCTAAAAGTCAAAAGAATACCCGCCATATGCTGCTATGCTTGCACAGGAATCTACATACTTCTCGATCTTCTTGGCATCAATGAAAGACAAAAATGGTTATTGTGAGTCATCCGTAAGAGATAAACATATGCTGTCGCGAACTTTTTTGTAGAGCTTTTTGATATTTTCAATTCTGTGTGCATTACTTTTGTGTATTTGTTATGGTTTAGACAGCGTAAGCCATTTAAGCGTCCAAAGAGCTACTTTTTTCACGTTTTCCACCACAAAGGACGATTTTTAAGCGTGTAGGAGTTGGGTATCACAACTCTCTTATAGCCTATGTTCATCCCGGGAATGTCCTGAACATTTTGCAAAAAGCCCAATCACAATCGGATCAACGCGCATAAAGTACGAACAAACAAACATTCTTTTTTATATATTAGATTAAGTATATACATACTGTTCTGCCCAAGAGCAGGTCTTTCACTGCATACTCAGCATTCTCCACCCTTTCCTTAACTCAGCCTTCCTTTTTGTAACCGCATACAAACCATTTATTTTAATATTGTCCATCATCTGATGTATTTTTCTGCCTCTAACCTTCCTTCCGTTAACCATTCCTTTTAGGGCATCCGTCAGCTGGCAGTTTCTTCTTAGCCAATGGCCAATCTAATTTATTTTCCTCTTCTTTATGAATTCCAGCATAGTTCTTCTTTCACCCACTCTGTCTAGCACATATTTATTTTCTATTTAGTCTTCCTTTTTATCTCTACCCTTCTCCATATCCACGTCTCAAAAAGTTTCCAGTCGCTTTTCCTCAATATTAATATAAGTATCTTTCTATATCAGTCCTCCTCAATTAAAATGGATTTGTTTTAAAACAATTGTTAATTAGTTACAATCTTGTAGACCTTTAAAAAAATATTTCATCTCCGGCATGCCATTTGGTAAAAATTAAATTGTTGCTGACTTATTTATCATACGTAATAACACGAGTGATTTCCAAATTATCAATAAATTTATCTAGAGAATTTGAAAATCAAGAGTGGCATTTGTTAGGACTATTTAACGAATAAAATTATTATTTAAATAAACTTATTTTAAAATATTTATATATTTAAAGTAAAGGCGATGTTTGAAAACAAATGAGAAGCGATTGGTACGCTTCATTTGCTTCTTTTGTTCATCACTGCAACCAAATCATATTATTTATTGCCAAAGGAACGCAATATTGTAAGAATGCACTCTAGTGGAGAAAAAATGAAACACATCAAACTGTATATTAATTCATTTCTGATGTCCTATGATGTAAATATAACAATTATATTTTCTGGAATGTTATTACCTGGGAAAAAATACATTTAAGAAAGTGCAAACAGTGGTTTCTTTTTTTGGTGGTATAATCAATTGCTACAAATGTTTTTATATTAACTCCCGCATGCGCTATATGTAGACATTCATGCACTATATGTACAATCTGGTAGCCGTATTTCTTACAGGGTCAGTCACTGCAAAATAATGCTATGACCAATTCAGAATCTTAAAAAGGAGGTACCTTCTTTATTATGATAAACTTTAGTTGGTAAATTCTAGGCGAAACACGACTGTGATTGGTTGTAAATAAAAAATCATTGAAATGTGATTGGTCATTGTCTCCCATTTGGGGCATGAGTTAAATAGTCAAAATTAAATAAATTTCCGTTTATTTCTTCACGTAAAAACTTTATCTATGTTCGATTTGTACTTTTAAAATACGTGTAAAAAGTAGGCATAATTTACTCGCCCAACCCTGGAGATATTATATTCAAAAAATGACAGGCTCGAGGATATTGAAAGTTGCCCTACACTATAATAAAATATAAAATATCCTCAACTTGTGTCCAATTCAGGGTCGGATAGAGGGATGAGATGAGATGAGCCCCTACATAGAGGATTCCTACACTATAATAACAAAAAAATAGGCTGAGCATTGAATAAATGATGCAAACAACTAATTTGAGACGGGACAGGCTAGAAGACCTGATCCTTGAGGCCGATAATAATGATGATACGTATAGGCCAAATGATAAGTAGGATATATGGGTTTCTTGAACATTTCCCTCTTGAAACGTACATGGGAAGTTTAAAGGAAGGAGGTTATCTTGTTCTATTTCTGTGTCCACACATGTTAAGACATAGATTTAACGTCTACTATTTCTTCTTCCTCACAGAAACATTTCCCAGAACCAGCGCTGTTAGCCTACTTTCCCAGTACTTTATGCTTTGGCAACAGAAATTAAATGTTATCTCAACTTGCCGGCAAAACTACTCTTCCGGAGCCTCTATTTTCTTACATCCACATATTAAACATAAAACATCTTTTAGAGTTATACTTGTGGTTATTATTATTAGTATTAGTATTATTATTATTATCACCATCATTATCAGAATAAGAAGAAGAAGAAGAAACGCGCCCAGTAGGGGCGTTGAACCTTACTTAAATGTATGGTTTGTATACCGCCGTATGTGAAAATCTTTTGCAGGCTAGGATCAGATGGAAGAATAATAGTAACCAAGATTTAAGGGAGGTGAATTTATTATAGAAGATATTTTCGGAAAACATTAACTTTTGTTTGGAAAGCTTATGTCCGTGCGGCTATGAACTTCCGAGTTTGATAGTGCCAGGATTCTTCTTTTTCGTCACAGTTTAGGCTTTTTACTAGCCTGTTCCGGCTCCAAATTACTGCTCTTTTCATCTTTTCTTTGGTCTTCTCAAATTTCTTCTTCCTCTTGGTGAATAGTTATCTGCTTTTGGTATCCTGTACTGTCATCCTTGCTAGGCGTTCTTTCCAGTTTGTTCTGTATTTCACTATTGTTGTGTTTAATGTATCTACTTTTATCTGCTGTCTTATTTCTGTGTTGTGCTAAGCTCCAAAGAGATCGTGCCAGTAAGTTAGTTAATATTACTTTTGATAATATTATGTAAATACATTATGTTATGGGGCACGCCGTAGTGTAGTTGGTTAAAGCAATACGCTACAAACCAGAAGGTTGAGGATTCGAATCCCGGTGGCGTTAAGATTTTTAAACCGACCCAAACCTTCTGGTGACACCATGATCCAGGGATCGATTCAGCCTCTAACTGAAATGAGTACCAGACGCTTGTTCTGGGGATAAAGGCGGCCGTCACGCAGGGCTGGCATCCCGGTTGACATGAAATGCCGATTGTCTAGAAGAATGAGAGTCTTAACCTTCTACTGTCCAAGGATATCACATGGCCTGTAGTGGGATCACTTTATCTTTACATTTTACATTCTGTTATGCATTACAGAGAGACTTGCGCTCCCAACACTTCTCTAAAAATGTCTTTTTTTATTCAATTCCACCACGTTGTCATTTAGACATTCTGATATTATCTCCTGGCATGGTGTTATTGTAACCCACTTCTGAGGTTGGGGCGCCTGGAAGGCGGAGTTACGCTCCCCGATGATATGATAGGTGATGATGATAATGATACGCTAGGAGAGGCCTTAATCCTAAACTGAATGAATATGTTAATGATGATAATGATGACCAAATGATGTTCGGGGACCGTTTGGGCCTTAGAGTTTCCTGACATTTGTCTTACAGGTGAGGAAAAACCCCGAGAAAACTCATCACCCAGGAAACTTGTCCCGACTGGGGATCGAACCCGGGCCCGCTGCGTGACAAGGCAGCACGCTACCTCGAGATCACGGAGGTGGACTTCACTAAAAATGTCAAAACAAATATTTTAAAAACTGTTATTCTTCCAGTTATAACATATGGATGTAAAACACAATATATTACTTTAAGAAAGAAACAAAAACTATGAGCAAATGAGAATAAAATTCTTAAAAAAGTTTAGGACCATAGCGAAACCAAACAGACAGGTGAATGGAGAAGACTAAACAGCAGAAAGCTAAATTATCTTTATGGGAAACCAGATGCAATACAGTTAATTCTCGAGATCTATACTAAACTTTATGGCGAAGTTTCTTTTTAGGGAAAGGAATGAAATAAATTAAGTAAGCAAATGTGAAGGATCTTCAGTTTTAAATTAGCAAGTATCAATAAGGAAGCCAGTTGTTAATAAGTAACATAAATTGTTATAATTTTATAATAAATAAATAGGTAATTTATTTGTAAAGTCGTATAAAAGTTAAGATTTTATTTTACGTTTTGAAATCATTAATTTCTTGTAAATATGATTATTTTAGCGCCGGCGTGAGTGTTATAAAATACTTACGGACGAAATTTTATTACGTGTTCTTTCTTCCTTTATCTTAGTTTAACCTCTTCCTATCTACACCCCCCCACACAAATACTTATTATAGGGATAGACCTGTCGGGAGAAGATTTTCTCTAGATCATACACTTACTATTTTGACCCTACAAAAGTATGGATGACCTCCCTGGATTTGGTGATCAGCTCAAATGGTTAAAAACACCTCCGACACAACACGAAAATTTAAGACAAATACGCCATTTACTAACAGAGTGAGTGGCCCCATTATGGAATACGTTCTTAATATGAAATGCCGATGTAAAATTGTGCCTATAAGCTACATATGGTTATAAACTGGAATAAACTTTGGGGAACCGACCTAGAATCAGCACAGTCTCCGATAGTTGAGTACAAACTTGCTTCTGAATTGGTAGCACGTGTTTAATTTCTGAACATCTAGAAGAATATTCAGAAGTCTATATTGAAATATAGTCCACCGCTGTGGTCTCGAGGTAGCGTGCTGCCTTGTCACGCAGCGGGCCCGGGTTCCATCCCCGGTCGGAGCAGTTTTTCTGGGTGAGGTTTTTATCAGGGTTTTTACTCACCTCTAAGACAAATGTCAGGAAAACTTTAAGGCCCAAACGGTCCCCAAAATCATATGGCCATCATCATCATCCTTATCATTATCATCATCATCATGCTTCACTGGTGTGGAAAGCAACGGGAAGCTACCACACCTATAATTCCCTAGTAAAGCTACAAAGCATAGCATGAAAATGCTATGATTGAAGTGAAAGACCTGCCCTGGGCAGAATTACTACGGATGGATAGTATAAGTAATAGTTGATTTATTATTATACCATATCTTTATAGTATGTACTAATAGTGTAGTCAATATAGAAAACATACAGTCAGTGGTTTTTACTCAGACATTCTGTAATAAAAGAGCCGCCATGTGCCTAATATGAAATACCAGTATGTTCCCAATATGAAATATTCCATTTTAAGTTTCTGGTTATAATGGACACCCCACATTATTTTTCTTCAAACGAATATGAAAAATGAATTCATGGATGGCGCTCCACATGAATCTATTTTTGATTGCTACAAATCTGGATGGATTCAAATGATCATATTCACTAAGTGGTTGAAGCACTTTGTTACAATAGCTAAACCAACACTTGACGATCCTGCCTTTTTGTTGCTAGATGGGTATTACTATCATGCACGCAATTTATAAGTCATTTTGCAAGCTAGAGAAAACAACGTGATCGTGAGTCTATCTCCTCACAGCCCCTTCATGCATCCACAGAAAATGTAATATGGTCAAGAGATTAGAATATGTCTGGTGAATCACAAGAATCCTGTAAGGTCTGTGACTCACTATCAAGTGACTCAGTTCTTTCCAAGGGCCTATGCCAAAGCGGTCATGGCGAAAACAGCAATCAATGACTATAAAGTGAGAGGAATTTATCCGTTTGGTAAGGAACGATTACGTGAATTTGATTTTCCAAACGATGCTGCGGATGTTGCTCCTTAAAAAATTCTAAAAACAGACATAGTTGGTGTTGTTGAAATAAGCCCCATTCCTTCAGTATACCCAGACAATAAACAACTGTGGTCCAAAGCGAAGAACTGCTGTAATAATGAGTTCCTCTACAAACGAAGAAACAAACGGATGTTTGTGGGTACGAGAAGTCAAATTCAAATTCACTTAAAAGACGTGCCAGACGAGGTCTGTGAGAGAAAAGGAGAACATCAAAGTCAAAAAGAGCCTCACATGAAATAACTTCTTCATACGATGAAGATGATGACGAACTGTCCGAAACAAGTGACGATAAGTTCAGTTCTACTGATGACGACGCTGAGATGATGCTCGATGTATCTACTGCAATGGATTGTGGTCATCCAGTAAAACTGATTGAATTCAGTGCCAAAAATGTAGAAACTGGTCACATGTAACCTGTGTCGGAAACCCGGAGAAATCTTTCATTTTTGTGAAATGTAAAAAAATAAACTGTTTGACTTACTTTGTGCTCAAATTGAAAACTGTAACTCTGAGAGAAACCCCATATATTGCTGCAGTTCGTTTAGTCTTATAATTTGAAAATTAAAATATCAGTGCCAATAAAATCCATTATTAATGTGTGTTTTATTGTTATATGTTTCTGTCCATGAAATATTTTGGGTTTCTCATGAAATAAAGATAAATATATTCTACTATTCGATAATAGAAAAAGTGAGCCCATTATGGAATAGTATTCCATATAACAAACAGAGTGAGTGTAATATGGAATATTATGAGTGTTTTTAAAATATTTAATTTAATAAATTTGTATAGTTATAAAACAGATGGATATATTCCAAACAGTTCGTTAAAGACTAATTAATATCAAGGAAAATTTACACTCGGAAATAATTGATATTTGTGACGTAATTTAGGAAAATTGAAAAAGTACTCCATAATATAGCACCTTACTCTATATTCATACAAAACAAGGCTAATATGATACAGATAATTGTGATAGCCAGATTGTATTAGGGGATTATTTGAGCCTTAAAGTTTCTTAACAATACAGGGGAAGAAAAGCTCACCTAGAAAACTTGTCTCGACCGGGGATCTTAATTTTTTAAAGGAAAGTTTTATTTGGGATATATGATCCAATTAAACACACAGATGAAATATGGCAAAATTAAACTACAGTTAAATAAGATAGGCCCTAGTTAGAAATAAAAACCTAATTAATTATATTAAAGTATAAAGATTAGGCTGGTTCGACCGCAATAATCGGTTACAGGACGATAGACTAGAGAAGAAACTTTACAACTGGAAATCACTAGGTACAATAACAACAGAAAAACCTAAGAATAGGTGGATAGTTGATATAATGGCATATATAAAATTATTATTAGGAATTTTAAATTGTACAAAATCTGTCCGAAATAGGAATGAATGGAAGAAATTCGTGGTGAAGGTCAAAACTTTTATTAACTTCTAGCAATTTATGAAGAAATATTATAGTCCATGTATTTTCATTAGTCAGATCAAGGTCACTGCTTAGCTGCCACATTGAATGCAGTGATAAGTTGTTTGGTATGAGGAGTTGCGGGGGTTGAGATATTGCATCATGTAACCCTGTACTGCGCTTTGCGACTTGAATGAGTAGGGGATTGACAATCTGCAGTATGACCTCGATCTGTCTCATTAAAATAGGTGCACTTATATCTCATGGAAATTATAATTATTTCGTGTTGACAACGTGCTTAATTTGATCGTGAGTAGGTATACTATCTTCAAGTTGCTCAAACAAAAGTACCAATAAACAAATTCAACATTTTTTGTTGTCATTCACTGCCCCGGGTTGTCATTTCGATATTTTTGTTGTTCTCTCCTGGCATTGGCGTAATTGTATAACCCACTTCTGAGGTGGGGGCGCCTGGAAGCCGGGGACACGGTTGCCCCGATGATATGATGGATGATCTTAATGGTAGTGGTACGCCGGGAAAGTCCTTAATTCTAAACGAGTATATACACTTGGCACTTTTAAGACACGCTTATACAATTACCTGTTACCTAATAATTAATTTTTCTCTATTTATTTAAATTTATAGGGCTATGTCATTAATATTTTTTCTCTTTTTATATATCTTGTACATATTACATTTATTTTTTAAATCTAGAAAAAATACATTATAAATAATAATTACATTGCATATATAGCATGTAATCGTTTATGTTTATTGTAATTTAGATGTAAGACTATTTTTTGTATTTTTTAAAAACCTGGTTAAGTGACAGACAAGGCCTTAAGGCCTTAACTCTGCCAGGTAAATTAAAGCTATTATTATTATTATTATTATTATTATTATTATTATTATTATTATTATTATTTATATGGTATTAGGATTATGATGGCCATATGATGTTCGGGGACCGTTTGGGCTTTAACGTTTCCTGAATTTGTCTTATAAGTGAGTAAAACCCCGAAAAATTCCTCACTCAGAAAACTTGTCCCGACCGGGGATAGAACCTGGGCCCGCTGCGTAACAAAGCAGTACTCTAGGCCTATCTCGAGACAAAAAAAAAACTAGAAGAGGGGAGACCATCTCTTAATCACTAATCTAAAATCTAACTAACTGAGCTAGCGATTAAACTAATAAAATATGGAACGCTTCACGATTTTGCGTCCTTGAGCAGGGGCCATGCTTATCTTCTCTGTATCGTTTAACTTTTAATACTAAAAACAATTAATTTAATTGTTGCATCATTTTATCTGTAACTTCTTGAGGATAGTTAATGAAATGTTTGATTAGAACATTTCCAAAGAACAATCTGTTATTTCGCATTTTTTCCCATACAGAAGATGGTTGTGTCGAGTTGCAGGCCTACATAAAGAAATTCCCCGATACCTCCCACAGTAAGGAAAAGAGCGCTACTGACCGCCAATTGAATTAAGTTGAATGATTGACAAGCTATTATTATAACAGACATCAGAAGGTCAATGACAGGAAACTGACATCACACTTCTGCACTTGAAAAAATATTTATGCGTCATATCAGCATGACTTTCTTTTAACCCTCCATAATTTTATAGGATTTCCAAGCTAAGCCCTAGGCTGTAATCAGAGAGCACAATTTCCGGTCACACTTTAGACAGGTTATTCCTACCAAATGTATTGCGCATCTCGTATTTTTTAACATAAATATTTTTACAGGGTCACGAATTTTTTCTTAATTTGCTGTTTTTCTCTTCTTCTTTTTTTTTTTGTTTTACTTTTTTTTGTCCACCGTTGTAGTCTCGGAATAACGTCATTGGCTCATAAGCAGCGGATCCCGGTTCAATCACCGATTGGGACATTTTCTGAGAGATAGTTATTTTTTTCGGATTTTTTTTTTCACCTATAAGACAAATGACAAGACACTTTAAGGCCCAAATGGTCCCCGAACATTATCTGGCTATCATAATTATGTTCTCCATTCCATGAGTCCTACCATGTATTTATATAGTCAAAATGTAGTTATGTGATCCAAAGATCCCGACAGATCGTGCTACTATAAGACCTGGGCGTGACACTCGGGTGCAGAAGTTGAAAAAAAAAAAACTCAAAATTTTATTTTTTTATTTTGGAAAAACTCTATTCGTTTTATATACATCGCATCTCTAAGAGTCATTCTGCAAAATCCTTAGTCCAAATATTGTTTGTAAATAACTAAGATTCTAGTTTAGAGGTCGCCCGCGGTTATGTTCCTTGCCTGTAGTCAAGGTTCAAACCCGCCCGAGGTCGATGGATATTTAGGATAGAAAAATCCAAGGGACAAGATCTCCGAGAGGGACTTTAAACCGTGTGACCCGAGTCTGGATATTATCACGCTCGTAAAAGAACCGCAAGCCTGAATATAAAAGCCTCCGTGCAAAATTTGACCGACCTTCATCCTTCAGGGCATCAATAGTACAGGTACCGTTTTTTAAGTAAAATCTGATCGGTTTAATTCATTGTATTCTCTATAGTGAAATCAGGACATAATATTATTACCAATATGGTAATTAAATACAACAATTATCACTACTGATGACAATCGATAAAAAGTTGAAATAAAGAAAATATTGCTTTATCTAAGAAGACTGTGAAAGTTGGGTTCTGACAAAAAAGTGGCAAAGAGACTGGCAGTAATACAAATGTGATTATGGAGAAATTAGCAAATATAAATTGGACAGACGGAAAATCAAACCAACAAATACCGGATGAAATACAGAAGATAAGTTATCATTAAACCATTCTTCTCTCCTTGCTATTTATTTCTTGATATAATAATATATAATGAGTGGTATAATGAGTTGCTACAAATGTTTTTATATTATCTACCGCAAGTACTATGTGCACCATATATACAATCTGGTAGCCACATGTGGTTGGTGCAAGATATTTCTATGACCTATTCAGAATGTTAAAAAGGAGGAGCTTGATTTTAAAGTGATAAAATTAAACTGATCAAATCGAGGTGAAAAACGACTGTGATTGGCTGTAAAAAAAACATCATTGAAATATGATTGGTCATTGACCCATTTGGGGCATGAGTTAAATAGTATATTAATATTCCTCACAATGCTGGGTGGAGACTGGTCCCATAATGCCCGGAATTCCATGAGAAAATTTCTTCACCCATGGGGACTCGAATCAACGCAAGTTCCATACCTCTTGCATCAAATCGCTCGGCTATCGCGGGGGACCATAGGGTGATTGTGATGGTGAAATGATGTTACCGACAATTTAGGCCTTAAAGTTTCCTAACATTTTTCTTACAAATGAGGAAAAACTCGAAAATAAATTGATCTCTAACGAGAAATATAAATATAAATATTTCCCTATCTGAATTAGTCAGGAAAATTTGCATTCGGAGTGGGGGGGGGGGGTTCTCGATGTTCTTTTGTGGTCAAAAAAGTGTGTACCGGTATGTGATCCAAAGTTTAATCTTCATCTGCTGACTGATCGTATCATTTTAAGGTCCGGTATCATGGGAGACGTAAAAAGGGAAGTGTTAAACTAAGTATAAGATAGAAAAATCTACGACACGGGAACTAGTTTCTTTGCGAAGAAACACATACTCAGGAATTTACGCCCTGAAAAATCCATGGACCGCAGCCGGGTATGTATGACCTCTTAAACTTTGTAACTAGAGAGCGAGCATGGTAACCAGCGCCGATCCAATCAGGCCTCATAACTGCAGCCTCATAACATCGATGTTTTCAAAAGTAAAATATCGATGTAGAAAACATCGATATTTATGAACGATATATCGATGTTTTTCGATGTTTTAAAAAACATTAAACAACGCAAAAGAATGTTGAAAATGTTTATTAATTGTTTATTTCGCAAAATATAATTTAAAAACAATTTTGACAATCTTATGCCCAGTGGACTGTGTTTTTCTGGCTAATCGTAGCCCCAGCCTCTGAAAACAGCTGCTCACTGGACACCGACGTGGCTTCGATAGGAAATCTATAATCGCTAGTTTGTACAGCCCGGGAAATGAACCTTTCATGTCATCCCACATTTCTAAAACATCTGCTTTTACAGGAGACGACATAAACATGTGAAATTCTGCTTCTTCTGTTTTCCTTACATCCACCATCTTGCAGTCCCCTGCCCTTCATCAAATTCATTATTCGCTCTATCCACGCCTTCTTAGGCCTTTCTCTTTTCTTTCCTCCGATTTGGAATTCGCTCCAAACTCCTAACTGGCAATCTTTCTTCATTCATCCTCTTCACGTGTTCAAACCATTGTAACTGTTTGTTTCCCACAAACTATAAAATTGCTTCGTTGAAGTTAATTTTGTCTCGGATAATAGTGTTTCTGATCCTGTCTAATTTAGAGCATCTTGCAGGTCTTCTTTAAAAATTAATTTCTGTTGATTGCAATTGTGACTTTAATTTGGCATTTATAGTCCTCGTTTCTGCTACATATGTCATTATACTTATTACTATTGATTTATAAATATGGATTTATTTGAATATCTGTTTATCTTACAAAATTCCATTCAACATTGCTACTGCAGATCGACCTTCCTCAACTTTTAAAAACATTAATTAACTATAGGGACTAGCCCCATCGTCAAACATTTACAGTGACTATTTAACTCATGCCCCAAATGGGAGTCAATGACCAATCACATTTCAATGATTTTTTATTTACAACCTATCACAGTCGTGTTTCGCCTAGAATTTACCAACTAAAGTTTATCATAATAAAGAAAGCACCTCCTTTTAACATTCTGAATATGTCATAGCATTATTTTGCAGTGACTGACTCTCCAAGAAATACGGCTACCAGATTGTATATATAATGCATGAATGTTAACACGTAGAGCATGCAGGAGTTAATATAAAAACATTTGTAGCAATTGATTATAGGCCCTACCACCAAAAAAAGAAACCACTGTTTGCGATTTCTTAAATGTATTTTTCCCCAGGTAATAACATTTTCAGAAAAATATAATTGTCATAGGACATCAGAAATGAATTAATATACAGTTTGATGTGTTTAATTGTTTCTCCACTAGAGTGCATTCTTACAATATTGCGTTTTCTTGGCAATAAATAATATGATCTGGTTGCAGTGATGAACAAAATAAGTAAATGGAGCGTACCAATCGTTTCTCATTTGATTTCAAACATAGCCGTTTACATTACATATATAAATATTTTAAAATAACTATATTTAAATAATGATTTGTGAGTAAACAGCTTTATTTTATTCGTTAAATAGTCCTAACAAATGCCACTCTTGATTTCTAAATTCTCCAGATAAATTCACTCCTCACTTCGTGAGTCGTGAATTTATCGATAATTTGGAACTCACTCGTGGCATTACTTATGATCATTACGTTAAAGTTGTTTCAACGTAAGGTCCCAAATTGATGTATTTTTAGAACTCAAGAAATGACATGTGTTGGTAAGTGCTTACAACGCATAGAATAATCAGTAAACAAAAGTAAAAATAAAACTATTTATTTATAGGAATTATTACTTTGTTATTAGGACCAATATCTTTCGAGATGGAATAATTTGCTTTGTTATATGATTATAATTCGAATATAACACTATAGTTATTTCTATGTCACTCTATCTATAATGAAAGTTGAGCCTTAGCCTCTCCCATGTTAAGAGTCACTAGACCAAGTTAATTTAGTTACCTTATTTGTCACAGATGCCATTAATGGTATGCGGTCAACCCCACCGACTCAATGAGACATCTAGCAGGAAACTAAGGTATTACTAGGTCGTTCAGCTCGGTAAATTTTGCTTAGAGGCCTTTTTATTCAGGTTTAAGGATCTTCTACAAGCCTAAAAATCTTCAGACTCGGGACCCATGGCTTAAAATCCCTCCCGGAGGACTTGGTCATTGGATTTTTCCGTCCTAAAAAATACATCGATCCCGACCGGGTTTGAACCCGCGACCCTCGGGACCGGATGCAAAGATCATAACCACTAGTCCTCCGCGTCAATACAAGTAATTAATTTATTCGTGTCTGTTTACTTGGTACTAATACAGTATTAGAATGGATGTTTACATTCAGAACACATCACCTGAACAGGCAGGGAGTGACAGTGTGCAGTGAAGGTCACGCGCGAGGATCTCTGCAACTTCTGCGTCCCTGCTATAGACTGTCCTGAAATTTTTTTAATCGAACTTCGCAATAATTTATAGTCAGACGCGATTTATTTTACCTCAAAGCAACATAAGTGTAGTTACGCTCTGCTGATGGAGGGGAATGTTTACAAACATAAAAAACTCTTCTGTCTCTGTTGGTTTCCGGTTTGCATGTTGCATTTGAATGACTCTTCCGCATAACAACAATGCGAAGCGTGAATGTACGTATCACCAGTTGCCAAAATTTAATTGAGTGTAACTTTTGTCCCTATTTTAGTAATCCTAAAGGAATGTAGTTATTGAAGTTATCTTTTTAAATATTAATACAAGTAACTTTTTATATCAGTCCCCCTCAATTAAAATAATTTTTGTTTAAAAATACTTCGTTTAGCTCGTTCGAAACATGTTTCATCTTCAGCATGTCATTTGTTACTCTTGCCGAAGATGAAACTTGTTTTGACGACCTAAACGAAGTTTTTTAAACAAAAATCCATTTTAATTGAGGAGGACTGATATAAAAAGGTACTTATATTAATACTTTAAAAAAATATAACCTCAATTTGATTACAATGGATTTTAGGAATATTATTGAAGTTTTTCTCGTGAAGATATTTTTAATTAAAAAATCACAAATCATCATTGAAGTGTGTGTGTGTGGGGGGGGGTGCGTGCGTGTGTACAAGTATTGTTCTTTAATCATGAGGCAGAAATAAAAAAAAATGAACGGCTCTACCTTCAGAAAAACGTAGGTAAGAGATATGCCGTATATAAAAGAAACTACAAGCATTTATCTTCTCCTTTTTCTTTTTATTCTCGTTTTAAGTCCAACATCTCATTGGATGGCCCAGAGATCTTTTGTCTCATGGACAATAGTGGAACGTGGATTTAAGGATGCTGTGTGGAGCATAATTCGTCTGATAGTGTTTTCGAATTTCACAGTTACACTTTTTGTTTATGTAATCTTTACAGTGGCGTAATGGGATTTTAGAAGTTTTTTTTTTTTTTTGGATTTTCGGTTCGCAAAATTATCAATAAAGACATTCTTCTATTCTAAAAATAATATCGTTTAGATGATTATCCATTTATTTATTATTAAGCTTGTAGTGCTACAGTGTCATCATTAAAAAAATATGATTATAATCAGCTCTATATTTTTTATGTTATGTTTAATCATCATCATCATCATCAGCATCAAGGATTAGATCTTGAGGTCTGTACTGACCTCATGTTAGGATTGGTGTGTCTAACTTTTACTGGATCTTCCTACATTTCTTCGTCTTAGAGGTTTGTAATGAAGAATCTGTTTCATTCTATTGATGTGGTCCATCCATTCATCTCTGTATTGTGCAATTCTATCTAATAGCTTGAATATATTTAGTTCTCTTCGTATATTTTCATTTCTTTTTCGATCTGTTATTGTACAGCCAGCCACATTCCTCGAAAACCTCATTTCTGATGTTTCTATTCTTCCTTCCTGGTTTTTGGTTAAGACCCAGTGTTCCGATCCATATAAGTGTTTGAACCGCCATTGTTTTATAACATTTTAAAAGTGTCTCCTTTCTAGGTAATGTTTAATATTAAGTGAAATTCAAATCCTGCCGGATTTGAGGGTGTAAATTTTCTGAGTTTGGGTTCCTTCGGAAGGGAATTAAAGCCACGGATTCCGTGTCGTAGATTTACGGAACATAAAAGAACCTCTTCCTTAAAAAGAAGCCAGGGCGCAGAATTTGTCGGCCCTTTCACGGGTAGACTTGAATTGTGACGACACTGACCTGAGCTGTAAAAGAGAGTCGTTAAATAGAATAATAAGAATCATTCAATGATGTGAGCAATCATGAATATGGCTACCTAAAAACTCTGGTAAAGTCTGAAGAATATCGAAAAAGTAATAACTTTAACCCATACATATATTTAACTCACAAGGCAATGCTTTTTTTTTTACACAATTTAAGTTGCAAAATTGAAAGAACGTTGGAGTCTAACAGGGGTTAAAATACTCCTGTGAAACATACATTTCGGGAAGGATAAAACAGCTAGACGGAGGCATCTCTAATGAGATTTTTAAGAACTTCAATGGAAGTGACCACAGAAACTCAACTTAAGTAAGCCTATATGCACAAGAGGGAATAATAATACTACTAATAATAATAATAATAATAATAATAATAATAATAATAATAATAATAATAATAATAATAATAATAATGCTTTATATTAGCTGGCAGAGTTAAAGCCATAAGGCCTTCTCTTCCACTCAACTGGGAGAAATATATACGTATAGAGGATATACTTTCAAGGGAACTGTCAACTATTGCTTGTCGAAACCTACCTTGAAATCTCTCCCAGATAAGCGTTGTGATGTACTAAATCCGTGTCCAAAATATTATCTGCCGTTTTTAACTGCAATGCTCAGAAATCGAAGCCAGAATCCAGTAATAGTAACCCACTGTATACGGAGCAGATGCACATCCCTGCTTGACTGTTAGCCTGACATTGTGATGCGGGACGCGGCGCGAACGACAGGTAGTCAGGGTTTTCCAGTCTATCAGTTTTTCAGTTGTGTTATTTCCCTATAGTTTAAAAGAGAGATATGGCGCTGGATTTTAAGTGGATTTTAATACCTTTCAGTAGTTAAAACAGCAGATTTTTTTTGGACACGGCCTTTGTACATCACAACACTTAAGTAGGATAAATTTGAAGTTAGGTTTCGATATGTAGTGGTTGACAGTTCCTTTGTTAGATACCAACGAGAATGGAAAGAACACGTCGAAAAATAGACTCTTCGATATTTCGTAGGTAAACCATGTTTTTCAGATTGCAAGGAAGGAAAAGTAAGGGACGTCTCTGGAGGAACTAAAAAGAAAGCTTCAAAGAATTAGCCTTAGAACTATTTCATAAGCGTCTACTCCGTTATGGAAAAAGAAGAAGGAATGTAGTGTAAAACTATGTAATCAGAATGTTTGGAATTTTCTCACAAAAGAAGTTGTAATTTTACGTGCATCATCTAAAGTTTAATGGTGTTTTCCCGTCAGACTGAAATATTCACTGCTATAAACCATACACGCCATTAAACATCTCATAAACCGTTTTTAACTGTCACGTAGTTCATAAGTTTGAACTTGCCTTATTATTAGTTAGTTGAGAATGAAACAAATTAAGAGCATGTGTCTGTGTGTGCGCGCGCGGGGGCATGAATGCGTGTGTGTAACGTGTAAAGTAGAATTTTTGTCACTCCCAATTGACTACGGGATTATCGTGTAAATACAGTGCTTTGTCAGTGAAACCATTCTTCCTCAATAATACAGATATCTTTATTTTCTCGGTCGTCTATCTCCAATTGCTTGCCGCAACTTATTTAGGCGCATAATCTGATCGAATTAATCCATTTTATTCCCTATGGTCAAATCAGGTTAGTAGATTATTACTAATATGGAAATTTAAAGGAGATCAGGTTGATAATCATGATTTGAGGAGAAAAATATTATACAGGGGATGATTGGAAAACATTAGTTTAGGATAGGGATGTATGGATAGCGTATGTCCACGCGGCAATGCATCTGCTGGTTCGATAGAGCCAGTGAGTTAGTTTAGTTAGTTATGACAAACAATCAACAGTTGAAATAAAGAAAATATTGTTTTATCTAAGAAAAAATGTTGGGTCCCAATATAAAGTGATATAAAGAGACTGGCAGTATTAATAATAATTCCAGGGTGCGGCATGCCTAGGAGGCCCTTAGCCACCAGCCGGCTGCTGGCCTCACATCCACATGTGTCAATCACAGAGGTAGATGATCATCTAGTCAGTGTAAGGGTGACATGTGGTCAGCATGTCGAATCCCCCAGCCGTTATAGCTGGTTTTCTCAACCTGGAACCACTACTTATTGTAGCTACCTAAATGCCTCACGATGCTGGGTGGGCACCGGTCCCATACTGGTCGAAATACCATGAGAACATTTCTTCACCCATGGAGACTCGAACCAGAGCAAGTCCCGTAGCTCTGCGCCAAGACTTCCTGCCTTAACCACTCGGCTACGGCGCGGGACGACTGACAGGATTAGAAATGTGAGTATGTAGACGTATAGCAAATATAAATTGGACAAACGGGTAAACAAACCAACAAAATATAGAAGAAGATAGGTTATCAAACCATTCTTCTCTCCTTGCTTTCTATTTCTTGATATTCATGTTGCATCTTCCAAACCAGCTTTCCGGTCTTCCCATTATCTCCCCCCCCCAAAATTACCTTCAGAAATTGTTTTAAGGAAATTATTGTAATAGAATATGTGGCCAAAATAATATTTTTCTACCAAGAATTTGGAAATCAATGATAGAAAAATATCCCTTTTGGTCACAATAATGTAGCACTTTCGTGGGATTTCGTCTTTATGTTGTATCGGCGTAAATTATTACACACAGATGTTTAAAATCTCACAACCACTTTATGTACTTCTACAAATGATCAGTAGTAAATTAATCACAATTTTCGCCAACAATTAATCTCGTTTCAAAGTTTATTTGTTTTACAATTATTTCACAGTTTCATATGAGTTCCCTCACTAATAATATAATTTGTCCTTTCCTTGTTCACTATATCGCCGCTAATTCACAACTGACTGACCTATGTCGTCGCTACATAATATTATATATTTCTAGGCTTAAGTTTGAGACACTTCGAAACATAGAAGCTTCTGGCCACCGATCTTTGTCGAAAGAGGGAGATGTCGGTAGAGACGTCTGGAAAGAGAGTCTAGACATTTCGGTTATTTGCATGGGTCTTTCGACTCGCGAGTCGGTGACTCGGAAATCTATTCCAACCAATGCGAGACCATTATTCTCGCCTTGCTCGCGTAATTTAAACGTTATCATTACGACGCGCCACAATAATTTATTCTTAAACGAATTATTTCCCAGGAAATGACGTTGCAGAAAAATATAATTGACATATTTACATCATAGGACATCAGAAATTAATTAATACCGATAATATTGGTTATAAATTTCTCCACTAGGGTGCATTCTTACAATATTGCGATCCTTTGGCAATAAATAATATGATCTGGTTACAGCGATGAACAAATGAAGCGTAGCAATCGTTTCTCATTGTTTTCAAACATTGGCGTTTACATTAAACATATAAATAATTTAAAATAACTATAGTTAAATAATGATTTTCGAGTAAAGAGCTTAATTTTATTCGTTAAATAGTCCTAACAAATGTCATTCTTGATTTCCAAATGATCTACATAAATTGGAAATCACTCGTGGCATTACTTATGATAAATGAATTGCGGCTTCAGGATGAGAAAATCAGCTATAACTGCTGGGTTTTGACATATTTACCACATGTCACCCAAATACTGGCTCTATGATCATCCACGAAGTGATTAACACGCGGTAGCTGGTAGCTAAGGAGCAATTAGACCTGTTGCAGCATGGAGTGTGGAATCACTCTATCATATTCCCCATTATTTGGTACGAATATATGAATCAATGTTCTATTTTGACTTAACTGTACGCGTTATCTCGAAGGTGCCCCTGACATTGACCTGATCATTCAACCGGGGAGGTACTCCATGTCTTTATGTGGTCAAAATGTATAGCATTTTCATGCTATGCTTGCAGCTTTACTAGGGAATTGTAGGTGTGGTAGCTTCCCGTTGCTTTCCACACTGGTGAAGGATGATGATGATGATAATGATAAGGATGATGATGATGATGGCCATATGATTTCGGGGACCGTTTGGACCTTAAAGTTTTCCTGACATTTGTCTTATAGGTGAGGAAAACCCCCGACCGGGGATCGAACCCGGGACCGCTGCGTGACAAGGCAGCACGCTACCTCGAGACCACAGTGGTGGACATTATATACACACACACACACACACACACACACACACACAATAATATATATATATATATATATATATATATACTAGCTAATACCCAGCGTGCGCTGCTACGCCTAAATAAATGAAAATTAATGTGCTTTTATGTTTAGTTGAATAAGTAAGAGGAAAAAAAAATTATAAATTTATATGTTTTAGATACCCCGTGCTGATTATCTGTCGTTGCCCGGGAATCCACTTATCTCGATCTTCTTGATTTAAATGAGCTGAAATACGAAAATTAATGTGTTTCATGTTTAGTTAGATATGTGAAGGGAAAAATTTATATCGTAATTATTTTTATATACCTCGTGCTGTTTACCCGACCTTGTCCGGGAACCTACTCATCCCGATCTTCTTGGCATAAATGAGCTCAAAGACGAATATTAATATACTTCTTATGATTAGTTGAATAAGTAAAGTGAAAAATAATTATAAATGTATATCGTAATTATTTTAAGATTCCCCATGCTGATTACCCGGTGTTGCCTGGGAATCTACTTATTGTATCTCGATCTTCTTGGCATAAATGAGCACAAAATATGTTATTGTGAGTTATCCGTAAAAGAATGCCCGCCACGTGCTGCTATGCTTGCACAGGATTCTACGTACTTGTCTCGTTCTTCTTGGCATCAATGAAAGACAAAAATTGTTATTGTGAGGCATCCGTAAGAGATAAACATATGCTGTTGCGGACTTTTTTGTAGAGCTTTTTGAGATATTCAATTCTGTGTACATTAATGTTGTGTATTTGTTGTAGTTTAGACAGCGTACGTCATTTAAGCGCCCAAAGTGCTACTTTTTTTTCGCGTTTTCCACAACAAAGAGCGATTTTTGAGGGTATAGGAGTTGAGTAGTGCAACTTTCTTATAGCCTATGTTCATCCCGGGAATCTCCTGAACATTTTGCAAAAAGCCCTATCACAATCGGATCAATGGTATGGCCGCGCATAAAGTACGAACAAACAAACAAACAAACAAACATTCATTTTTATATATTAGATAACATTGGGGCGCCTGAAAGATGAAGTTACAATATCCCGATGATATGATGGATAGTTTAAACCAACGAAATGAAGATATCAAAATTGCATTAGTCCCGAGCCATAGCCGAGTGATTAAGGCAAGACGCCTTGGCATAGAGCTACGGGATTTGCGCTGGTTCGAGTCTCAATGGGGGAAGAAATTTTCTCATGGATTTTCGGCCAGTATGGGACCGGTGCCCACCCAGCATCGTGAGGCATTTGGGTAGCTACAATAAGTAGTAGCTCCAGGTTGAAAAAACCAGCTATAATGGTTGGGGGACCCGAGATGCTGATCACATGTCACCCCTACAGTGGCGGGATGGTCTCAACATGTGTTAACATGTAGATGTGAGGCCAGCAGCCGGCTGGTAGTCCAAGGTCCTAAGCCTATCGCGCCATGGAGTTTTAGTTAGTTAAAGTTGTATTCATTTTACTGCGTCAATAATGCAGTGTTTGCATCCACTTGCATATTCTGTGATTCTGGAGGACAAATAGCCACGCCTTACCCACAGGTGAAGTGAGAAGCATATGTTCCTAGCAGTATTATGATGTCATAGCCAGAACTGTCAGCAAGTTTAAACAAAACACTATACTACCTGCATTTCGCATTATATTATTGTTAAAAGTATGTCGAAATTTCAAATCATATGCGGAACTATACATAAAACATTAAAGAATAAAACAAGAAGAGATACTAGATTGAAGTTTTATAAAACATTGGCAGTTCCTGCATTACTTTATGGGAGCTAAACTTGGATAATGACCAAAAAATTACAAAGTAGAATACAAAGCGCAGAAATGAACTTCCTTAGAAGAACAAAAGACTGCACAAGATTGGATCGGATAAAGAATGAAGATATAAGAACAGAGTTAAATATATATATCCATTGAATGAAAAAATCAAAGAATGTAGAGAGAGAAATGGTTTACACATGTGGAAAGAATGAATGTAACAAGATTGCCAAGAGGAGCATTCAACTACAAGCCACGAAGTTAAAGGAATGTAGGAAGGCCAGTGAAAAGATGGACAGAACAACTGTGAGGCGGAACAGGCAATTTTTGCCTAGCCCGTGAAGTCAAGAAGAAGAAGAAGTTAAAAGTACAAAAAATAATACGATCTCAGCTGTTTTCAATTAATTACAACTTCGGTTAAAACGGTTCGAAAAAGTCTTTCGAAACTTCTTTCAACAACAGTTTTTCAGAGTTAACATTTGCAGTCCTCAACCAGTTAAAACACTTTGTAGATCTTTCGGAACATGTTCCATCATCAGCTTTCCGAAGCTAACATTGTAGTTCTCAACCAATTAAAACAGTTTATAGACCTTTACAAAGTCTGATGATGGAGCGTGTTCCGAAAGGCCGACGAAGTATTTTAACTGACTGCATCTCAGGTACATGTTTTATTGTTTTCTAACGTTTTACATTAACACTGGTTTTAACGGCTTTTAAAAACTAGAAGATTCAGTTGAAGTTATAAATCATATATTTTAAGAATTTGCATCACAACTTCAATCCATAGTAATTCTGCCCGAAGGCAGGTCCTTCACTGCAATCATAGCATTTTCATGCTATGCTTGCAGCTTTACTAGGGAATTGTAGGTGCGGTAGCTTCCCGTTGCTTTCCACACCGGTGAAGGATGATGACGATGAACATATGGTTTCGGGGACCGTTTTGGCCTTAAAGTTTTCCTGACAGTTGTCTTACAGGTGAGGAAAAACCCCAATAAAAACCTCACTCAGAAAAACTGCCCCAATCGGGGATCGAACCCGTGCCCGCTGCGTGACAAGGCAGCACGCTACCTCGAGACCACTGGCGGTGGACCATCACAACTTGATATGATTTATATGTTGTATTCTTAAACCATAATACAATCACATGGCAGTATATCACGTAATAGATTATATAATTTAGACACCCTATTATTTGCAGATGACATTATGTTTATAGCGAATTCAGAAGATGGCCTAGAACGTTCAGTCCACTCTTTTCACCAAATTGCAATAAACTACAACATGGAAATATCAACAGAAAAATCTGAAGTCATGGCTTTCCTAGGAAAAGACCTATTAGCAGTAAAATTATTATTATTAATAAAATATTAGAACAAAATAACGCATTTGACTGCTTCGGATACCAAGTTACATACAAAGAGGAAGAATATTTTAGTCAAAACATTATAAAATTTAATAGAGTAACAAGAATTATAAATAATATTTTCAAGCCAAACACAGTACAGCAACACATACGAACTAGAATTTATAAAACACTGACCTGACCCATATTATGTTACGGTAGTGAGGTCTGGATAATTCGCAATGTAGATGAACAAAGACTAACTGCGGCAGAAATGAAATTTATGAGACGTACTGCAGATTACTCAAGAACCGACTATAAAAGGGATTATGATGCGATTCTCAAAGAATTACAAACAGAATCAATCATGGAATTTGTGTAAAAATACAGAAATAACTGGAAATCTCGCGTAAGAAGAATGAGCAGAATAAGAATACCACGTAAAATCTTAAATTACCAACCACCTGGCAAGAGATCATTGGGCAGACCCTTCAAACGTTGGATTGAGACCCTAACAGACCGCTACGTCTATCACATGAAAGGAAGAAGAAGAAGAAGATCTAATATCAGCATATATATTTTTTCTGCATCAGAGCCAGAATCAGATTCCAGAAGTCTGGATATTCGGTTCACAAAATTATCAATAAAGATGTTCTTCCACTTCAAAAATATTATGGCAATTAATGATTATGTATTTATCTTTTTTATTGTAAACAAAATCTCATTCCAACATGTTCTTTATAGTAGCAGATGACCGAGGTTTCGTCTCTACGTAGTTTCATCGTAAATAATTCACACCGATGTCGTAAAATATTTCACAAATAATCTTATGTACTTCTATAAATTATCAGTTAAAGATCACTCACAATTTACTTTAACAATTATTCTGCTTTTAATGTTTATCTCACACACAATTATCTTATGGTCTCTGATGAATCCGCTCACTACTTCTTTTACACTTCACCTCGCTTATCGCCTCCCAATGCACACCTAAACTAGCCTCCTGCCTTCACTCAAAATATATACGGAAGGGTAGGGAAATTTCTAGGCCTAAAAAAAAAAAACCGCAACTTCCACATGCACCGGACCACGACCGTCCAACATGAAACCAACCGATCTTTCCCGCAGGGAGAGTAGTTGAGGTGCCATAGGAATATCTGGAATGAAGGCCTAGATATTTAGTTGGTTTGCGCGGGCCTTTTAACTCGTAAATCTATTCCGACCAATGGGAGACCACTATTTTCGCAATTGCCCGCGTAATTTAAACGTCGTTATTACGACGCGTAACATAATTTCCTGTTATGTTTAATATAGACCTAACGTAAAATTAAAATCCAGTCGGGATTAGGCTTATAGTGTCTTCGATCCTATATTATACGTGAGATGTTGAGTTTTTTCCTCACTTTACACACAATTCAAGATCGCTGTGATTGGGTTTATAATTGAAGAGGCGGCTTCCAAAAAACCAACTAAGTCAAGGAAGCTTTGTGAATTTTACACAAGACGAAACAGAGATGCTTAGTGTGCTATTTCCTATTACATTATACACAGGTCTAATAACAGAATATAAGTCAAATCCAAGTAAGTAAGGTCGATTTTAAAATGTTAAAATTGACGGGGTTTTCCAAATCAAAGGACATCTCAACACAAAAAGTAGGAGGTCATCTGTTGTTTCATTCCAAGGTAGGTGCGCATGCGCTCTGGTTATCGCCCACAATACTGCAATATTTTCATGAGTTAGTACAGCGTACTTTTTTTTTTTCGTTTTACACATTGTTTTTCCCTTTTCGTTTTACCTTTTTGTTAACTTTATTTTATTCACACATATAAAACACAAGGACAGGACACACACCCAGACCCAAGGTGGAGATTTAAAATCCTCAATCCCGCCGGGAATCGAACCCGGGTAGCCGGAGTGGAAGGTGAGGACTCTACCGACTACGCCACGGCGACGGACTTCTTGAATTAACCAATATAGGGAAATGTTCTGATTTTTTCCCCCCAAATCTAACTAGATCATGACTTTGTGCAATTTTGAAAAACACGCGCCTATAGCTTGTAAAACATAAACGTAAACAGCACAAACATTTGGTAATGTCATTTCTTTGTTATGACAGATATGGTAAAACAAAATTTACTCGGACATTCATTTCCAACACAATTATTTCAGTTTTATTGCTCCCCCGAAAAAAATATGTTTTTTTGACTTAGTTGGTTTTGGAATCCAGCTCTTCAGTTATGTTACTACTGTGCTTCATGCTTATATTTTTACTTTATATCTAACTTCAAGATAAAGTGTCAGCACTGTATAAATCGTACAAACTTAATGGAAATCTACTATCATCATTAGTGATTAACATCAGATTTGCTCTATTTGTTTTGTAATTTTTTTGCTACTTGATAACTCATGCAACAAAAACAAAATTATAACTCTCCAGATCAGTTTTGGGCTCACATAAATATCCCTAAATTTGTAACCCAATAATAACTTTTGCTTTAAAAAATAATAATGCCCTAAAAAATTGCATTAACCACTTTTTTATATCTACTTCAGAATTGAAGGGATTAGGAGTATGCCTTGTTTCCTCGGTCACAAAAACACAATAAATTTCAGAAGAGGACCGGATTTATGCAAATGAAGTATTGCTACAGTGAGATTCAACCCAAGAAGTTACTGTGTGTTTGGAATAGGGAACTGGGTTGCCATTTTAACAGTATTTTCTTGAGAGAAATTCCTATATAAAACTGAAGTATGCAACACAGCAGGTACAGAGTTGTAAGTTATAGCCGTCCAAGCCACCTCCTCTTAAAGAAAAAAAAAACAGTTACTAGTTGTCACTGAGCTCGTGCGCACCTTGGGGCAGTACGTTGTCGGCTGTTAGTGTCACTATAGTCCCGCTTTGATTTAATTGTGAATTGTTACTTGCCCTACCTCAGTAGCTAGTCGGTTTCTGTAGTTTCAGGGTGAGCGCTGAGACTCCTATCTATAACGGGTTCGGAAGGAGAATTGCGTGGGAACAGACAATCACTGATTTTTTTATTTATTTTATTTTTTATCTCTGCCATTTAAATGCACATTACACTGTGAAGATAAAACTTTTCTGTCCCTGGCCTTCGATATTTCACTAATGAGGACTAGCAAATGACTTATGAATTTGAGCGATTTTCCCTAAGTCCATAATCGTTGTTATAAGACATTTTAATAATAAGTTGGTAAGAGGCATTCGAAAGAGCATTAAGTTATAAGTTTATGATTTGTCTTTTATGAGTTCGTTCAGTGATCCTGTCCATATTCTGAATTGTTTGTAATGGTATCGCTCACACTTTTGGTCGCATATCTTGCATTCACACGAATCACTCGGTTGGTGGAATTTTGTATTTTTGCACATTTTGTGCATTTTGCACGTGTGTTGCTATGCCTATGATTCTGTGCCTTTGTGGTTGGTTACTTCCAGTCCACTCTCTGTTTACCATGGCATCTGTGGCGTAGAAATCTTCGTCGATCTCTTTTTCTCTCTGTTTCTTTTTTTCGATGACTTTCTTATATGGCTCCGTTGCTGGAAGTAGTATCCTTTGCCTCAGGTCCTCTAGGAAGAAGGTTTCTCTGGCTAGCATATAGGCCATTCTATTTGGTGTGTATTTGCTTGCACCTAATGTCTTTTTGATGAATATTGGTTTTACTTTTTCTAACCTCTCCAAATCGCTGGTCGATAGTTTCTCCCATATCAGTTCTATCCCGTAGGTGACGATCGGGGTGGCAAGACATTTTAACTATATAATTTAGATTTTCTTCTTACGAGGTGTTAAGTATAAGTGTATTAATTTGTCCTCATGAGTTTCGTATCGAAGTCAGGACCAATTATTCCCATATATGGTCGTATACCCTAACTCTGATTTTGATTGGTTAGTATATTCAATCACATGTCTTCTTAGGGCGTAAATATTTTATTTAAACTCCCACCTACATTGTGATTTTAATTCTCACGGCTAGGGAGCGTGTTTACCAGTTTGGGCTTTCCGCGATTGTAAATTTGGAGTTAGACGTTTCTCCCAAGCGTGATGTTTCAAGCTAGACCCAGCTTAAGGATTTCAGATCTAATTTGAGGGGTTACATATTTATGACTTATTTTTACTTAGGTTTTCAATCGCTCCTTTGTGAGACTAGTTACCAATATGATATTTCTTTACTTTGCATTTTAAACTATATTCGGTTCATTCCTTGTTTATTCATTAATCATATTCCTTAATCACTATACTAGATCAGGGCCGTATCTTATTCGCCACAACCTGTACTATCCTGTGTGAAAGTGTCGACTCTCATATTTACTATAAAACTAGTTTGCATGCCGTAAAAGAAAAACTGTATTTTTTTAAATGTTTAGTACATAGATTTGGAAAAGGTACTTCTAAAAAAAAAAACCTTGTTTCCCCGCCACCCCTCCCTAAACAAACAACTACCGTTTTGATGAGTTTGGCAATATCTTCTCCCTGTACGTAGGGAGACCACTGGCGTAAGTCCCATAAGGTCCTGTAGTAACATTCCTGGGTTGAATTAGAGTGTACATTAAGGCGTGTTCCCCCCCCCCCTGGCACAAGTTGTTAGAAGACGCTCGCCTCTCGACCGCTGGTGTTCCGAGATCGAGTCTCATTCCTTCCATGTGGGTTTCGTGTTGGACGAAACGGCGCTTGGGCCATGTTTTTCTCGGGGTTCCTCCCGTCACAATTCTCCATACTCATCTCATTTCGTTCATCTACCCCTGCGATGATGCGTCAGGCGTGGTCCTTGTCATTCACAGGCCTCTATATATAGGGGCTCATCTCATCCTCGACACGAGTTGATATTTATTTTATTGCTAAATTTAGTAGTAGTGGAATTTATTGATATTTTGTTTTATAAAGAGACATATACAACAAAGGTATGCATGGATCTGTTTGACCTTCAGCCTATTTCTGTTCCACGCTTAAAGAACAGTAAATCCGACACACAAGAACAACGTTTAACTAAACAAATTTCTGAGCAAGTCAAATTCATGGTATTATTTTGCTGGTTACGGAATACATATTAAATTTTTAATTAACTCATCCAGTTACGTTCCGAGAAAACAAACATGGCGGTCGCTAGACCTTTTTTTTTATAGCTTTTAGGTAAACTCCCATTTTTAAGGATTTTGGTGATTTTTTGAGAATACCTTCATCGTTATTTTTTAATGGTAGGCTATATGCCGAGTATCGTTGCGAAAAAAATTAAAATTACGGCCACTAGAGCGATTTTTTAATTTTCGCTCCTAATGTCCAGTTTTGGTGTTTAACGAATTCAACTTTACTTTGTGTATTACCGTATATAAACTATAGATAGATACGTAGGCTTACATATATTCATTGTTTTTAAGCCTACTTTATGTATGAGTGTAAATGTGTAACCAGGCCCGTATGCACTGTAAATGAAAATGTATTTTATTTCTTTGGAAAAAAAATATTATTTTTTTCTTAACTGCAACCCCTACAACATTAAGACACACACACACACAATGTATATATAGAGTGTAACAGGACCTCACCGACAAAATGCTAGGATGATAGGCCATGCAGAGAGGATCATTTTTTGTGAAGGAACATATAATCGTAAACACGTCGTTTATGAGTTATGCGCAGATGAAGGTGTTCACCCGTAAGGGTCGGAATTGAATACAAACAATTTACACGTATCATTTTTATTGAAAAAGACATGTTTTTACAATAAATGTTCAAACTATAAGTGTTTGACGAATTCAAAAAGAATCCTGCCATGATCAGCCGTGCTGGCCGATCGTTGCTGCGACGATATCAAACACGCAATGAGGCACAGGTCAAATGTTTGAACACTTATTACAAAAAACATGTATTTTTCAATAAAATGATACGTGTACAATTGTTTATATTCAATTCCGACCCTTACGGGTGAACACCTTCTGCGCATAACACATAAACGACGTGTTTACGACTATATGTTCCTTCACAAAAAATGATCCTCTCTGGATGGCCTATCATCCCTTTCATTTTGTCGGTAAGATCCTGTTACACCCTGTATATATTATAATGTATGTATACTGAATAAAAATGGAGTAATAGAGTGCTTTATAATTTATTTTTCTCATTCGTTAGTTCATCATCCGTAAATTTGCATTATGTTTTAACGATTGGCATTCCTAAACTTCATTTTAAAACACAAATTATCTCGAAATTCGGATGTTCACTTTTTGCACCGTACCCGAAATAAATAACATCTGCTAAAACAAAATTCAAAATTCTCATGACACAGCATTGATTTTAGTTTTAAAAGTTTTCATTTAATTATTATTCCCATGCACTAATCTGTTATGCATAGACTTCAGGACATTCAGTAAAATATTATACATTTACTATTAAAATTGTAGATCCTATTTTGTTTTGAATATGTAGAAACATAGTGAAAATAAAAATGTGTGAGAATATTTTTTTTAAATTTTTCTTGCAGTTGAAGTAGATTCCATAAGAGACATTTAAAGTGCGAAGCCTTTTAAACATGACGTAATTCGGGCACACTTAGAAGTGCCTTAGAGAGTTGAAAGTTCGCAAAAAATATATTTCAGCGTGAGTTCTATTTTTTTATCCACAATCTCCTTAAATCCTTTATCCAAATGTATTATTATAATTCACTAAATTTAACTAAATTGTAAATAATTTTATATATTTTTTTTCAAAACTGAATGAACAATTTAACACAGTTGAGGACGACGATACCTGCCAACAGGTATATATTTTAATTTTATCTTATGAATGAACATGTCCACTTAATTTTTTTTTCAGAAAAAGTCAAAAACTTATATCTCCTAAGTTTTTATTTAAATTTGTTTCGTGAAAACATCTACGCTAACACCCCAATTTGAATGAGATGAGTTCACAACAAACTATTATTAATACATAATATTATAACAATAAATTAATTAGTTTAATAGCTCCAAGAAATTCGAGATTATCCTTTTCAAAATATAAATATTAATTAACCCTGACACACAAGATACAAAATTAAACAAACAACAATAATATTTATGTATTTTAAAATACATAACGATAGCCGTGAAAGTCATAATCAGTATGTAATAATATTTATTAGTTTATCCTTAATAAATACTAAAACAAATTATTATATTTAACGTATTTATTAATTTAAAATATTCATAAAATTATTTATAATTTATTATTTAAATATTTTAAAATAATAAGTACTCAGAGTCTATTTTGGTTTATACATTATTTTAACCTAATATTTTTAATTGCTTTCTTCTGTTTGGTTTTAATCTACTATGTATATTCACACACAGTGTTCTGCCAAGAGCAGGTCTTTCACTGCAAACTCAGCATTCTCCACCCTTTCCTTAACTCAGCTTTCCTTTTTGACTAAATATAATACGTTTATATTATTTTCATGGTATATCATTCTACATTGCATTAAATCTTTGTTAGAATAAGTTTTATATATTGAAATTTCATAAATGTGTTTTGATTTATATTATTATCTAATGAATTTAAATAATTTCTTCAGCTTGGTATTAATCTTTTACATAATATTTAGTTTATATCATTCTCCTTTGCATTAATGAATTGTATGTCATTATGTGTTTTACATTTTGAAACTTTTCCCTAAATTTAATTTTTTCATTATTTCATAATGTCCTCAAATCCATTCTTCTGTCTGGAATTAAACTACTCTATTCCCCTTTCATTGCTACTTTTATTTGTATGTGTCATAAATGATGTAAACATGAAACTGGCCCCTAACCTTACAATGTATATTTCTATTTGTATTATTTCTGTGACTGAACTGCACCCGAGCACGAGCACTTGCTCATTCGGGTGTCAGTATCATGCATAACATTTATTTGTAAATAAAATTTATTCTTATTCTTAATTAAATAAGTTATATTGTATCGTACAATATGATTTTCAATGTAAATATAAAAAAGTGATCTATCGTAATCAGTCAATAACTGCTTTTTTACACAATCAGCTTTAAAAAAAACACTCTTTTTCTCCTTCAGGTATCACTTCTTCACAATTACGGAATAAGTTTCGGCAAAGATGTTTATGGACTTACGTTTTTCAGGCCCATCCACAACAGACGGAGGTTTAGGAAGGGATTCTGGACGTCTTGTAGACTGACGCCTAGGTGGTGATTGTGGGGTGTTGGCTTCATTTGGCTTGAAGACGGCCTGGAAAGACGAGAAACACTTGCCCATGTCACTACACTGCACTTGTATAACTAAACTTCACTGGACGCGCGCTCACAGCGTTCTGCGGTGTCCCCCACCACTCTATCTTATAAATCCTCCGTCACCATCTTCCATACTAGGCGTCACTGTTTTTCTCCATTATTGTGCACCGGTATAGTGCATATCTATGATGTAATGTCGGATACACACAATGTGCAATGTCCTACATACGACATCAATCCCTGCCTTACCGTTATTTATCAGAATTGCAACGTTCCCAGTAGTAGGACACAGAGGATATCCCTGTTACCGTATACGTGACAAAATTCTGATATACAGAATATAGTCAAATACAGCGAACATCTTATTATTGAGAAACTAGACAGAGGATGGATAATGTTCAAGATCCGGGCATTAAAAAACAACTATATATATTCTGGCTATTTCAGAATAAGTATTACAGACTTCTAGGGGTTGTAGAGGGGACTTAGTAGATAACGTTTTGATAAGGAACCCATGTCCGAAAACGTAACATTTCGATGTATAAGTTTGAAGATCGAAACACAATGGCCTGATATAGTGTGTATTGTCTTTCAAAATAAGTATAACAGACTTCTAGGATTTGTACTATACCTATCGAGTCGGAGGAAGATCGCGAATTGTATCGGTAGTAGAAATTATTGAGCAGACACCCAGGTCTTGTTGGCCTGTGTATGAAACATGCGTCGCATGTACACTATGTGTAAAGAATAACAGGGTCGCCACGTGGAACCACACTTGTAGCACAACCCCTAGAAGTCTGTAATATTTATTCTGAAACACAAGACACACGATATCAGACCATTGTGTTTCGATCTTCAAACCTATTTTATATCGAAATGAGTTCCTTACCAAAACTTTATCTTCCCCTATACAACCCCTAGAAGTCTGTAATACTAATTCTGAAATAACCTGTGTAGCCTATATAGTTGTTTCTTAATGCCCGGATCTTAAACATTATCCATCCTCCGTCTAGTTTCCCAAAATAAGATGTTCGCTGTATTCGACTATCCGACTTTTTGATACTGTATTACTTAGCGCTGTAGTAGACATCCCTTGCCCTTGTCCGGTTGTTTGCACCGGGTACTATGGAGAATTATTGTAGTAGTTTAATTTATGGTGTTGTGCGGCCAACTAGTCGTGTGTGATAGTTAGATGGAACATTGTCATATTTTTCTTCGTGGATAATCAGCAGAAAGCGGAATCTTTCACAATGTCGAAGGCTTACTTGTATTGATATAGACCAGAGTCGTCCAAACATATTTGTATCGCGGGCCAAATTGGAGAAACATCAAGGTGGCGCGGGCCATAAGCCCTGTTACAGCTGTTGTGGATTATTATTATTGTTATTATTATTATTTATTCTTTATTATTATTTTTTTATTGCGGATGAGCCCATGTAAGACTACGCAAAGTACTTAGAGGCGTTTCCTTTGAGCCCAAATTTCTTTCATTATTTTCCTATGAGCTTGTTTTTATCGTCTGTCCAAGTTGTTCCAGTTTTTTTCTTCGGTTTGTCCTCTTGGTCAACTTGCCACTTATTCACCTTAATTCTAAATATATCTCTGTTTGGGATATCTTCTTTATAATTCCTGCCAATTTCAAGTCATTTTTGACTTCATCAATCCACTTCATAGTATCTACTGGAGCTTTACTTCTGTTTTCGTAGAATTCCATTATCTGTTTTGTAAGCCTATTTGAGTTAATTCGTTTAATATGGCCATAAAATATTAACCTTCGTTTTCTAATATCACTATGAATATCTGTATATATTTTTATTTCCTTTTTACTTCTGAGTCTAAATGCTTCACCTATGACTTGTGGGCCTAAAACTTTTCTTATAATTTTGCATTCTTTTTTCACTATATTTTCGATATCTTTTTTTTTGTTCAAAATTAATGTTTCTGCTCCATAGAGGCACTTTGGTTTAATTACAGTGTTATAGTGTCGTAATTTTGTATGTAAAGATATGCATTTTTTATTATAAATGTTGTGAGTAAGCCGAAATGTTGTTTCCATTTTTTGGCATCTACGTTTATTGGCTTTAGTTTCAATTCCATTTTCCTTAATTATTTCACCAAGATATTTAAATTGTGAAACTCGTTTAATTTTTCCATATTTGGTTTCCAGGTATTTTGGTGTTTGTTTATTGTATGAAATATATTCGGTTTTTTCAAAAGATATCTGCAGACCTACTTTCTCTGCAATGTCATTTAATAATTCAATCTGTTTTTGTGCTGTTACAACGTCACGGGTTAAGATTGCTAGATCATCAGCATATGCTAGGCAATCAATCTTCAATTTTCCTCTTCCTAATATGATTGGTTGATTACATTTAAAAATTGTTTTCTGTTTACGCAATTCTTGTATTACTTTATAAAGAACACAATTGAAGAGTAGTGGAGAAAGTCCATCTCCTTGTCTTACACCTGTCTTAATTTCAAAGGATTCTGAAATTTCCCCCATGAATTTAACTTTAGCCCTTGTATCTGTTAGTGTCTGTCTAATAAGTGCAAGAGTTTTACGGTCTAAACCTTGCTCTTTCAATATTTCAAATAGTGATTCTCGGTCAACCGAATCGTAACCTTTTTTAAAGTCAACAAATATACACACTAAATCATTGCTACAAATTCTCTGGTGTCTAAGGATTAGCTTAAGGTTCAGGATTATTATTATTATTATTATTATTATTATTATTATTATTATTATTATTATTAAAAGCATATGTTGATTTAATTATAGATTTGAAGTACTGGAATCTTCAGATGACAATGTGGCAAACGAAGAAGAAACTGATATAGGCCTAAATAAAGAATGGGAGGCTATAAGAGATACTATTAAATTGTCAGCATCAGAAAGCATTGGTTATTTAAAAAAGAGGAAAAAACAAGAAATGGTTTGATGAGGAATGTGCCGACGTTGTAAAGCTAGCAAAAATGAAATTGTTACACTAGCCAAATGAGGTAAATTTAGAGCAATTGGGTAGTATTAGACAGGAAACCACCAGACTACTAAAGAGTAAAAAGAGGGAATCTCTGAGAGAAAAGATTAACGATCTTGAAATTAATGCAAAAAATAGGAACATTAGAAAATTATATCAGGGAATTAGTATAGAGAAGAAAGGGTTTTCAGTCTAAAGCAAACATAATTCGGAATGAAAATGGGGATATGATTGCAGATTCCAGGAGTATATTAAATAGATGGAAAAGTTACTTTAATCAGCTATTAAATGTACATACAGAACAGGACATTGAGGAGGATAAGTTACAGAGAGCAGAACTGCTAGTTGCAGAACCAAGTGCATTAGAGGTTGAAATGGCGATAGAAAAGTTGAAGATGTATAAAGCATCAGGTTCGGATGATATCCCAGCAGAACTGATAAAAAAAAAGGGGGAGAAAAATTGATGGACAAGACACGCCGGTTGCTTAGTATGATTTGGGAAAAGAAGCTATTCCAGCTGAATGGAAAGAATCGATTATCGTAACAATTTATAAGAAAGGAGATAAAACTGATTGCAACAACTACAGGGGCATCTCTTTATTTTCAACTTGGTACAAAATTCTAACAGATATATTAGTGAGCAGACTTACTCCCTATATTGATGACATTCTAGGAGATCATCAATGTGCATTTAGAAGAAACAGGTCTACATAGATCAGATTTTTAGTATAAGACAGATTTTAGAAAAGAAATGGTACTGTACATCAAATACATGTAGACTTCAAAAAAACATTTGATTCAATTAAGAGGGAGAAGTTATATAGTATCCTGCTAGAGTTTGGAATTCCTATAAAGTTAGTTAGACTTATACGAATGTGTCTAAATGGCACAAAGAGTAGAGTGCGTGTGGGCAAACAGTTTTCAGACACTTTTGAAATCCAGAATGGGGTTGAAGCAAGGAGATGCACTATCTCCTCTACTAATTAATTTTGTACTAGAGCATGCCATCAAATCTTTAGAGAATGAGGAAGGCTTACAACTGAATGGTATTAATAAGCTGTTAGTTTATGCTGATGATGTAGTATTATTGGCCGATAGCGAGGAGATACTAAAGGCCAACACGCACACATTACTGAGAAACACTAAGGAATTAGGACTGGAAGTAAATATCAATAAAACATATGGTCACATGTAGAAATGCATTATATAATGGAAATGGACAGCTAATGACAAATGAGGGAAATTTTGAGGAAGTGGCTGAATTCAAATACCTAGGAACAATAATCACAAATAGGAATGAGATGCACAAAGAAATTAAACATAGGCTCAATTCTGGAAATGCGTGCTATTATGCATTGCAGAGACTTTTGATGTCCCAACTCCTTTCAAAAAACGTTAAACTGAAAATATATAAAACTATTATTCTACCAGTTATATTATATGGGTGCGAAACATGGACTCTTACTTTAAGGGAGGAAATGAGATTACGAGTTTTTGAGAATAAAGTTCTTAGGAAAATTTTTGGACCAAAGAGAGATGAACAGACAGGTGAATGGAGAAGACTATATAACAAAGAACTACATGGTCTTTATAGGAAACCAGATATAATAAGAACAGTTAAGTCTCGTAGACTGCGATGGGCAGGACATGTTGCGCTTATGGGGAATGAAAGACGTGCATGGAAGCTTCTTGTAGGAAAACCAGAGGGAAAACTCCCAGTTGGTAGACCAAGAATGAGGTGGGAGAACAACATAAACTATGATTTGAGGGAAGTAGATTATACAGGGAATGATTGGAAAGCATTAGCTCAGGATATGGATGTATGGAGAGCTTATGTCCGCGCGGCCATGAACCTACGGGTTCGATAGTACCAGTAAGTATGTAAGTATATACTGATTTACTACTTTTCTTGTTATCGTTATAACATTTTGCCTTTATTCAATGGCCCAGGTTGTCATTTCGACATTTCTGGTGTTCTCTCCTGGTTTTGCTTAATTGTAAACCACTTCTAAAGTTGGAACGCCTAGAAGACAGAGTTACTTTACCCCGACTATTTAACTCATGCCCCAAATGGGAGTCAATGACCAATCACGTTTCAATGATTTCCGTTTTACAACCAATCAGAGTCGTGTTTCACGAAATAATTATCAGTGTTAGGATTATCATATATTAAGCAAAGCTCCTCCTTTTTAATATTCTGAACAGGTCTGACCGTTATTTTGCAGTGACTGAGCCTATAACAAATACGGCTACCAGATTGTATATAATAGTGCTTACATGTCAACATTTGTAGCAATTGATTATACCACCAAAAAAAGAAACCACTGTTTGCACTTTTCTTAAATGTATACGACATCAAAAATGAATTAATATACAGATTGATGTGTTTCATTTTTTTCTCCACTAGAGAGCATTCTTACAATATTGCGTTCCTTTGGCAATAAATAGTATGATCTGGTTGCAGTGATAAACAAAAGAAGCAGTAGAAGCGTACGTATCGTTTCTCATTTGTTTTCAAACATCGCCGTTTACATTAAATATATAAATATTTTAAAATAACTATAGTTAAATAATGATTTGTGAGTAAACAGCTTAATTTTATTCGTTAAATAGTCCTAACAAATGCCACTCTTGATTTCCAAATTCTCTAGATAAATTCACTCCTCACTTCGTGAGTCGTGAATTTATCGATAATTTGGAAATCACTCGTGGCATTACTTATGATGATATGATGGGTGATAAATGATAATGAAGCGCCAGGAGAGTTCTTAACCTAAATTCCAGACCATGGGCAACCACAGGATTGATTCCGTTAAGGAAAAAGTCCCATGATTTGACCGGGAATCGAACTCGGGGTCTCATGAAACGCTGACCACTAGCCCATGAGGTTGATCTCGTTATAACATATTTTACAAGTTCTTGTTCCATTACTGATAGACCAATATTATAGGCCTACCCTCAGTATGTTATAATTTATTAGAATGCTATAGGCCCACCGGGGCCGGATAGAAAGTGATGGATAGCCGTAGTTTAGCGTCGTGTGTATAGACTATAGGAGAATACGCCCGAGGGGGTGGGATGGGGTGTATCACAAAGCTGCATACCTATCAGACTATGAAGAGAGCTGTGCCATGTAGAAAGACAGACGCAGTCAACAAGTTGTATTTAATAAACAAGTGAAATTATTGTAGAGTACGTCGGTAGTTGTTATTGCGCCTATCTGATCTTACGTGTAGTGAAATGCTACAAAAACCAAAACTAATGTGCATGCGATGGGGTAATCTTTGTCTTAAAACGTTTCATTGCCTTGCAAGCAAAGCATAACCTTTTTAAGTATATTTTATTGTATTATGCACCTCGTATATTGCTTCCTAATGTTTATATTACAGACGAATCGGCCGATAGATATGCAGACAAGTGATACACCCCATACCACCCCTTCCGATCGCTATTGTACAGTCAATATCAGTACAAATAAGTCCGGCATTGTGGAACAAATTTCGTTCTCTAGTAATCTGGCATATACTTCTTTGTCTTCGAGGATGATGTTCCATTTCTTGCTAGCTAAAACTATTAAACATTTTCGTGTTGTATTCTTTTTTAACTTCCGTTTTCTATTTCTAGTATTAGCGAATTCCCAAAGAATTAAAAAGCATGAAAATACTTTTCTTTTTTTTTACTAATCTTCAGCGATTCTATCTAGTAGACACCAAAAATTATCATGTCCAATATATATATATATATATATATATATATATAGTCCACCGCTGTGGTCTCGAGGTAGCGTGCTACCTTGTCACGCAGCGGGCCCGGGTTCGATCCCCGGTCGGGGCAGTTTTTCTGGGTGAGGTTTTAATCGGGGTTTTTCCTCACCTGTAAGACAAATGTCAGGAAAACTTTAAGTCCCAAACGGTCCCCGAAATCATATGGCCATCATCCTTATCGTTATCATCCTTACCATTATCATCATCATCATCATCCTTCACCGGTGTGGAAAGCAACGGGAAGCTACCACACCTACACAATTCCCTACTAAAGCTGCAAGCATAGCATGAAAATGCTATGATTGCAGTGAAGGACCTGCCTTCGGGCAGAATTACTATGGATGGATATATATTTTTCTTTTCATATCATATTTGCCTTCATTGCCAAATGTCAAAAATATATTTATAATATCTATATATAAAAGCGTTACTGCTATAAAGTAAATATTCTCTTTAAAAATTTGCTTAACTGTTATGTTAGCCGCGAGATGGCAGTTGGAATAAATTTCCGCTACCTCTTGTGTGAATTGAGAATACTACATGTATAAGAAAATTGTATGCTTGTATTGGAATTCTTGGGTAGCACAGGTGGTTAGAGCGCTAAAGGTACAGACTTTAGAGACTCGAGTTCAAATCCCGACTCAAGCATGCGTGCCTGTGTGTGTGTGTGTGTGTGTCCGGTTATCGCTCTAACAGCCGCAATGTTTGCTTCGTCGAAAACAAACTCGGCATATAGTTATTAATTTTAAAAAGTAAAGTCGAACCAGTAAAATATGAACGTTAGATTTAGGAGTTCACCTGAAACGATAATTTAAAAATCGCTGCCTCATTTTTCGATGTTTCACAACGAAATTCAATATATAATTTAAAATACACCCAGAAAGTTATTCTCCAAAAATCAGGGAAATCGGAAAATTGAAAACTATCTAGCTATCGCCATGATTGGTTCGTCGTAATGTATACCTTACTTACTTACTCACTGGCACTATCGAACCCGTAGGTTCATGGCCGCGCGGACATAAGCTCTCCATACATCCCTATCCTGAGCTAATGATTTCCAATCGTTCCCTGTATAATCTACTTCCCTCAAATCATAGTTAATGTTATTCTCCCACCTCACTCTTGGTCTACCAACTGGGCGTTTTCCCTCTGGCTTTCCTACAAGAAGCTTCCATGCAAGTCTTTCATTCTCCATGCGTGCAACATGTCCTGCCCATCGCAGTCTACGGGACTTAACTGTTCTTATTATATCTGGCTTCCTATAAAAACCATGTAGTTCATTGTTATGTAGTCTTCTCCAGTCACCTGTCTGTTCACCTCTCTTTGGTCCAAAACTTTTCCTAAGTACTTTATTCTCAAATACTTGTAATCTCCTTTCCTCCCTTAAAGTAAGAGTCTGTTCACCTCTCTTTGGTCCAAAAATTTTCCTAAGTACTTTATTCTCAAATACTTGTAATCTCCTTTCCTCCCTTAAAGTAAGAGTCCATGTTTCGCATCCATATAATATAATTCGTAGAATAAGTTTTATATATTTTCAGTTTAACGTTTTTTTAAAAGGAGTTGGGACATCAAGAGTCTGTGCAATGCATAATAGCACGCATTTCCAGAATTGAGCCTATGTTTAATTTCTTTGTGCATCTCATTCCTATGTTTGATTATTGTTCCTAGGTATTTGAATTCAGCCACTTCCTCAAAATTTCCCTCATTTGTCATTAGCCGCCCATTTCCATTATATAATGTATTTCTACGTGTGACCACATATTTAGTTTTATTGATATTTACTTCAAGTCCTAAATTGTATACCATACAGTTGACTTAATCCTTAAATTGGCAACGTATCCTGTAAGATATATTAGTTTAATTCATATACTATTTTTAATAAATTAATTTAAAAAGAATCGACATATATTATTTAAATTAATGTCAAATTATACGTGAGAACCCTTCTGCAAGCCGGGAAACTGGAAAATTTGAAGGAAGATATGAGAAGAAACAAAGTGGATGTGATGGGAATATCAGAAGTGAGGTGGGAACAAAGTGGTGAATTAGTGAGTGATGAATTTATAATGCTTTATTCCAGTGGTGATTCTAGAGGAAAGCATGGTGTCGGTGTTAGTATTAGGACCATGTGTGAAAGAAAAAGTGATATCAGTGCGTTATGTGGATAATCGGATGATAATGGTGAGGTTACAAGGGAAAAAAGTGGACTTGGTGATAGTGCAAATTTACATGCCCCATAGTGGATTAGCAGATGAAAAAGTGGAGGAAAGATATGACAAGATAGAAGAGATTGTTGAAAGAGGAAAGAAGGAGGCATGTGTTATCCTAATGGGTACTGGAGTGCTGTAGTTGGAGAAGGACAGGATGGAAGTACAGTTGGAAGATATGGATTAGGAAAAAGGAATGAGAGAGGTGAATCACTGGCAAGTTTCTGTAAAAGAAATTCAATGATAATTGGAAATACAATGTTTCAACAGCATAAAAGATGAAGTTACACATGGATAAGCCCTATGGACAACAAACGATACCAGATCGACTACATACTTGATATAGGAAAGATTCCGAAATTGCTTGAGAATTGCGAAGACCGTACAAGGAGCAGATATCAATTCAGACCATGTCTTACTAATAGGCGAAGTAGATATTTGCCTGAAGAAGATAAGAGGAAGACAGGCAACAAAGCAGTTTGACTTGGAGAAACTCAAAAATACAAGAGGAAATGAGAAAATTCTAACAAAATTTTCAGGTGAAAGCCTCTACCATGGAAATCTCATATGGCAATACCAAGGAACACTGGAGTCATTTGAAACCTCTATACAGATAGTGCGCGAGGAAACAGTTAGAATACAAAGAGATCAAGAAATTAAAAAACCTTGGGTCACAGAAAAAAATGTTAGAGAAGATCGAAGAAAGAAGAAAATGGAAAAATAGCAATACAGAAGAAGCCAAAAGAAACTACAGGAAACTAAACAACGAACTTAGAAGAGAAACTGACATGGCAAGGGAAGAATGGATGAAGCAGAAATGTGAAGAACTAGATAATCTGGAGAGGAAAGGAAAATATGATTTAATGTACCTGGAATTTAAATACTTGGGCTATGGAAAGGAGAGCAGGAAAACTATGTGGCTTATTGAGGACGAAAATAATGATGAAATAACAGACAAGCAGGGAATTATGAATACATGGGGAAAATATGTAGAAGAGCTATATGAGACAAGAAATCGTCCGCTAACTTGGATATAGAAAATGAAGAACACGTATCAGAAGATGAAAAAGGATTTTCAATTCTGAAGGAAGAAGTTGAACTAGCAATTAAGAAAATGAAAAATGGGAAAGCAACAGGGGTAGATGGAATCCCCATTGAATTGGTTAAATGCTTGGGTGAAGGACAGAAGGAAATGCTGCGTTTATGTAACAAGATATATAAAGAAGATGAATGGCCCGAAGAATTGACTGAGACAGTGTTAATACCAATACCGAAGAAAAATAATGCAAAGCAATGTAAGGAGTTCAGGACTATCATCTTGATATCACACTCTGTAACGATTCTCCTGCGAATACTGAATCGACGTTAAATTCTACGATGGAAAGCGAACTGGAAGAAGAAAAGTTTGGCTTCAGGAAGGGAAAGGGTACAAGAGATGCAATTGGATTGATACGAACAATGGGAGAAAGATATATAGAAAAAGATAAAGACGTTTATGCAGTATTTGTTGACCTAGAAAAGGCCTTTGACAGAGTAAATTTGAATAAACTCTTGAAGATCTTGAACAAAATTGGCGTGAACTGGAAGGAGAGGAGGCTCATAAGTAGTATTTTTATGAAACAGCGAATAAAAGTGAAGGTAGGAGAATAAATGTCAGAGGGAAGAGAAATTGGAAGGGGGTAGGGCAAGGATGCCCTCTATCACCTACTCTTTTCAACATCTACCTGGAAGATCTAATGAAGAACTGCTTCTGCAATACGGGAGGCATAAACATGGGAGGAAGAAGAATAAAGTGCATAAGATTTGCTGATGATATGGCTTTGCTAGCAGAAGATGCAATGACACTGAGGAACATGCTGATGGAGCTAAATGATAAGTGCGAGGATTATGGGATGAAGATAAATATAAATAAGACGAAGGTCATGACTATAGGAAAGAAACCAAGGAAGATAAACATGAGGATTAAAGATGAAGTCATTGAACAAGTGGAGAGCGTCAAATACTTGGGTTGTACTATCAGTAGTAACATGAACTGTTGTCAAGAAGCAAAGCAGAGGATATCAATGGCAAAAGAAGCTTTCAACAAGAAGAGAAGCATTTTCTGCGGACCTTTGGCAAAATAATTAAGGAAGAAGCCAGTGAAGTGCTTTGTGTGAAGTGTAGCATTGTATGGTGCAGAGACTTGGACATTACGACGGAATGAGGAAAAGTGACTGGAAGCTTTTGAGATGTGGATATGGAGAAGAATGGAACGTATAAAATGGACAGACAAAGTAAGAAATAAAGATGTGCTAGACAGAGTGGGTGAAGGAAGAACAATGCTGGAACTCATAAAGAAGAGGAAAAGAAATTGGATTGACCACTAGCTAGGAACAAACTGCCTGCTGAAGGATGCTCTAGAAGAAATGGTCAACGGAAAGAAAGAGGCAGAAAAAGACATCAGATGATAGACAATACTAAAATAATATCTGGTCTTGAGAATGACAGCTTGGCTGTAGAAACTAGTTGACCATTTTAAACATTTATTGGTGAAATGGGCATATTGACTGTATATATATTTTAATATTATATCACCAAGAAGATCAATTGTGTACTAACTAAAATAAATGGTTTGTATGCAGATACAAAAAGGAAAGCTGAGTTAAGGAAAGAGTGGAGAATGCTGAGTTTGTAGTGAAATACCTGCTCTTGAACAGAACACCGTAAATGAATCTAAGTATAGTTCGCCGACGAAGTGAATGAAAGCGCGGGACGAAGGGAGAGAGGGAATTCCAAGCGATAAAATACCAACCCGCCTACAGATAATAGACACAGTCATTACATGTCACGTATCTGTGTGGTTTATTTCAGGTGCATTCTACATATTTATATTTTTATGTACTTTGTATAGTTAAATTTCTTGATGAGTTTAGTTACAGTGCCTAATATTTACTTTAGTTTTAATAATGTCTCGTAAGAAAGGACAAACTATTCACAGTGAGGCAAGGGAGATGGTTAAAAATGTTATTAAAATGTGTGATGAAGAATCGAGATCAGGAGAACTGAAATATTTAATTTCCCAAAAAATTAACGTGTTGCTAAATATTGTGGTATATCAGAACACAGTGTATCCAATATAAGAAAGGAGGGTGTTGTGGCTGGTGAAATTCCATTATGTACTCCAGGAAAAAAGAGACCTCGGGCTGAGAAACATAAATGTCATTGTGACGATTTTGATAGAAGAGTGATTCGAGATATAATTAGGGACTTTTATCATAAGTAATGCCACGAGTGATTTCCGAATTATCGATAAATTCACGACTTACGAAGTGAGGAGTGAATTTATCTAGAGAATTTGAAAATCAAGAGTGGCATTTGTTAGGACTATTTAACGAATAAAATTAAGCTGTTTACTCACAAATCATTATTTAACTATACTTATTTTAAAATATGTATATATTTAATGTAAACGGCGATGTTTGAAAACAAATGAGAAACGATTGGTACGCTTCACCTGCTTCTTTTGTTTATCACAGCAACCAGATCATACTATTTATTGCCAAAGGAACGCAATATTGTAAGAATGCTCTCTAGTGGAGAAAAAATGAAACACATCAAACTGTATGTTAACTCATTTCTGATGTCGTATAATATCATCATCATCATCATCTGCATTCATGGATTAGGTCTGTTGACCCGTTCCGACTTCAGCCCATCTCTTTCTAGGTCTGCCCACATCTCGGGTGCCTTTAGGTTTGTATTTTGTTATTTGTTTTGGATATCTATCTTCATTCATTCTGTCTATGTGTTGCTTCCATTTTTGTCTATATGTATCTATTTTATCAGTTATTGCAAATATTTCAAGTTCCTGTCTTATTTCTGTGTTCTTGATTCTGTCTTCCTTAGTGCACCCTTTAACAGATCTCAAAAATTTCATTTCTGCCGCCGTTATCCTACTTAGATCTTGTTTTTTATGTATCCAGGCTTCTGAACCATAGAGCAGTACCGGTACTGCCAACATTTTATAAAATTTCAATTGGGTCTCTCTTGTTGTTTTGTTATTTAGTGATCGTTTTATCGTACCACATATTCCCTGGAATTTTGCTATTTTATTAGTTATATCATTATCATAATTAAATGAAATGTCACATCCTAGATAATTGAGATGGTTCACCTGTTCTATGATTTTGTTTCCTATTACTATTTTGGATCTGATTTGATTTTTCCCTTGGAATGCCATTACCTTAGTTTTTTCTATGGATATTTTGAGATTATATTGTTCACATATATTATGTAGTTTAAAAATATTCCTTTGAAGTTCGTCTTCTGTATTTGCTATTATTACCTGGTCATCAGCGTATAATAATGTTTTCAAGTAGTGTGTTTTATCTAATTTTATTCCTTTATTTGTTTCTTCGTTCCATTTTTTTATTATATCATTGATGTATAGGTTAAATAAAACTGGAGAGATACTGCATCCTTGTTTAACTCCTTGATTAGTATGAATTTTATTTTTACTTACTTCATTTCTAGTTTTTATAACAAAATTTGTGTTCCAGTACAAACTCTTTATAGCTGCTATTAAGTGTTTCGGAATTCCTTTTTCTTTTAAAATTGTCCAGAGTTTTCCTCTGTCTACTTTATCAAATGCCTTGACAAAATCAATAAAAGCTATGTGTGTTTCCTTGTTATATTCTCTTCTTTTGTTTATAAATTCTTTTATCGTAAATATATTATCCATACATGAACGCCCTGGTCTGAATCCACTTTGTTCTTCTGTTAACATTACCTCTGCTATTTGTTTTAACCTAAATGTTAAGATTCTTGAGTATATTTTATAGCCTTGCAGTTAAAATGCTTATTCCTCTGTAGTTGTTGCAGTCGTTACGTTCTCCTTTCTTAAAAATAGATTGTACTATTGCTGTTGTCCAGGTTTCTGGTATTGTTGCTTGTTTCCAACATAAATTTAAAAAATGTAATAATCTCAGTTTAAAAAAAATTCCTCCATATTTTATTAATTCCATATTAATTCCGTCTATTCCAGCTGTCTTTCTGTTCTTTGTTGTTTTCAGTACTTCTTCTAATTCTTCCATTGTTATCATATCTATTCCTGTCTCACACTCATATATGTTATCTTTAGTTATTTTATTTTCATTATACCACAGTTTTTTATAATGTTCTTCCCATTGTTTCTCCTCAATTACATTGATCTGTATTGTATCTTTTTCTTGTTTATTTAGATGTTTCATTACTTTATAGGCTATTTTTTGCTGCCCATGTATATCGTATTCTAGTCTGCTTATATATCTATCCCAACTGACTTTGTGTGCTTTTTTAATTTCTCTTTTGGCTATTGCACTTTTATGTTTGTAATCAGCTCTTAATTCTAGTGTTCTATTCTGTAAATATTTGTGATAAGCCTCTTTTTTATCTTTTATTATCCTCTCTAATTCTTCATTCCATATTCTTAAACCCTTCTTGTTATATATTTTACATTTTGTTCCTAATGCCTCATATGCTGCTTTATCAATGCTTTCTTTTATATTATCCCATTCTCGGTTTATTTCTTCGGAAGTAGGTTTTAATATTAATTGTTCATTTAGCCTATTCTGATACAGATTTTGTATACTTTTATCTTGTAATAAATGTACTTTGAATGTGGTCTCTTTATTTCTATATTTGTTTTTAGTTTTCTTCCATCCCGCTAATATATTTATTTTTGAGATTACTAAATAGTCCGATCACCGCAGTGAAGCAACATTGGGCGTGGTTAGTACTTGTATGGGTGACTGCTTGGGAACACCACGTGCTGTTGGCATGTCGTATGATGTAAATATGACAATTACATTTTTCTGGATTATTACCTGGGAAAAATACATTTAAGAAAGTGCAAACAGTGGTTTCTTTTTTTGGTGGTATAATCAATTGCTACAAATGTTTTTATATTAACTCCTGCAAGCGCTATGTGTTGACATCCATGCACTATATATACAATCTGGTAGCCGTATTTCTTACAGAGCCAGTCACTGAAAAATAATGTTCAGACCTGTTCAGAATATTAAAAAGGAGGAGCTTTCTTTAATATGGTAAATTTAATATTGATAAATATTTGGTGAAACAAGACTGTGATTGGTTGTAAAACAGAAATCATTGAAACGTGATTGGTCATTGACTCCCATTTGGGGCATGAGTTAAATAGTCAGAAAAAGAAGATAGTTCCGACAGCTCCCAAACTCCTTGAAAAAATTAAAAAAACAATAGACTTCCCCTGGCAAGTAGACACATTAAGGAAGTTGCTACATTCCATGGGTTTCAGATGGAAAAAATGCGGCACTAAAAGAAAGGTTTTAATAGAGCGTCCAGACATAATTTATTGGCGGGCCAGATACTTGAGAACTATTAAAAAGTACAGATATGAAGGAAAAAAATATTATTTATATTGACGAATCGCGGGTGGACAGCAACCTGACGTTCAATACCTGCTGGCAGAGCGATGACATATTGGGTATTACAATGAACACCAGTTCTTCAAACCGCTTAATTCTACTGAATGCAGAGAGTAAAGATGGTTTCATTCCCGGAGTATCATTAATACTCAGGGCTGGACTGGCTACTGGTGATTACCATGGCCAGATGAATGGTGATAACTTCGCTAAATGGATGGTAGAGAAGTTGTTCCCCAACATACCCAGCCCTAGTGTCATGGTGCTCCGTACCACAGTATACAAGAAAATAAGCCCCCATCGAAGTATGCTGTGAAACTAGAAATGATGAAGTGGCTGGAAAATAACAATATACCATTTTCTGCTGAAATGAATAAGTTTCAACTTTTTGAATTAATTCAACGCTTAAAGCCAGCAGAAAAATCCTATTATATCGATAGACTTATAGGAATGCAAGGACACATAGCTCTTCGATTGCCTCTCTATATGTGCGAACTCAATGCGATAGAACTGGTATGGGCTGCAATAAAGAGATATGTTAGAGAAAATAATGTTACTGGTGACCTGTCCCTAACAAGACTACAGGAATTGACTGAAAGTGCGATGAACTCAATCTCACCGATAGATTGGTAGGGCTACGTCAGTCACGTTAGGTCTCTAGAGGATGAATTCTGGAAAAAGGATGGATTAATTGAAGATGTGATGGACAGTTTCATCATATCATTAGAGGAATGGATTCGAGTGGAGAGAACGACAATAGTGAAAATAGTAGTGAGGATTGTTCATGAGACTCGGAACTGGCGAGTCCGCTAAGCTTCTAATGATAATGTACAGTCCCTCGTGATATGAGTGCTGACTAATGAATTCCTATTCCTTTCATACACTTCATCTGTGAACTATACGTAATAATTTATGGTTACGCGTGATTTGATTTCACTGCAGCCCTAGCTGATATCTGAAATTGAGTTTCTCTAACTTAACAAAAGATTTTTCTTTTTTTTTTTTTTTGCAAATACCCCAGGTTGTCTTTTTCGATATTCCTGGAGTTCTCTCCTGGCATGGCGTACTTGTAACCCACTTCTGAGGTTGGGGCGCCTGGAAGGCGGGGTTACGTTGCCCCGATGATATGATGGGTGATGATGATAGTGGTGCGCCAGGAGAGTCCCTAATCCTAAGCTTAATCTAATATGAATATGAATGATGATGATTTCGATGGCCATATGATTTCGGGGACCGTTTGGGCCTTAAAGTTTTCCTGACATTTGTCTTACAGGTGAGGAAAAACACCGATAAAAAACCTCACCCAAAAAAACTATCCCGACCGGGGATCGAACCCGACCCGCTACGTGACAAGGCAGCACGTTACCTCGAGACCATAGCGGTGAACAACAAAAGAAATATCAATCTATAGGCCTACATTTTCAGCAAACCTACAAAATTGAACCATTAAATTGACTTGCTGAGATATTCGCTTTGTTTATGCAGTTCCTGCGTGACAGACTCTTTTTTTTTTGATTGTATCCAATGTAGAAATGTTTTTTTTATGTTTTATAACAGCTTTAATGAATCAAGTAATTAATTTAATGTAAGATCGCTTGGGTATTGTGATTTAATACTTGTAATACAGGTTTTGAATCACAAAATATGGCCACTTTGTTGAAGTGATTTATATAGTTGAGAAATTGTTTTAGACTAGTAGTGATTGCTATTATTTCTCCATCAAAATTGTTTGTATTTGGACCTGCTGATACATATAATTATGTGTGTGTGTGCTTCCATTACCAATAATATTCTCTTAGCGTTAATAGTATACCTCATTTCTCTAGTTCATGTCCTTCACTGAAACCAACATTATTTTTCATAAGTATTGCCACGAGTGATTTCCAAATTATCTAGAGAATTTGGAAATCAAGAGTGGCATTTGTTAGGACTATTTAACGAATAAAATTAAGGCTATTTACTCACAAATCATTATTTAAATATAGTTATTTTAAAATATTTATATATTTACTGTAAACGGCGATGTTTGAAAAGAAATGAGAAACGTTTGTTATGTTTCACTTGTTCATCACTACAACCTCGTCATATTATTTATTGCCAAAGGATCGCAATATTGTAAGAATGCATCCTAGTGGAGAAAAAAATGAAACTAATAAAACTTTTAAAACCAACATTATAGGTTATTAATTAACTTCTTATGTCCCATGATGTAAATATGTTAATTATATTTTACTGGAATATAAATGCCTGGGAAATAATACGTATAAGAAAGCGCAAACTGTGGTTTATTTTTTTTTTGTGATATAATCAATTGCTACAAATGTTTTTCTATTACATCTCGCAAGCACTATCTGTTTACATTCGTGCACTATTATATACAATCTGGTAGCCGTATTTCTTAGAGGCTCAGTCACTGCAAAATAATAAAGTTGGGGCCTATTCAGAATGTTAAAAAGGAGGAGGAGCTTCCTTTAATATGATAAACTTATTTGATAAATTCCAAGTGAAATACGACTGTGATTGGTTGTAAATCAAAATTCATTGAAACGCGATTGGTCATTGACTCCCATTTGAGGCAAGAGTTAAATAGTCAATCTAAACATGAATCTGTATTTTACATTGGCCGGCAGAATAGGATAATGTACCATACTTGATCTGTAACCAAGTAAAAAAAGAAAAAGAGAAGACATTTGTGCAAGTAATATATATAGTCCACCGCTGTGGTCTCGAGGTAGCGTGCTGCCTTGTCACGCTACGGGCCCGGGTTCAATTCCCGGTCGAGAAAGGCTCCTGGGTGAGGTTTCTTCGAGGTTTTTCCTCGCCTTTAAAACAAGGAAGTTTAGGGCCCAATGGTCCCCAAAAATCAACCGGCCATCATAATCATCTTTATAATTAACATCATCATCCTTCATCGGTGTGGAAAACAACGGGAACCTACCACATCTATATTTCCCAAGTAAAGCTGCAAAGCATAGCATGAAAATGCTATGATTGCAGTGAAAGACCTGCCCTCGGACAGAATTATTATGGATGATATATATATATATATATATATATATATATATATATATAAAGCATGCATTGCTCAATGTCAAAAATTTAATTATAACATATATATATTATGGTGAATATCGTTGATATATTGTGGCTGATTATTATTCGTATGATACTGAGGTGGCTCATTATTATTATTAGAGCGCCTAAATCTCTGTAAAGGGAAAATATAGACTTACAATACAATTATTATTATTATTATTATTATTATTATTATTATCATTATTATTTTATACGATTTATTTAATATTACATGCTTCATTACATAGTAATACTACATGCATTATGTACCTCTATGACCATATCAAAACATAAAGTACAGGTTCAACAAAAAATAAAATACACTTCAATGATAATCGATATATATATATATATATATATATATATATATATCGATTATCATTGAAGTGTATTTTGCGTTTTGTTGAACCTGTACTTTATGCCTTATATATATATATATATATATATATAACAACATCATGATTTATCGTTTTTTCCCCAAAGCCCACATTACAACAATGTTTGCGATTTATCGTGTATTTTTTTTTTTCGAAAGCCCGCATTACTCTTTCTCTAAACATATCGTTTGAGCAATAAATAAATTTAATTCAATATACAACATATATTAAAATACTCTGAACGTAGATAAAACATTGTAGACAACACGTTATAGAATTAGGTTTAGTAACTCGCTGCTCACAGAACACTCCCTTCGGTCGTACTCTAACTTGAGCATCTCGTCACTAAACCTTTAGTCTAAACAGGTCTGTAACTAGTCTAAATAACTCTTAGCTTACCCCATTCGATGTGTGCATTATGTTATTTTATTTAACGGCAATCTTCAGCAGTTAAGGTAATTAGCATCACTATTCAAATGTAGCAGACAAGTTTTATCAGAGGCCTCTTTCTTCAGGCTTGAGTTAGTTTGACGTGTCGAATATCTGCCATATGGTATGCACTACGTCATTCGATTGTATCAAGAAGTAGAAACTGTTGTGTAATAGGAAGCAATAGATCAGATGACAGTGACGTTAATCTAAATGACCTTATTTGTAAACCTAAGTCCCAGAATTTATCTCACATTCTGCTTCCCACTTCCGCTGGTATTCCTCAATAGGACAACTTCCTTCAATTTTCCGTAAATTGTTTGGAAATCGATTTATTTGAAAAATATCTCAGGTATTTGGGTTAAATAAATTGTCAATAGATGAGTATTGTGATATTATACACCTATATAATAGGTAATGTTAAACTGCTTGTTATTAAGTTCATATTTCCTCATTATCTAATGGATGGATATGTTTCACAATATAAGAGGTATCTAATATATTGTTGTGCACAATTATTTAACACAGATAATTATGTCAAATATTGGCATACACATCAGTTTCAAGCTATTTGTGATACAATAAATAGAACATTGAATAATAAAGCCCATAAACAAACAAATTTAAAATTTTATAAAACAATGGCTGTCCCTGTCCTTTTGTATGGGAGTGAATCTTGGATTTACCACTACCAAACAAGAAAGTAAAATCCAAGCAGCCGAGATGAAATTTTTAAGAAGAGTAAAAGGCTGCACTAGATTGGACCAGATAAGAAACGAGGATATCCGTGAAGAACTGCAGATCTACTCCATAAAAGAAAAGATATTTAACAACAAGATACAGTGGAAAGAACATGTAGAAAGAATGGAAGAAAGTATATTACCAAATAAAATCTTCCATTATTTTCCAAGAGGAAGAAGAGATGTCGGACGTCCTCCGAAGAGTTGGTCTTAGATCTATTAGTGAAGACGGAACAGGCAACTCTTGCCTAAGCCAGGAAGTGAAGAAGAAGAAGAAGAAGAAGAAGAAAGAAGAAGATTGGCATTACAGAGACTCTTAATGTCCCAACTCCTTAAAAAAAAACATTAAACTGAAAATATATAAAACTGTTATTCTCCCAGTTATATTGTATGGATGCGAAACACGGACTCTTACTTTAAGGAAGGAAGGAGATTACGAATATTTCACAATAAAAATCTTAAGAAATTTTTGGACCAAACCGAAATGAACATACAAGTAAATGGAGAAGACTACATAATAATGGATTACATGGTCTTTATATGAAGTCAGATATAATAAGAACCGTTAAATCCCGTATACTGCGATGGGCAGGACATGTGGCACGACTGGGGAATGAAAGAGAGACGTGGAAGCTTCTCGTAGGAAAATCAGAGGGTAAAGGCCCAGTTGGTAGGCCAAGAATGACGTGGGAGAATAACATTAACCACGATTTGAGTGAAGTAGATTATACAGGGGGTGATTGGAAAACATTAGCTCAGGATACGGCTGTATGGAGAGCTTATGTGCGTGCGGCCATGAACCTATGGATTCGATAGTGCCAGTGAGTTAGTTATTTATGTCAAATATTAGTTATTTTCTATGAGTTTTTTTATGTTATAGTGAATAGTTAGATTACTCACCATCATCATCTGCATGCATGGATTAGGTCTGTTGACCCGTTCCGACTTCAGCCCATCTCTTTCTAGGTCTGCCCACATCTCGGGTGCCTTTAGGTTTGTATTTTGTTATTTGTTTTGGATATCTATCTTCATTCATTCTGTCTATGTGCTGCTTCCATTTAGTTAGATTACTAAAATAGATTTTTTTTTTAATTTCGGAATAAATACAATAATTTTCTGTATTTTCAATTTGTAGTGGTCCTTAACATCTTCATCTGTCAGTCCCAGTTCATTCATACTTCTTCTCACACCATTTATCCAACCATCTTTAAGTCTTCCCTGTCTTCTTTTCGCAATTCTTCACTCCAAGATCTTCTTAGGGATTCTATCAGATTTCATCCTCTTGATATTGTCCGTGACATCTTAGTCGTCTTTCTTCAATTGTACATAACTCATTTCTTTCAAATTTTTTTTTCTAATTTTAACTACTCTATTTTTTTTTTCTAATCTGGACTTCCTCGCTGATCTTCTCCAGTAGTCCGTATCTGTTGCTAATATGTTTTTGCTTAGTACTTTTTAATTTGATTGGTTTTTACAGATTTACAAAAACGCATATGGCAGTGTACCAAGAGCAAAATTATAGAAAGCATTACGTATAGCAAACATTAATGAATCCCCAATTCAAGTAATTTAAGAAATAAACAAGAACAATATATGTCAAATTAAAATGGGGTCACAGTTATCAGAACATTTTGGAACTAGTAAAGGATTGTTACAAGGATGCCCGATGTCACCAAAACTGTATAAAATATATATAGACATTTGTTTAGTAGAATGGTCACGTAAGTGTGCAAGAATGGGACTAGAATTAACAGAAAGAAGATATCTACATCACTTAATTTTTGCCGATGATCGGATAATTATAACACAGGATGGAGAAGATGCAAATTATATGTGTAATCAGTTGTCAACAGCATATCAGAAATGGGGTTTGAAAATCAACAAAAACAAAACAGAGTATTTAACAAATGACCAGATGAATTATATATTGATGGAATAAAGATAAAGAAGAGCTATAGTTTCTGTTATTTGGGATCAATTATAGAGAAAGATGGAACATCAAATAAGGAAATAGCAAAAAGAATTAGTAATGGAAGAAAAGTCATAGGAATATTAAACTCTATACTATGTAATAAAACATAATTAACAGAACTTACTTACTTACTGGCATTATCGAACCCGTAGGTTCATGGCCGCGCGGATACATCCATATCCTGAGCTAATCCTTTCCAATGATTCCGTGTATAATCTACTTCCCTCAAATCATAGTTAATGTTGTTCTCCCACCTCATTCTTGATCTACCGACTGGGCGTTTTCCCTCTGGCTTTCCTACAAGAAGCTTCCATGCACGTCTTTCATTCCCCATACGCGCAACTAATTAACAGAACAAAACAACTAATTTATAAACCCATAATAGAAAGTATAATGTTATATGGATCGGCAGTTTGGGTAATGACACATCATGTCAACAGAATAACTTCAGTTGAAATGGATTTTTGGACAAGAGCTGCCAGAAAATCTCGAATGGAAAAATTAGAAATACAGAAATTAGAAAATGGATGAGTGCAGAAAGAAATATAGGCCTAATGGATGAGATTGAACACAAAAGGCTAAAATGGTATGGACACGTAAGAAGAATGCAGAATGGAAGACTACTAAAGGCCGTCTATGCATGGAAAATTGAAAGAAGGAACAGAAAAGGAAGACCAAGAACAACCTGGAAGAACAACATTAAAAATCCAATGAGGAAATTTGGTGTAACAGACGAAGAGACAGAGGACAGAGAACGATGGAGAACTTTAATCAAGGGAAATTTGTGAATGTTTGTTGTAAACTGATAGTCTGTAAGTCCGTAGTCATTTATATTTATTTATTTTTAATTCATGTTAATTACTAAGATTGGTTGGAGAAATCCCTCATTGATGAGGAAAATTCTCATAAGTAATGCCACGAATGATTTCCAATTTATCTAGAGAATTTGGAAATCAAGAGTGGCATTTGTTAGGACTATTTAACGAATAAAATTAAGCTGTTTACTCACAAATCATTATTTAACTATAGTTATTTTAAAATATTTATATATTTAATGTAAACGGCGATGTTTGAAAACAAACGAGAAACGATTGGTACGCTTCATTTGCTTCTTTTGTCTATCACTGCAACCAGATCATGTTATTTATTGCCAAAGGATCGCAATGTTGTATGAATGGAGAAATTTATAACCAACGTTATAGGTACTAATTAATTCCTGATGTTCTATTGTAAATATGTCAATTACATTTTTCTGGAACATCGTTTCCAGGAAAATAATTCGTTTAAGAAAGTGCAAACAGTGGTCTCTTTCTTCTTCTTTTTTTTTGTGGTATAATCAATTGTTACAAATGTTTTATATTATCTCTCGTATGCGCTTTCTGTTGACATTCATGCACTATATATACAATCTGTTAGCCGTATTTCTTAGAGAGTCAGTCACTGCAAAATAATGCTATGACCTATTCAGAATGTTAAAAGGAGGTGCTTTCTTTATTATGATAAACTTTAGTTGGTAAATTCTAGGCGAAACATGACTGTGATTGGTTGTAAATAAAAATTCATTGAAATGTGATTGGTCATTGACTCCTATTTGGGGCATGAGTTAAATAGACAAAATGAATTAATGAACTTATTAATTGGCCATGTCTCTGATCCATATAACATAAAACTCTCTACAATAGCCTTATAGATCAATTTATTTATAAATTCCTTTACAGATGAAGCATGTTTTTCTCCTTAATACTGAATTCAGCATGCCAATCACACTCCGTCCATCTCCTATTTTTTTTTTCTATTTCTGATAGTGATTAGCCATATTTTTTCTAAGATTGCTCCTAAATATCTAAATTTATTGAAATGTTTCATAAAATATTAAAATAAGTACCTGATATATCAGTCGTCCTCAACTAAATTACATTTCTATTTAAGAAACCATAGGAAATATGGTACCATATGGAATGCAGAAGGTGGAACATGATTCTGAAAGGTCTTCATAGTTTTAACTACTTGAAGTTTCTTATATAGAAATTTATTTTAGTTGAGGACGAGTGATATATTTTTAATTTTAACATTATATTACATAACCTCAACGGTGTTTTACAATGAATTTTAGAAGTATTGGCATGTTTCATGTCATTCATTCCTGTAGAATTTGTTCACATCAATATTGACTATTTTAAATAAAATAATAAATATAAGACTATAATAATATAATAATAATAATAATAATAAGAATACTATTCTTGTCTTGCAAGCCCTTGTTTCCTCCCTCAATGAAGATTTAGGCGCTCTCCACCCCTAAAGGGAAGGAATTGAAGCATACTAATTTGAGTTACCATTGTTTGCATATAGATTTCATTGGAGTGGCTCGTGGTCAGCGTTCCGCCTGATATTGACATCTAGGAAACCAAGGTAGTACTAGGACGGGAAAATTTGGTAAATTTTGCTTAGATGCCTTTTTATTTAGGCTTAGTATCTTTTACGAGCCGTAAAATCTTCAGACTCGGGGACCCACGGCTTAAAGTCCCTCCCCGGGGACTTGCCTCCTTGGATTTTCCCATTCTAACAACTCCATCGATCCCGGCCGTATTTGAACCCGCACGACCTGGGGACCAGAAGGCCAAGGTGTATAAATAAGCCGATAATATAAATAATATATAATAATATATAATATATAATAATAATAATAAATAATAATAATAATACTGATAGATAGATAGATAGATAGATAGATAGATAGATAGATAGATAGATAGATAGATAGATAGATAGATAGATAGATAGATAGATATAGTAGATAGAGATAGATAGATAGATAGATAGATAGATATAGATAGATAGATAGATAGATAGATAGATAGATAGATAGATAGATAGATAGATAGATAGATAGATAGATAGATAGATAGATAGATAGATAGATAGATAGATAGATAGATAGATAGATTAGATAGATAGATGAGATAGATAGATAGATAGATAGATAGATAGATAGATAGATAGATAGATAGATAGATAGCTAGATAGATAGATAGATAGATAGATAGATAGATAGATAGATAGAAGATAGATAGATAGATAGATAGTAGATAGATAGATAGATAGATAGATAGATAGATATAGATATTAATGAGTAGATAGATAGATAGATAGATAGATAGATAGATAGATAGATAGATAGATAGATGATAGATAGATAGATAGATAGATAGATAGATTGATAGATAGATAGATAGATAGATAGATAGATAGATAGATAGATAGATAGATAGATAGATAGATAGATAGATAGATAGATAGATAGATAGATAGATAGATAGATAGATAGATAGATAGATAGATAGATAGATAGATAGATAGATAGATAGATGAGATAGATAGATTCATCGGTTTGATTAATGTCTTTGACATCGTCCGATTCCTAATAGCCAATTTTGTCGATCCATCCAATCCCCTGGTTGTAGATGTTTCTCCTTCATGTATAAATATATTCCCTGACTCCAGGAGGTTTTAGGTCTTCGTCTGCCTCGCCTTCCCTCAGGTTTCCACTCCAAAACAGATTTTGGTAGCTGATCCACTTCCATTCGCTGGATATGTCCGTACCATCTTAATTGCTGAGTTTTAATATAATCTAAAACAGTGTCTTCAATCTTCATTTTCTCCCTTATAACTGAGTTCCTAATTTTTTCTCGTCTTGAAATTCTTGCTGCCCTTCGTATAAAATCCATTTCCGTTGCCAAAAGATACTTATTTGTTTTTGTTGTTAATGGCCAAAGTTCTGCTCAATAAGTAATAATAATAATAATAATAATAATAATAATAATAATAATAATAATAATAATAATAATAATAATAATAATAGCCTTGGCTTGTAAGCCCTTGTTTCCCTCAATGAGATTTAGGCGCTCTCCCCCTACAGGGAAGGAATTGAACCATACTAATTTAGTTACACTTGTTTTCGTATAGATGTCATTGGAGTGGCCCGTGGTCAGCTTTCCGCCTAATATTGACACCTAGGAAACCAAGATAGTACTAGGACGGGAAAATTCGGTACATTTTGCTTAGAGGCCTTTTTATTTAGGCTTAAGAATCTTTTTACGAGCCTGAAAATCTTCAGACTCGGGACCCACGGCTTAAAGTCCCTCCCGGAGGACTTGCTCCTTGGATTTTTCCATCCTAAAAAAATCCATCGGCCCCGGCCGGGTTTGAACCCGCGACCCTCGGGGCCAGAGGCAAGGAGCATAACCACTAGTCCACCGCGGCCGATAATAACAATAATAATAATAATAATAATAATAATAATAATAATAATAATATTTTTATATGGAAATTAAATTTTCCAGCCGAGCCATCTGTAGCAATGGTTAACATAACTAAAGAGATTTTTTTCTCACCTGAAACGGGATTTGAACCCAAGATCTCAAGCTTTACGCGCTAGATCATATGAACTTTTTTTATCTCTAGTTAGGAGCCTATGTTAATAATCTATTATTTTTATTAGGGTTTTTTTTTCCCCACAATAATGGGTTTTCCTACAAACTGGATAAGTTCTCCACAAATCTCTAGCTTCAATATAATTAAAACATGAGTTGTTCATGTTAAATTTCACTCTGTTCATCCATTTTTTCTAGGTATTCACCATTTCTCATCTGCCCTCCTCCAACCATTCCAGCATCATTTTCGGTATTCCATCTGTCATCATCCATTGTACACGTCCAAACCATTTCAACAACTTTTCTTCAATCACATCGATAATATTTTTTTTTTTTTGCGCGTCCATTGCTTCTTTAATTTCTAGAATTCTAGAACTTTTTACATTACCCAATCCGAATTAGGCCTACCTTGAAACGCTCTTCCATTTCAAAAGTTGAGCTTCTTGGTTGTTTAACGTCCATGTTTTCGCTTCATAAAACCAAATGCCCCCGCATTAATGCACTATTTTTTTTTTTCGTTTTGTAAAACTATTCTTGCTCTATAATACAGTTAAATAATAATAATAATAATAATAATAATAATAATAATAATAATAATAATAGTAATAACAAAGAAGAATAAATTATAATAATGTCAGGGTCCACCGCAGAGGTCCCGAGGTAGCGCGCTGCCTTGTCACGCAGGGGGCCCGGGTTCGATCCCCGGTTGGGACATGTTCCCTGGGTGATGGTTTTTTCGGGGTTTTTCCTCACCTGTAAGACAAATGTCAGGAAACTTTAAGGCCCAAACGGTCTCCGAACATCATCTGGCCATCATTATCATCATTAATATATTCATTAAGTTTAGGATTAAGACCTCTCCTGGCGCATCATTACCATCATCATCACATATCATATATCATCGAGGCAGCGTAACTCCGCCTTCCAGGCGCCCCAACCTCAGAAGTGGGTTACAATAACGCCATGTCAGGAGAGAATACCAGAATGCCGACGTGACAGCCTGGTGGCATTGAAAAAAAAAAGTCTGATATATTTTTTTAAACTATAGTTTGTTGTACTACGTCAGCACGAAGGCACTGACAGTTGTGTATATTTGTTCGTGTATAGTTAACTTTCTCATGATTAACTTGAAAATAGCAAATTCTTTAGGATTGTGCTCTAAAGGATAAATGTTTGGATATTCCCAAAGTCCCAGTCAATTGTAAGATATTCTTAAGAAAGTGGAAAAAGCTGACAGTAGGGATGAACGAAAATATGTGTAAGTCACTATTGAAAAAAAAAAGTATAAACACTGTCAACAGTGGACTGAAAAATAAAATGTTTAATTAATTGACCAATTAACTTATTATGTGTAGATTATAAAGTTTTCTTTTCTATCGTTAATAAGTCCGGTTGGACTATTGCCATCTTGGTTCAAACCGGCCGGAGTCATGGATCTTTTCAGTATGTAAAAATTCCGAATATGACTTCCTTTGGAATGGAAGTAAAACAGTAGGTCCATGTTATATATTTTTTCTTTATCTTGGTTTAAGCTCTCCCTTGTCCCACATCACCCGGGCCTTAAAGGGATACGACCCATCAGGAGAGGAATTTTACACTCCGGGCCATACACACTTATTTGACCACACAGGACATGAAGGATCTCAAAGGATGAGTGATCAACTCAATCCACGGCCACCTCCAAGACTATATGAACATTTAGCAACACACATAAACTCTCATTCCAATCTATTACCGTTCGTCTCACTGCGGAAGCATGGCTTCTTCCCTAGCGAAAAATCACACAACACTGATTTAATTACGCTTTTTCCTTACAGATGTCAACGAGGGGCATAATGTTAATACATCCTCCCCAGGCGACATCTAGTAGGAAACTAAGGTATTATTCGGATGGAAGAAAGTCGGTTAAATTTTATCAAGAGGCTTTTTATCCAGGCTTGCGAGCCAGGAAATCTTCAGACTCGGGATTCACGGCTTAAAGTCCTTCCCTAAGAACTTGTCCCTTGGATTTTTCCATCCTAAAAAACCATCGACCCCGACCGTGTTTGAAAAACTGCGACCCTTGCTTGGTACTAGAGGCAAGGAACATAACCACTAGGTCTGCGGGCGAACATTCTCTCGTCCATTCATATTAATGTGATGTGGATGACTGTGATGGGCAGATAATGTTCGGGGATTATTTAGGACTTAACAAGCAATAAATACTTTAAACTCTGTTTGGTGGAACAAAAATATTACAAAAAAATAGAAAATTACAAATATATTAAACCATAATTCAGAGCATTTTAACATATGGTGCTGAAGTCTGGCAAATTCCTACCAGGGAAATGAAAAGAATTTTAAGTACAGAAATGGATGTTTTAAGAAGATCTAGAATGGATAGAATATGAAATAAAGAAATAAGGGAAATCATGGGTGTATAAGAGGAGCCGGACATCATAGACATTATAGAAAGAAAAGATTGCAGTGGTATGGTCATGTCAAACGAATGCCAGAGCAAAGATTGCCAAAAATTGTTATGGAATGGATCTCAATGGAAAGGAGGAAGACCGAAAAAAACTTGAATAGACGGGGTACAAGCAGCTATGAATATCAGAGGAATGGAGGAAGATCAATGGATGGCCAGAGAGAAATGGCGTTTGGTTTCCGGAAGACGGCGGCAGCTGCCATGATACCGGATGATGATGATGAAATGTTCCCGACATTTGTCTTACAATTGAGGAAAACCCCGAACGAGAAAACCTCGCCCAGTGTCCCGATCGGGGATCGTACCCGGGCCCACTGCCTACTAGTGAATGAGATATCCAAGACCTAGGGGTAGACTATTATGTATAGATTATAAAAATATGTTATTTTATTTTGTTAATCAGTCCCGGTTGATTATTGGTTACTATCCTAGCTCTAACCAGACGGGACCGATTTTTTTTTTACTTACTTCATACTTATTACAGGCTTTCCACTTTACAGCAGTTCGCCCTTAATTCCTGCATTCCAGAGATTCCTATCCTCGCATTGTCCTTCTTCCATACCCTTCTTCATCATGGCATCATATATTCCCTCATACAATGTTCTTCTGCTTCTCCCCCTATTCCTTCTGCCTGGTACCATGCAATCTAACACTACTTAAGGCCACTCACTGTTCTTCCGACATCAGTTGTACATGTCCATACCACTGCAAAGCTCTCTTTGTTATCCTATAGATAATAGTCTCTTATTCTCTTTGCATCCATTTCTTGTCTAATGTGTATTTCTAATGTGTTATAAATAAAAAGTCATGAGCTTGGGTTCCTTTGGAAGAGAAGTAAAACCGTGCCATACATTTACGTCATGTAGCCCTAGTTAGCCTCAAGTCTGAAATAAGATGCCTCTGAACAAAATGTGTCGTCCCTTTCACGCCCGGTTTTGAATTGCGACGCTAATGACCTGAGCTGTTAAAGGGCGCGTTTAATTGGAAATAATCCCTACTTTTTCTAGCTGTACCTCAGTTTAATCGCGCTGTTTGAAGGATATATCTCAGTCGCCATATCTCCGGCTCACAAGTTTAGGTTATACGATGGGTAAAGAGAGAATTCGCCCTCTACTACCAATAAGGAAATGGTTGTAGTGTGAGTATATATCTGCCACAACCAATCACAGCCCTTGACGCGGCTATAGCGCGCTAGTAAGGTTTGAAATGTCTGAGATGTTGTCAGCTGTTGTCTGCTAACCGCATACATAAAGCGGCCATTCCCACTGAATATCCATACCGGCAACACTGTCGTGAAAAGTCAAGGCCGGAGAATCGGTGGCTGCAGTATAGGTACTTTTTTTGTAATCCATGCTTCCCGGGTGTCTTGTAGTGTGGTATAACTCTGATTCACTGAGACTACACGTTTTTCGCCACACAAGGGCACGGGCCTTTCTGCATAAGTGATAGCTCAATGGCGGGGCCACTTACAACACAACACGAACATTTATGACAAAGCGCACCATTCGCTAATACATTCCTATTAAAGAAAGGTGAATATGGTATGAGATCAGCTGGAGTTCACCATTGTGTTCTACGGGTATTATTGTTGCCTCAGACGCAAGGAGCTAGAATTCGAACACCTGTCAGGATAAGATTCCTGGGTTAGATTATTCCTCACTTGTAAGGTAAATGTCAGAAAATTTTAAGGTTCAGATAGCCCCGAACGCCATCTGGTCATCGTAAGTATCCATATACTCGTGTTTCCTAGTACGAATATATATATATATATATATATATATATATATATATATATCTAGGAATATATATATATATCCATCCATAGTAATTCTGCCCGAGGGCAGGTCTTTCACTGCAATCATAGCATTTTCATGTCATGCTTTGCAGCTTTACTAGGGAATTGTAGGTGTGGTAGCTTCCCGTTGCTTTCCACACTGGTGAAGGATGATGATGATGATGGCCATATGATTTCGGGGACCGTTTGGGCCTTAAAGTTTTCCTGACATTTGTCTTACAGGTGAGGAAACCCCGATAAAAACATCACCCAGAAAAACTGCCCCGACCGGGGGTCGAACCCGGGCCCGCTGCGTGACAAGGCAGCACGCTACCTCGAGACCACAGCGGTGGACACACACGCACACACACACACACACACACACACACACACACACACACACACATATATATATATATATATATAAAATTATGTGTATGGTCTTGATTAAATTTCAGTTCTCTGTACCCTAACTCGATGAATCCGGTTTATTTTGACAGTAGTAGCATTTTTCCTGTAATTAATTTAAAGACAAACAACATTTTCAACAAATACTTTAGTAAATGGAAAAACACCTGTTACCAGGTGTACATAAAGAATATAGCGATTTTAAAGGTATTAAATTATACTTTAACCAACTATGACAAAAACAAAACTCGCGTTAATTGAAAGAGTAACATCTCCAGTTTACATTATAAGTTCATAGGTGTTCAATGAGAGCCCCATTTGTTACATGACACACATCCAACCTGTAGGCTAATTCTTCCCATACATTAATAAGCATGTCTGGATTGATGACAGCAACAGCTTCTCGAATCCTGTCTCACAACTCGGGCAAGTTAGCAGGTAATGGAGGCACGTAGACTCTGTCCTTTACAAAACCCCAAAGGAAAAAATCGCATTGGTGAAATCCGGTGATCTAGGAGGCCTAGGCATAAGCCCTGTCATCTGGACCATTAGGACCAATCCAGTAATGACAATGTGGAAACTCTTGCGAAAACGCTTACATATGCGTCCCTACCACCTACTGATTAAGTTGACTTTGCGCTTGAAATGTTGCAGCAGCAATATTCTCCTCAAACTATCTTTGTCGTCCCACACTTTGCCTTTACAAAGACAACCGGTCGTTGCGAACTGATTATGCCATCGATGGATGTTGTTGGCATTGGGTGGATCACGATTAAACTGCCTACGAAACGCAGGTTGAACTGTCACAACTAATTCACAACTCTCAAACTGCAAAACACAAAACACTTTCTGTTTAGGAGTTGCCGTCTATGTTATTATTGTTGCCATATAAACAAAACAAAAGAAAACTATCCGCTCACTCACACAACTAAAACTATCTTCTTTCCTATTTCATTTCAGTCTACACACAACTTTCTACGTCTCGTCTGAGTTATAATATTATTATTTGAAACTACTATATTATTTTATGTACACACTGTATAATCGTCGTTTCTTATTTTTCTATGAGAAGGTTTAGGCTATGAAGACTGTTCTGAGGGTAATTGACAGCAGTTTTACCGAATTCCGAAGGAATATAGCTACTAGCTTGTTCTCAAGAAAAAAAAATATATATATATATATATATACTAGAAGTCCCGGTCACGTATTGCTGTGGCTAAGGTATACGTTAAAAATTTAAATTAAGTTGCTGTATTTCAGCCAGATTACTTAAAACTAATACTTAAGCACGAAATTGATATTATTGAAAATAAAATAAACACTGAACACACTTAAATTATGAAATAATCAATATTTGTAATTCAATTGAAATTCGCGGTTGCAACAAAAAGCACAGCCATCTGGATCTCTCTTTGTTAAATAATAAACCAATAACCTTACCAAATTACCTTACACCGCCATCTGTTAGAATCGTATGGAACTCACAGATAATTATAACTCTTTGTTAAATAATAAACAAATAATTTGCAATAAAAAAATAATGCGACTATAAATTTAGTTACAAACTACCGTAAGTCTCAAGTTGGATCAAACTGCACACAGTGTGCAAAATTTTATTAAAATCGGTTCAGTAGTTTAGGATTCCATCGCGGACAAACAACGTGACACGAAATTTTTATATATTAAGATATCAAGTAATATCGACATGCGCTGCTACGCCTAAATATATTAAATATGATTTTTAAATTTTAATTTCAAGTGAACACCGTAATGGTTTTAGAGTATAAAATTGCGGCTAAACACTCCCTACGTACAAAGGTAGGGTACCTCGGGTGATTCGGGACAAAAATAAGAAAATATGTAATATCGGTTTCATTATCGGTAAAACACGTATGTTTTGTACTTCACGATTTAATATAATATTTGGCCGATATTTTGTATCAGTTACAGTTCTATCTATCAAATGCATAAGGAATTATTCACATTTATATTCCAGTAGTGCATGTCCCTATTCATCCTAATTTGTTAGGGTCAATAAGGGCAGTATTTTCGGTGAACCGGGACAGTTTTAAAATTACTTTTAAACACAATGTTGTGACATAATTTTCATAAGTAATGCCACGAGTGATTTCCAAATTATCGATAAATTCACGACTCACGAAGTGAATTTATCTAGAGAATTTGGAAATCAAGGTGGGATTTGTTAGGACTATTTAACGGATAAAATTAAGCTGTTTACTCACAAATCATTATTTAAATATAGTGATTTTAAGGTATATTTAATGTAAATGGCGATGTTTGAAAACAAATGAGGAACGATTGGTACGCTTCATCTGCTTCTTTTGTTCATCACTGCTACCAGATCATATTATTTATTGCCAAAGGAACGCAATATTGTAAGTTGATGTACTGTGAAACGTTTATCTGCAGTGACTTTAATTTCGCACACCTTGCAAAATAATACACTCCCTTCAGTAGAAAATACTTGTTCACCGAATTCTGTTACATACTGTCTTAAACAGATAGCAATAGACACTTTTTGTTTTGGCATTTTGCACTGCACGAAAATCAATACAACCATACAGAAATGCTACTCTCGTTAGACAAACGGAAATATTACAAATCAAAAGATTCCCGCATTGAAGGGGAAGTCGCGAATCAATCCATCAATCCACGTGGAGGCAGACCACAGTGGTTTCACGTTATATTTGAGGCAAAGCACTGTGGTTTCTCACTGACTTGCCTGAGCACAAAAAACGAGATAGCAAAAAAAAGAAGAAGAAAATGAACATTTAACCATAGATTATATAAAACTGACGAAATATAAACAAAATTACCTAAAATAAATAAAATTTGTAAAAATGACTTTATCAGAACAAAGTAGAAAAAAATACATTTTAATGACCTATAAAAACCTCATATATGTAATATATTGCACAATGCACTTATTGATCTGCATCGTCTCTGAAAACTCATAAAAAATGACATTTAATCAAAATCCGGGCCCTAGTCAGCACCGTCATCATAATTTTCTACTTCTTATTTAGATTCTGATGACGATAAATTTGGGCTTATTGCATTTTTCTCCGTGTAGAAAATGACTGCCTTTCTTACATTATTGAAATCTAATTCAAATCCACATGCAGACAATGGAAGAATTCTTTGTACCAACAGCTTATTCAATGGATCGTAAAACATATATGATTCTATGCTTCGACGGTGTCAACGGGAGTGCTGTACACTACACTTTTGAGATGATCCCATACACAAAAATCCAAAGGATTGAGATCAGGTGATCATGGAGGCCACGGTACAGGATCCCCTCGACTTATCCATCTTGGACCATATCTCCGCGTTAATGTCTACTTACAGGAGCAGCAAAATGTGCCAGGGCTCCATTATGCATGTATCACATACTCCGACGTTGCTTTAGGGGATCACCTTCAAGCAATTCTGGAATATTACGTCGTAGAAACAGAAGATTCCTCTGTTCATTATTTTTTTAAATAATGTATTCCCAAATTAAATGATAATCTGGTACCCCTAACCACACATTCAATGAGGAACGTTGCTGATGCAGTGACTCATGGACAGCATGTGGATTTATTTCGCTCCATATATGTGTATTACGATAATTAAAAATGTCATCGCGTGTGAATCTCGCTTCGTCGGTAAATAAAATAGTATCTGCAAAATGAGGGTTGACTACAGCCTGTTGTTGCATCCACTGACAAAAGTTCACTCTAGGACCAAAGTCCGGATCACTGAGATATTGAGCTTTTTGGAGGTGGTAAGGGCACAGTGAATTGCGATGAAAAATTCTCCATACACTATTGTGGCATAGTATAGGCATTTGTTTGGCAATTATCAACTTCTGGCGTAATGTGTGCAGGCCTTCCTGCTTCCCTGCCACCTACGAAATTACCCATTCTCTAAGGCGCCGATGGATCTAAATGCGCAACTTTCCGGGTGTCTTCGATCAGAGTATTGTATAAACGTGCAGCCTCCCGTACTGCCATTAGCCCTACTATATATAAAATGCATGTCCGCATACTCTTCGTTGCTGTATGATTCCATTTTGAGTTCGTAGAGTTCTGCATACCTGATACTATTCAGATAAGTGATTTGACCGTTTCGACTGTCCATTGTATTGTCTGTCGTGTATGGTTCAAACTCCACCTTTGATAATGTCCAGTTTTATAAACAAGAGCACATTGCGGACCGCTACTAAGTTTGCAACGAGTGAAACATATGATGTTTACAAAGTAGGGTATCAGTGGCGGCTCATAACTACATATTCGCAATAAATCTCGAACACGGCTTGTTTACAGACCTATGTTTACTGGAAATTCTTTGCTTCTATTACCGTATACTTTCAACCATTCCAGTTTGCGTTATCAATTTTGATAAACCCTGTATACAGGGTGTAACAAATTGGTACGTCAAAAATTTGGAAAAATATTTCTTGCACGTAGGACATAAAAAGTCTTCCATTGACATACTCCGTAGGTCCGGAAATGTATTTCCTTTTTAGAGTACTTTTTCTACAGCTGAACCCCATACATAAACAAACAGAATCGTGGGGAACAGAAAATCACATAAAATGTTCAAAATGGCCTCCATTAGCTCCAATGCATCCGTCAGCCCGCCATCGCATGGACTCCCTAATGCGCTGATGTGGACCTGGAGAATTTCGTATAGTCTGGCAGCCTTCCAGAATACGAACATGAAGAGTCTCTACATCTTAAACTGGAGTTGCATAAAGAGATTTCAAATGTCCCCACAAATAAAAATCTAGTGGGTTTAAGTCAGGAGAGCGTAGAGGCCAAGGAATTTTTCGTTCGGTATTAAGGGTACAGGGAAATAACCAGGTAAGTCACTTTTTCCTTGAAACCTAGACGACATACTTTTAGTTGTACCACATCCATATTTCCTTACAGGGTATGCCAAACTTTGGAAGTAAATAACCTAATGATGATCTGTATCATTTACTGTTTCACGTTTCTAAATGATAGTACATTCCATGGGGAATCTAATGACACTTCGAGCTTCATTTCAACAAAAAAGTCTTACCTGATCTCTTCCCTTGTAGCTTTCATGTGTGTATGTATATGTATGTGTTAAACCTCTAGCGACGCATTTTTTTGGAACCAAACTCGGGATATAGTAGTTAGTTACGAAACGTGAGGTCGAGGTGATTAACTGGAAAATCGGATCATTAAGAGTGGAGGTTCATCAAAAGCAAACTTTTAAAAATTGCTCTAGCTGCCGCTGTTTTCAATTTTTTTGCAATGATGTCCGGTATATGTTGTTGAAATAAAAGGAGAAATATATTCTCTAAAATATCAGCAACTAGGAGTGAGTGTTGACTTGAAATTCTTAATTTTAAAAAAATTTTAGAGGCTGCAATGTTTGTTATCTCGCAACATAACTAGTTAGGCTTACATACTATTTAATTATTGAAATAAATATACATTCTATGAACCAGCAAATTTAACTCTAGCTGTATCTGTACACTGAACATCTTGCTGTTTCTCATCCTTCCTTGTTTCAGCCACTCGACTCTGGAATTTCTTCTTCTCATATATAAGGACTGCCCGACACAAAAACAGTTTAAAAACTCACTAAATATTTCCTTACACAATATATATATTTTGTTCAATACCACCTGTTTGTCATTCAACATTTCAGTTATTCTCTCCTGGCACTGGTGTATTGTAACCCCTGAGGTTGGGGGGCCTGGAAGGCAGGGTTACACTGCCCCGATGATATGATGATTAATGATGCACCAGGAGAGGTCTTAAACCTAAACTTAATCTAATGAGGTGAATATGATATGATGATGTCCCAAGCGGGGGGGGATCGAACCCAGGCCCGCTGCATGACAAGGCAGCATGCTACCTCGAGACCAGAGCAGTGGATTCCTTAGAAAATATAATACAGTAAAACTTGCTCAAAGCAGAATCGTTGGACCAATTTTTTTTTTCCACATTGGACAAAATTCCGCATTATAAAAAAGCTAAAACTTATTAATAATCTTAGAATATAGAGCACCGTGTATGTCTTTTTATGTACCTTTGATTAACTGTAGTTCCGCTGCTGTTGAAAAGTGAAGTATAGTATGAAAGAGCGACTTTGACTGTAACGCACAAAAAAAAGAGTCCCATTTCGTCAGTGTTAAAAATGTCTCTTAGGCACATATCCTGAAATTTAAGTATGCAGTTTCGGTTCTTGCTCACTAACTACAATTTCATTCACTCCATATTATGTTCTCTTTTCAAAGAATACAATTATTATAAATACACAGGGCCATACCAGAAGATAGTGTAATATATATATATATATATATATATATATATATATATATAGATATATATATTGCATATACATTTAATAATATACCCATATTAAAATAATTAATAATTCTTGTTAAAAAAGTAAGAAAACCTAACTTGTAGTAGAAATTTGTAATCAATTGTTAAACATTTCATAATAACCAAACATCGTTATCAAGGTTCAAAGTAGGGATGGTGATTCCTTTTCAAATCCAAGTTGCATCATCCTTACCTTGGATGTGTAATTGTTACTAAGTATTACATCATAATAGCTAGGACTGTTATGATAGTATTATCTTATGATTCTATATGTATAAATATGTGTATGACTGGGATGGACAGGGAGTACAGCAGCGGGACCGATTGCGGTCCCCTGGGCAGGGCCCAGCGGGCCGGTGGCGTCTACATGGGTAATATATCTTCATCTGTCATTTCTTTGGTCATTTTAAGACTTAGAATCAATAAGGGACCAAATGGTCCTAGTAACTTTAAATAACTAACAAAGTTGAATATTTTCAAGGGATTGGTTTCTATCCCTCTGAATTCAAGCATTTTAATATTTTTTATTTTCTGACGTTTGACAATGTGGCGATTTTAGCTGTTTTAAATAACTTGTTTTATATGTTACTAATATCTCTTTATGTTTGACTTTATTTCAATAAATTATGTTTATTTTTCGTTTACTGGGTTTTTAACATGTAGAACTTTTTCTCCAAAATCAAGGCCAACCGCTCGGGCCAAAGATCCCTTAAACAATAGTGAATCTAACGCTATCATTACGCTGGGGCTTAACAGACGAGCCCGCGTAACATTCTGGTGGCAGCGGTGGGATATTCGTGAAAACAATGTTCTATTATTATTTTCACGGATAAAGAAACGAACCTTAGACCATAAAATTAACCTTCATTTCGTACATAGTAAAAATCTATATGTTTTTTTTTTTCAATTGGGAAGAGAAGAGCCACATTGAATAAACTACGTCTTTTTAAAAACAGAGAGAAACCAGGAAATAATCAACTTTGGGACATTATTATTATTAACTGGCTTTAGGTTATTTTATTTTTTTTAGGATCTAATATTTGGGTTTTATAGACAATGGGTAAAGTTTGAATTTATCGCAGTTTTTAGGTTATATCTTAGGTATTGATGTTTATTCAACAAATGTTTTTATTTTTCTAGGCATAATTAAGGTTTTTTTGCAATGGGTAAAACTTTTGGGATATGTACGGTAAATTGTGGTGGTGTTGATGTTTTTTTTTCATAGAGATGTTATTTCTTTATAGGTTATGTTTTATGTTCATTTTAGAACTTGATTTTTTGATACACATAAGGTTTATGAATTAATTTGGTGTTGTTTCAGTTAGAGGATATATTTTTTTTTTGTTTTGTTGTTGTTAACCTAGGTTATGATATTTCTTTTTGTAGAGTGTTATAATTTTAGTATTTTTTTTGTTGTTGTGTGGCAATATCTCATCCAATGCTAATAATTGTACGTGTATAATGACAATATTTTATTATTTCTTCTATCGGTAAGACGTGGCACGATCACATGTATACATAAATCATTTCTGAAAGCATCACCACGAGAGATAAGCCCAAGGGATCATAGGTTGCTTTACACGCCACTAGATTGGAAATTTTTTGTTATATTGAAATTTTTATATTTTTTTTGAAAAGGGTAATAAATTAAAGCAAACAAGATGGCGGACACATCTTATACTTACGCCACTAATGCACTAAATACGATTGGTACTATGTAAACATTCATTCTTTATATATATATTCACGTAAAAACACGATCTTGGATATCTTACTGAATCATGGATAGAGATAGGATACAAAAAATTAATCTATGGTTTATTAACTAGGTTTTGTTGTTAGGATAAAGAACTAGGAAGTTGGCTAACGTCTATTATATTTTTGTCTTGTTTATCAAAATGGCCACGATGACTACAGAGCCTTCTAACGGAGTCTATATTAAAACATTACAGCACCCCGTAGGAAACTAAGTTCCTATCCATCTCAATCGAATAAAATTCTACTTACATTCGGGCTAATAATCAAAAATATTATTAACAGAAATACAAGAAAAATAAATCGATTAATATTTAAGTCCCCACGTAGCAACGCGTGCATCCCCACTGGTAATTAATCTTGGCCCACGTAAGGCTCAAGGAACCGCAGTATAACTTGCAATGAATGATTTATATTGGAAAAATAAATTAACAATTATTCTAATAATAGGACTATAAAAAAATTTAATTACACAAAATAGCCGAAAACTAGCAGGAAAATAGTTAGGGAGTTGGAAAACATAAAGTCAGAGAATTTGTAAATAGAGTAATAACGTGAAAAATGAAGTAACATTTAAAGTAACATTTCGAGGTAACGGAAATGTTAGGGCTCCCAATATTTCTAGACAATCAGCACTTAATGTCAGCGGGTTACCAGCCCTGCGTGACGGCCGCCCTTTCCCAGAACAAGAGTCTGGTACTCCTTTCAGTTAGAGGCTGAAGCGACCCCAGGGCCATAGTGCCGCCAGAAGGTCTAGATCAGGTTAACAATCCGAAAAACACACCGGGGCTTGAACCCCCAACTTTTCGGCTTGTAGCGCAGTGCTTTAACCACTATGCTAGTAGAAATAAATATTCATACTAAATATATCGAAGAAATTTTAAAACCGATTAAAGTTACAACCGCCTACCGTGCGACATTAATAAGACAGGGCATGAGGCAAATAATCCCGATTTGCGCTGGAAATGTATTCTGGGTTATATGATGGTATGGCGAGCCCCATATTATATTTAGGAACGTTTTCAGTTAAAAATCGAGAAGTAGACTTAAAACAGAAAGAACTACTAACTGAGTGATTTAAATTTAATAATAATAAAACACACACTATAATAATAATCATCACACGAAGTTCGGGTACAAATCATACGTTCATAATAAAAGGTAATGGAAGAAAAAGGATGACACATAATAATAATAATATTAAGGAAGTTCAAGAATATAGGAGTTTCGGAATAATATAAATATGAACTTACCAGCGTGGAAAATTGGAAAATCGCTATCTTGAGAGATATTTTATTTTGAGACACGTCATTCCTACGTGCACGAAGACTAAGTGTCTTAGGAGGTCACATAGCTGTAAAGTTCAGCAAAGCTCTGGAATGTGTTTATTTTGGTGATAGTTAGATTAACCACATAGATAAGGACTCCAAAACCGACTGCATTAGGAATATGAACAAAATTTATACTATGTGCATTTACAGGGAAATAAATATTTTTTTTTCTAGACATCAGAAAACGTACCTTAAATAAAGACCCATGACATTAACAGAAAATAAAGTGGCATATATTAGCAATCAAAGGGATTTTAGATTTGAAAACCGAGAGAATGAACAAAGGGCATGAACACTTGGGAGAAATAAATGAGAACTCGAGCAAGAGAGGGGAATGGAGAATTAACGCAATTACAAAAATAACAACGCACCTAATTAGGGATGTAGATTCTAGTTCCGAAACCGAAAGTATGGAAAAGGGGCATGGGAACTTCGGATAAATTAGAGAGAACTCGATCAAAAGCGGGAATTGAGATTAATAAAAACAAAGCAGACACCACACACCTCCCTAAGGGAAATAACATTACTGAGGGATTTCCAATTCGAGACTCATAGAAGGAAGACGACCGAACGTCAGGTTAAATAATAACTTAAAATAATTTTTTTTTATTAACCTCTCATGCGGTGTTGAGAGATTTACCACAATGCCGGCGGGCGCATTCTGTGAAAATTTCGACTACAATGTGAGACGTTTCTAAATCATGAGTCAAGTAAATCAAAAGTAAAATCAAGGAGGCTAGCGCAATTAAGGGAGGACTCGCTTGATCCGTAATTCAGATTTAGGTTTCGGAAACAAAAGAATGGAGATTCTGTATAAATAAGAGAGCTCGAATGGAAGAGGAGAACGGAGATTGGGCATAATCATAGAGCTCCGCTAGTGAGGATTACGGAGGGGAGGTAAAACCAAGATGCTTACAGAAGTGATAACAGTAGACTGATGCTTACAGAAATGATAAAAGGAAGGATAGACTTATTCCCAGAAATATTTTCTTTTCGGCTGTATCATGGTTGTTTTTTTTTTTGGGTGAAAATTAGGATACTTGGCAAACAAACATCGACGAATAACCCTCAAGGCTAGGATACTAGAGACTAGTTAGGATATCCACGTGAGATTGATGGAATGTGACCAGGCAGATCGAGCTATTAATATTAATGAGGATCCAAAAACTTAATAAAAATATAATAATAATAATAAACCACCAGGAAAGTAAATAATGATAATAATAACGATAATAATAATAATTCACGGTAAATTACTAACCCACAATAATAATAATAATAATAATAATAATAATAATAATACAAATAATAATTCACAGTAAATTAATAATAATAATAACAATGATAATAAGAATAATAATAAAAATAATTCACGGTAAATTTATTCAGATTAAGAAGGGAGGATGTGCATTATCCAACTTGGTTTGAGAAAATTATATACGTATTACAAAGAGAACGGAAGGGGGCATGGGAACTTTAGGAAAATTTATAAGCTTTTTGAAATACAGAAATGACCGAAAACAAATTAATTTATTCCCATAGCAATTTAGGAGATGGAGGTTAGGATACTTCACAATAGTTGGGTGTCTTAATCGATCTAGTAGAAGGTATTATCATATAAATTTGGAATTTCAAGGGATACACTGAATAATATTTCTAAAGGAAATTACACAACAATTATTATACTCAGCCGATCATGACGCTTGACTGAGGTGGCTACAGGAGGAAACAGAGAAAGAATCTGCGGCCGAGATCTCTCCCTCTGTATACCTTGATAGCATGTCAGTTAGGACTAATGACCAGTCGAGTAGTAGACACACACACATATGGGATATGACATATTTCGAAAATAGATGGAAACTAGATCGCTTAAGACTCGTCATATTTAGGCCTACGAGGGATAATAAGATAGGCTACAACTTATGTCAATCTAGGCTAGGTAACGTGGGAAATACACACACAGAGATAAAACTTTTACATAGTCGCACACAGGGATACAAGTTGGGAAGGACTAAGGACCCCTTTTGGAGAGGCTTTGGCCCTCGACAATTTGGCGAGTTGCCTGAACACTTCGCCAACAAGCTAGGCAGGTGCAAGTCGGAAGGTGGGGCACCCCCGTTATGACATGATCTAGAGACTGAGAACTCCAAAATGATCTTGGGGCACTGGCCATAAAACCTTGCCGGCTTGGCACTGACGTTAGGGACCATATGGAACATCGTTGTTTAGGGAGAGATAGGCATCTGAGGAACTAGAAACAAAATGAAAGTACAATACAATTACGGGCAAAGAGACCCACGGAAAACTGTCATGATACCCGGGTTTAGGGAGTGATGAGGGCAATAGTAGGATCACCAACAGAAGAGAATCGGATCAAATCCACTCCGATGATGAGGCCGTCGTCCAATGAGCTCAAGAAGGCTCTCCCTAAGGTTAATGTCGAAATAAAGATCCTGAGGCAGCAGGATGAGAGGGGTGGGGTTAGGAATGACTCGAGTCACTGTCGACCATGGCTGGAACTAGCTGTCCTCTCCCTTGAGGTCGAGCCCGAATAAAAAGTCGAGTCACCAAGTTGGGAGGCAGCCCATTCCTGGTCCTCAAGGTCGCGCCCGATGAATTGGCTAAACCGCCCCAGGGATACATAGCCGGGATTAGGAACTGAGGTTAGCAAGAGACGAACCCCGTCTGGGAGGATAGGATTTAATTCCCTTCTGGATGCAGCAGTGTTCGTTGAGGAACCAACAGAGTTTCTAATGAACCCGAAGTTAGGAAGTGAGGTGAGCAAGAGACGAAACCCCGTCTGGGAGGATAGGATTTAATTCCCTTCTGGATGCAGTAGTGTTCGTTGAGGCACCAACAGGCTTTCTAAGAAAAGACAAAAGAAAAGGATAGAATTAGGAAGGACAGGATGCCAGGGAGACCGCGAAGGAAAGTCGTACGCACACATGGATATGGTCATAACGAAGGAACAACGAATAATAGTCAGGGACGTCAGAAACGTTGAGACACTAGATGAAAATACTAAAGGAAACACATAGATATTACGATTGTGCGATCGACGAATAGAGCCAAGAGAGACAGATTGACCTAAGTAGGAATATTACATAAAATAAGAGGTTAAACACATTAGGTAGGGAGATCTCAGGAAATTAGAGGTTAAGCTCATAAGGAGCACACGAAACCAGAGGGTAAACACATGGCGTTGTACACGGAATTAGAAGTTATACACATACGGTAATACATAAAAGGAGATCTCGGAAAATGAGAGGTTAAACACATAAGTGAAATTCATAAGGTACTACAGGAAATTAGAGGTTAAACATGGTAGTACATGAAGGGAGATCACAGAAATTAGAGGTTAAACACATGAGGTAGTACATGAAGGGAGATCACAGAAATTAGAGGTTAACCACATGAGGTAGTACATGAAGGGAGATCACAGAGATTAGAGGTTAAACACATAGGGTAATACCAGAAATTAGAAGTTAAACGCATAAAGAGCACACGAAATTAGAGGTTAAACCCATAAGTAAGATAGGGAATAAGTCTACACGTATGAGACCAGGAATTAACTCAAAAACGTAAATGGAAATTAAAAGGAAACCAAAGGATAAGAAATAAAAAGGGAGAGGTTAAACCCATAGGTAAGATGGGACCCAAAACACGGAATAAAGTCCACGCATAATCAGGAGTTATGAAAAGAAAATTAAATACAGAAATTCAAGAAACCAGATGAGATATTGCGAACGAATCAGGAAGGGCATAAGGGAATAATGCAAAAGAATTAGGAAGGACTTAAGGAAACAACACCATTTAGACGCATTTTTGTTTAGTTAACTTTGTAGGCTGTAACACGAGAAAACGACAGACAGATTAGAAGCGAGAGAATTTAGGATAAAGACGCATTTTTATTAAGTTAACTCTGTAGGCTGTAAAACGGGAAATCGACAGGCAGAGTAGAAGTGAGGGAATTAAGATGCACAGGACGCATCCCGGATAGAAGAAAGGAAATGCTCCCACAATCAGGACCTCACGTGGGAATGGTATACGGAATTCAGGTTACATAATCATACAAAGTAGTAGTTACATCTTAAAGCCCTAGCGATTTATGTGTAGGCGAGCACACTCGATCGAACTCAGGACTCTAGAGAGGGAAAGCAAATTTGAAATTTTAGCAAGCAATGGAAAGTTGAAAACAGGCGGTAAAATACGGTGAGATACTGACAATTTTTGAACCTAGTAAAACCTGAATTGCAATAAGGGCGTAAATGATTCATGAGAAATCATAAGGCCAAAAACATAAGAGCATTTCCTTTGCAACTTGAGGCTAGCTATAAAGGACAGATAGGAACATGGGTGCACCAAACTAAACAATACATGTAGATAACAAGGAGATCTAAAGCCAGGACATCTATTAAGCAATGAGGTAAATTAAACATTCAATGACCAGGAATGATAGAGGGGATGCGGACCCATGTAGTACGGGACAACCACCAAACCCATAATCGATGTTTTCCCAAGTTTTAACAAATGCCATGAGATTGCAGCTTCACGCCTGGATCTGCGGCACCACCACGACACCACAGGATGGGAAGCAGATTAAGTAGGGCCAGACTCACGGAGCACCCTATACATCTAAGGACGCAGGGCAACTGCCAGGCCCATCTACACATCTCGTGTCGGAGCATAAGAAGGGTGAATGTTCAGACTCGCAATCAACTGAGGCAAACACCTCATTAGCAGTAAAGAACAAACCCAGGCAATTATAAAACATAATAATGACTTTCTCCAACGCCAAACCTTGGCCTAACTCCCTTCAGCCCAATTTTGTCCTATAGAAGTGTCAAGAAAACAAACTCCACATCAAGATTAATTCCTATCAAACCTTTCATAAGTTCTCCTTGGACCTAACTGGGTTTTGTTTAAAGAAACTAGGCATGACAAAAAAAAAAGGCCTACCTGGACCAACGGCAGCTGAAACTGAACAACGAACTCGAGCATTAGAACATCGCATCCTCCAAGCTAGCCACAGCAGACACCACAGTTGTTATATTTTTTAACAGTGATCCGGTTCATGGAATAGAACCGTCAAAGTGAACAACAAAAAAAAAGAAACCGTCGAAGTACATAACAAAAAGTAACGAAATGTGATAAAGTGCGTCGGATATTGGATAACAGTGAAAGTGCGTCGTTTCAAAAGAAACCACAGAAGGTTTAAATAAGGAAGAAGAACGAAGACAAGAAGAATTTTTTTTTATAGTCGATATTTTTTTTTTGTTTTTTTTCAGCAATAAACATTTTTTTTTGTGGATACATGCCTAGGCACATTGTATTAAAGCCGCGAAGGCTTGCTATTTTGCTTGCTATATTGTGATTTTTTGTTTTTTTTAGTATAGTGTTCTCACTAAGTAAACTGATCTTACCGATATTTCGACGCAATTAAAGGTATCCGGGGCAATTTACAAGTAAAAGACGATCTAACCTCTTAGGATGAGAACAAAATACTTCCAGGACAGATGGAATCGCCAATTGACGACGTCAGTTCCACTCCCACTTAAAGCTAAGTTAATAAGATGTCAGGACCAACCCCCGAGAGATGAGAGATATCCTGTAAGAAGAAAAAAAAAGACTTTTCGGTTTTTCAAGCCCTACAGTCTTATTTAGGGGGAGGGGGAAAGATTAAAATAGGAAAATACCACAACCGGGCCGATACCAGAAGATAGTGTAAATATCTAATTATTGCATATACATTTAATAATATACCCATATTAAATAATTAATAATTTCTAAATTCTTGTTAAAAAGTAGGGAGAAAACCTAATCTTGTACTAGAAATTGGTAATCAATTGTTAAACATTTCATAATAACCAAACATCGTTATCAAGGTTCAAAGTAGGTATTGTGATTCGCTTTTCAAATCCGAGTTGTGCATCATCCTTACGCTTGGATGTGTAATTGTTACTAAGTATTACATCATTAATAGCTAGGACCTGGTTATGATAGTATTATCTTATTATTCTATATGTATACATATGTGTATGTCTGGGATGGACAGGGAGTAACATCCGCGGGATAACCGATTGCGGTCCCCTGGGCAGGGCCCAGCGGGCCGGTGGCGTCTACATGGGTAATATATCTTCATCTGTCATTTCTTTGGTCATTTTAAGACTTAGAATCAATAAGGGACCAAATGGTCCTAGTAACTTTAAATAACTAACAAAGTTGAATATTTTCAAGGGATTGGTTTCTATCCCTCTGAATTCAAGCATTTTAATATTTTTTATTTTCTGACGTTTGACAATGTGGCGATTTTAGCTGTTTTAAATAACTTGTTTTATATGTTACTAATATCTCTTTATGTTTGACTTTATTTCAATAAATTATGTTTATTTTTCGTTTACTGGGTTTTTAACATGTAGAACTTTTTCTCCAAAATCAAGGCCAACCGCTCGGGCCAAAGATCCCTTAAACAATAGTGAATCTAACGCTATCATTACGCTGGGGCTTAACAGACGAGCCCGCGTAACAACAATCACATTTTAAACATAGCTACATTAAATGGTTTTGGAAAGAAGATAAATAAGTTAAAGAGGTTCAAAAAACAAAACAAAATTTAAAGAATACACCAATCTACAACCTGATTCAAAAGAAAGAAAACAATTCAAGGAAATTACTTGCTGTCCTGGAACACACAGAAAATTTTTAAAAGTATATAACAAATTCAATATTATTGGCACTGATTAACAAATTTAGTCAGGATAATCTACCAATAACTAATAAAAAATGAATGTCCCAGATAGTAAAAAAATCTGGAATTTATTAAATTAGTTGCAATGCCTGCAAGAAAGTGTATATATTTTGGAAAAACTAAAAGGAATTTAGTAACTCAAACATAAGAACGCTTTAGAAATATTAAAAATGGTGAAATTGAAAAATCTGCAATTGCAGCTTAAAGTTTGCTAGAGAATCACAAAATTAAAAAAAAAAAAAAACTTTTAAAACATTTAAAGAAGCTTTTCAAATTAACAATTTGGAAAAAGATACACATTCAGAAGAATCAATATAGATTCATGTATTTTGAAATTCGTGACAAGAATAATTTGATCTCCAAGTACATAAAATTGACACCAGATGGCTATTCAGAAGATGGTGTTAACGGCGAAATTTCGACAGTTGGAGTTTAACTGAAGATGAAAGTAAAATTAACTTTTGAAACCGGTATCGTGAAAACATGCAACTTTGTGAGGTGCGATATAAAAAAACATTTTCTCCAATTCATTCATAAATTGAAAATACCTCAAAGTATTATCACACATTTTATTTAGACTAAATAATATCTCTGTTTTATTTGTCTGCATCCAAATACTATCTTATAGTAGACCAGCGGTGACCAACTCATGCTCTTTGTACAAGAGCACTCTTACTTGCACGTGTGCACTTATGTTTTTATTACCTCACCTCATAGCCTTTTTCTTCTAGACTGCAGTTTCGGAGCTTATCTCCATCATCAGTAGCCTCTGGTCGACCGGTGTTATATCATTTCTTGGCGGAGGAAAAACTGCCAAGAAACGACATAACACCGGTCAACCAGAGGCTACTGATGATGGAGATAAGCTCCGAAACTGCAGTCAAGAAGAAAAAAAAGGATATGAGGTGAGGTAATAAAAACATTAATTTAATTCTTAAATTAAACCTCATAGTGTTTTTTCCCTGTGAAAGTTAAATAATGTCAGTTTGCTAGGATTCTCAGCGTAGTCATGTCATAATATGCAGCCGATTTGAAACGGAGTTAATCATCCCCAATTGTTTATTTTAATCAGCAATATTAATATTGGGAAATAATGCTGCAGGTTGACTGATGGTAAATTTATGAAAGACTGTAAGAAAATAGCAGCTGAATTCTTATGCCCTAATCAAATTGAGTTATTTGATGCAATTAGACTTTCTCGCACAATTGTTACTCACTGTATACAATAACTTGCTGGTGATATTTTTCACAAGTTTATGGACTTGGAAGTAATTTTATTGTATTTTCCTTAGCTTGTATTGTTGATGTATTTGATTTCAAACAGTTTTTAACCTTTAAGTTATTTATTAATTTTTAATTAAAATATTATAGTACACTTTTTAAAGTAAATATATATATATATATATATATATATATATATGTTATATTGCAGATTTTCGCGGATATAAGTATGAATAAGAAAGTTTTCTTGGGTTTTCCGCGTCTTGGATTCAAGTTCGGCCCCTGGCCACTGACTCCAACGTTTCGGCATGATCCCACATGCCATTATCAAGGAATGATAAGTTCGAGTCACAGGTTTAGGTCTTATATAATTAAACAAATAGAGTTTTCGCTGTAGTCCGTCTTCGGAAACGGACTACAGTGAAAACTCTATTTGTTTAATTATATAAGACCTAAACCTGTGACTCGAACTTATCATTCCTTGATAATGGCATGTGGGATCATGCCGAAACGTCGGAGTCAGTGGCCAGGGGCCGAACTTGAATCCAAGACGCGGAAAACCCAAGAAAACTTTCTTATTCATATATATATATATATTCCCAAAAACTAAAATGTTAACATACTTAAATTATTAACCAACTTTAAACAATTATAAAAATTTATAAATATTGCAACATTCATATAAATGATAGGCTCAATATATTGTGCTAATATGAAATAAGAATGTTATATGTGTATTATATCAATAAATCATAGCATTGTGATATGAGTTTAAAACTATTTTAACCTTATGATAAAATCAAATGTTTCCTACCTCTCCTTATATAAATCTAAGTAGATCGCGATTTCGAGACCAAAACGGTCTCATCTTCAGTACAATCTTGGTGACTGATGTTATGTCGATCGGAAGAAGAAGTGTTTCTTCTGATCGACATAACATCAGTCGCCAAAATTGTACTGAAGATGAGACCATTATGGTCTCGAAATCGCGATCTACTTAGAAGATTTATATGAGGAGAGGTAGAAAACATTTGATTTTATCATAAATGAAACCTCATAGTGATTAATTCCTGTAAAACTGAAATATTTTAACCTTATTCAAAGTCAAACATAATTCTATCCATGGTAAAGCTCTTAAATTTAATATATTTTCAATATTCAAGAACATCGAATACTGCACAATTGCAAAGAATGGTTTAATGTTCCTTAATAGTGACTAGCCGCCTCTGAGCAGGTGGCTGCACACTTCTCAACCAGTGATGCTCCTACTTACTCGCGAGTGCACACAGCATTTTCTAAGTGCAGCTGAGCTGGTCACCACTGTAGAAGACCCATATCAATTGTAGTGAGACTCAATGAAATATCATACACTGCCAAATTCTTGTATAACTATGATAATCAAGGGAACCAGTTGAGTCAGGATTTTAATATCTATACATATGATAGTGTAGAGTGTGAAGATAAGTACATAAAAACAAAAAAATCACCACTTTGCACTCTCTAGTAACTTTTTATGATTATTACAAAAACTAAAAGCTACCAAGTGGTCCCTTCACATGCACACACACACATTTTTATAAGAAGTTTCAATATCATGATAAAACTAAATTTAAAAAAAAACAATAAAAAATTGTAGTGATTTCTTAGTAAAATGATCATGAAAGATATGGTTTTGTACTGCACAATAATATGAAGAGGAGAAAATAGAATATCAACACAAGGTCAGAAATGCTTGATTTCTGTGTTGTTAGAGAGGTTACAAGTTCACTACAGAATTTAGGTTTGCTGGAAAAAATTTGGGAAATATTACTCAACCGCGTTAACTTTTTAGCTGGAGAGGCAAAACAATAGCGCTAGTGGTGAAGATGGGCAAGGGGTCTCCTTCCACCGTTGGTACAAGTGAATGACTGGGCAATTGGTATAATCAGTGGCAAAATATAGTAGTAGGCTTACTTGAAATAGGAGATGAAGTTAATGAAAGCTGTTCGGAGGTTGTATGCCTACGGGTTTCTGTATAATGTGACGTACAGAGAAATTAAATCAGCACTGATTTCCAACTACCGTCTGGCAGACTTAAATGTGTATATACTGTGAATATAGGGTCTAACTTTTGCACTTGGCATTGCCACTAACAACTGACTATACATGACTGACGATAATAAGCACTGTCACTGCAACCTGAGACAAGGGTCTACTACCTCCAACCCCTACTCACCGTTACCACAATTTTTTAGTTCACAGTTTTTCCGCATTGAAAGTTAACGTTGTCGAGTAATATTTTACAACATGAGACAGGAAAAATTTTTCTAAGTTCCAACCATACATCATGCACATGCACCAACAGACGCAAAGTAGTTTACACTATGGAATCATGGGACGCAGCCAACATATACACTATATTTGAACTCGTGTTGCCAATCAACCTAAAAGCTAACCTAGTGCAATTCAAGTACTCTAACCTGTGAAAGAATGCACACTGATTTTATTTTGTGTAAGTTAATTAGTACAGAATCTATGTTGGATGCTTACTTACGAGGTCTTTATTCATTTGAGTTGGGGTTTCATTTTTTTTTAGTTATACTAGACTGGAACATAGAATAGTCATTAAAAAAATCAATATGGTTGCCACTTCTTCATGTAGTTCAATATCGTGAAAAAATATATGGTTGGTATCTAATGTCGAGCACTTGATAATGAAATCATTCGCTCTCTTGCACTCCAATATTTAGCAGAAAGGCTGGTCTCTTCTACAAAAGCTGGACAACGGAGGAGATGGTTTCTTTCCATATCTTCATTTAAATTGCAAAAAGGGCATTTAGGTGAATCTGTTATGCCAATTCTGTGTAGGTGTTTATTCAAGCAGTCATGTCCCGTTAGCAGTCTGAATGTTGCTACTGCAGATTTTCTTTGTAATGTAGTAATGTCATAAGCTTGTAGATTTTCCCATTCCTTTCCAGATGTTTTGGTGGTGTATTCTTCTCTAAGTTTATTGATGTATTTATTTGAGATAATTCTTTTGATAGAGTGAAAGGAAACTGGAGTAGAAGTTGGGTTTGATACAATTTTACTACCCTTCTTGGCTAGAAAATCGGCTATTTCATTGCCTGTCACTCCACAATGGGCCGGAACCCATTGAAGTACAACTTCTTTATGTAGATGGGATAACTGTTTTATCATTTTGTGACATTCGATAATTTTGATGCTTTTGGGTGTTGTATCTCGTGTTATAGCGAGAATGGCTGCTTTGGAGTCACATAGAATTACAACTTTTGTAAATTTTTGGATGTGATATAAAAGATTTTGTAAACTTAAGAAAATTGCTAGAAAAAATATATTCAAATAATTGATAAAAAACACACAAAAATCATTGTAAATGGTAAAAAATGAAACATTAAGAATAATAATTAAAACATTTTGTCTGTTCATTCTTATCTCTTAGAGTTGTTTTTGTTGAACATATGTTTCAGAGCTTCTTAGCTCCATCGTCAGCGATAAAATTTGGCATGAGTTTATAAAGTACTTTTAAAAGTCACGTCACATGTTGGAAATTTTAGCCAAAATTTGATAAAAAAAACATAGTTGATCCTGGTAGAGTAGCAGTTACCATGATTGACTCTGGTTCCAAGGTTCAAATTCAGCCAGAGTCAATAGATTTATCAAGGACAATAAAAATCCAGACCAGATTCCTTCAGAAGCAAACAAAAGCCTTGAATATATGTCATACATTTTCAGTGAACCACAAGCCTAAAAAAATAAGTCTCTGAGCTAAATTTGTCAACCCTTTTATGCCTAGATTCAAATTGTGACTATAATGACTAAACTGTTAAATAGTGTTGTACACAAAATATTCACTCAAGAAAAACAGAGTAGGCCTAGTTTCATTTTATTTGTTTTAGCCATTGTTGTAATTTCTCGAAAGATGTTTACTCCTCTGATAGTGTTATCGCTATTTTTATTTCATTCTTATTTATGGTCACTATAATACCTAAGGTCATACTGCATCTAGAATCTTTATTGTTCTGTTTTTCTATGGAAATTAATCGATTCAATTTTAATGATACTATGATATGGTGATTATGATGAAATTTTAATCCAACATTTATTTGCCTTAAAGACTGTGAAAATTCAGGAAAAAACTTCAGTCAGAATGGTCAGCACCAGGATTTGAACCTGGACTTCCCAGATATGAATCTTAACCCTTTAGGTGTCATGAGCCGATTAGATCGGCTCTGGTCTCCTGTCCATTACCTGCCAGACAATATACTTAAACTACTTGCAAAGCCGATCACATCGGCGGGTACGATTTAAATCTCTGACACAAGAGATTTTACCAGTGGCATGCAGAGGGTTAATAATGCCTAACCCAACTTGCTTAGTGTTATTACCAAGGTTAGGATTTTTAGAGCAAATGTTCATGATAGAAAAGGAAGGAACTCCATCCTAGGAACGGAGGCATGAGACTAGATGAAAAAAAAAAAAAATGTAAAAAAAGGTGTTAAAGTAAGCCAAAAAAGTTACCTCTCTTTTATGGTTGATAATTATTTATTTAAAAAAATTAACTATACAAAAAAAAACCATGATGGTATAATGTTAAGCAAACAAGTTTTTTAAATCAATTTTACTCTATATACTGATTAAAAGAATACATATATTGAATAATCATCCATAGTAATTCTGCCCGAGGGCAGGTCTTTCACTGCAATCATACCATTTTCATGCTATGCTTTGCAGCTTTATTAGGGAATTATAGGTGTGGTAGCTTACTGCTGCTTTCCACACCAGTGAAGGATGATGATGATGATGGCTGGATGATTTTGGGGGACCGTTGGGCCCTAAGCTTCCTGACATTTGTCTTACAGGCGAGGAAAAACCCCGGAAAAAAAACTCATCCAGGAGCTGTCCAGACCGCGAACAGGGCCCACTGTGTGACAAGGCAGCATGCTATCTCGAGACCACAGCAGTGGACTATATTGAATAACGTAGAAGAAATGAACCATTAAAGGACAATTATCACAGTGACAATAGGCATTATCCCTTCTACTGCCAAAAAGCAGACATGTTGCAGATAATAAATAATGGTGTTAACACATTTAAATTGCATCGACTTGAAGTGAAGGGCATTTAAAAATCCTATATGTTAAAGGTCCACAACTGTAGTCTCGAGGTAGCGCGTTGCCTTGTCACGCAGCAGGCCTGGGTTCAATCCCCGGTCGGGACAAGCTTCCTGGGTGAGGGTTTTTTGGGGTTTTTCCTCACCTGTAAGACAAATGTCAGGAAGCTTTAGGGCCCAACGATCCCCGAAAATCATCCGGCCATCATCATCATCCTTATAATTATCATCACCATCCTTCACTGGTGTGGAAAGCAACGGGAAGCTACCACACCTATAATTCCCTAGTAAGGCTGCAAAGCATAGCATCAAAATGCTATGATTGCAGTGAAAGACCTGCCCTCGGGCAGAATTACTATAGATGGATGTGTTAAAGGTAAATGGAAAATATGTAAATGTATAAATATATTTAAAAAGTAACAGAAAAAAAATCAGAAAAAGAGGAAAAAAGGAATTATGGAAAGAAGGGGTAAAAAGGACTGTATTCTGTAGTAATTATGCCTGAGGGCAGGTCTTTCACTGCAATCTTAGCATTTTTATGCTATGCTTTGCAGCTTTACTAAAGAATTATAGGTGTGGTAGCTTCCCGTTGCTTTCCACACCGGTGAAGGATGATGATAATGAAAGGATGATGATGATGATGATGATGGCTGGATGATTTTCGGGGACCGTTGGGCCCTAAGCTTCCTGACATTTGTCTTACAATGTATAAGAAAACAATTTGTCTGTTAAAATAAACAAGGATATTGTGGAATAAAGCAGCTCATTTCTTTGGCTAAGACAAAAAAACTCATTTTTTTTTAAAGAAAAAATTAACTTCTGAACTGGGAATCAAACCTCGGGTCTCCAACTCTGTACGTCTGTGTGCAGCCCACTACACCATTCAAGACATGGTACAAACATCAGAGTTTCGATTCCTGGTTCAGACATAAATCCTTCTTTTAAAAAAAAAAATGTCCACGACTGGAACATGTTAAACTGAATATAACATAAAAAAATTAAAATAAATCCATCTGTTCTTGTGACTGTGACACACAGATTATCCGACACTGAAAGCAACTTACAAGATCTGGAGAAAGCAGCAAGCACAGCTGGACTGTGCCTGAATAAATAAAAAAACTAAAATAATAGGAGTAAATAGTGCGACAGAAATGTAATTGCTGCTGAATACTAATAGTCACAAAAAGAAAAAAAAGTGGTATAAAATTATTCCTCATATCAATTTTGTGCAAAATCTCACTTATTGGTTTCTTCCAAAGAGTTTTAATTTGTCCAACAAAGAGAAAGTACACATATAAAAACCATAAACTTGGTTATCACTGCTATATTCCTCGAAACTGATTGCAAAAATCATGGACCCATACTGATATAATTTTTTGTCACCTCTACTTATTAAATATGAGCAATTCATATTCAAAATTTTGTACATTATTTTCATAACTTGCAATTTGATAATATGCAATTAGACTTTATCTTTCGAGGCGAATGGGTTAATAAAATAAAAATCTATCATAAATATCACTATATTTTATTGGAGCTGTCATTTGTGATCAAGAATAAAAATTACCTTAAGACCTAAAATATAGATTTTTTTTGGTCTGAAGCATTGAGTATTTTTTATGATTGCACTAGGGGAAATATCCAAACACATCACTCGTGTTAATACCAAGGGCTTGTACTGTAAATATATATCATGAGATCATGTGTGGAGAATACTGCCAACAGACTAGACAAGGCACAAACATTATACTGACTGGTTACAAATGATCCATTGCCATCAAAGCCTCAAGTAAAGTGGGACAACCATCGACTTTAACACCTCGTCTTTTCAGATCTTCAAGTCTAGCCTCCAGCGGTCTCTTGTCACGTCCAACAGACCACCACAATCTCACACATAATTGCAAAAGAGGAACATAAAACTGCAAGAGATCTATATCACAAACAGCTTCATAACGTCTCAGAGCTATATCTGCAAAATGTTCTGCCGATGTAGCAGTGGGATCAGCACTACAACATGCCACAAGACGGCATAATGCCAGCATAACAGTCGGATGCCGATCAGTATGAAGCTTATTTAATAGTCTGAAACAATTCTCAAGCAGTGGAATTGCCTGATCGTATCGCTGAGCTTCCATCCACTGTCGAGCTTCGTGTTCCTCACGGCCTTGAAGAAACATGGCTAATATTTTTGATTCTCGCAACTTCTCTTCTGTTGTAACATGCTCTAGCAGTGATTCAAACCCGGCACTTCTACGAGATATCACACCAGGGGCAAAGTTTCCCATTAACACTTTTTTAGGGAAAGTAACCCTTGCCATTTGTGCAGGGAATTCTCGACGAAGAGATTCGTACAATTCTAGGAAATCTGTATAGCGTCGCTCAATCACTGCTGGATTTGGATCAGGCTGTAGTCCATCCTTTCGGATCATAACTGTATATGCCTACATATTAAAAAAAAAAAAATGAATTAATATTTAGCCCAGTTAAGGAGCAACATTGATATTTCTTTCCAATATTATTTTGTATACAAAACTAAAAACATGAACAGAATATATCCAACAGGTATTTGAAATAAAACTAAAGTCTAGACATGCTAACATAACAAGGAAAACATGATCCTTCACAATAATCCAATTGACATTATAATGATTAAGTATGATCTAAGTATAATATCTATAAAATAAAATAAGTTAAAATATACCTTCTTAGGTAAAATCCATCGTCCTCAACTTATAAAATATGTAATCTTTATGCCTGTAGGCCTTTCAGAACATCCATTCACCATGCATTGTAATAGTTTGTAAGAAGTACACCCATCCCTTTAAAATTTCCTTGCGATAGAAAAATTCAAACAATAGGCTGAAGACACATATGCACAGATGAAATAAAAGGAACTGGAGCAGGTGAACTTGCCAGTTCTCATCCTTTTATTGGAATGTAGGCAGACATATCACAAATTTGATAATGATATTTATATACAATACAAGTTTCTATTCAACATATTTTACATTATATTTGAAAAGAAAAATATATGCCTAGACTGGGGTTTGAACCCAGGACCTTTGACTTTCTATGTCAATTATCTTCCATCTGAGCCACCTAGGCCTCCAATCTAAACGCGTATTTTTCTCTTACACATAGTTAATTCCCTAACCCCAAATGCTACGAGCCATTGCTACGATTTTTGCAAATGGCGGCTTCTTTGTTAAGAAGACTTTTTATTGGGAATTTAAACATTACTTATAAAGCCAGTAGTGCTTCTTTCAATGTTAATATTATTCGTTTCTAACACCTTAATGATGGACAAATTATATTTTTCTTTTCAAATATAATTTGTCCATCATTAAGGTGTTTAAAAACGAATAATATTAACATATTTTTACATGGTTACGATATTGTTATATTATCTGTGTTAATACATCAAGACACGATGAGGATCCACAAAATGTAGCATTTCACATCCAGGCCGATGGTTGATGGAATGAAAATAATCACAGTGGTCTGTATACATATATAACAACAACAATAATAACAATAATAATAATAATAATAATCCATCCATAGTAATTCTGCCCGAGGGCAGGTCTTTCACTGCAATCATGGCATTTTCATGCTATGCTTGCAGGTTTACTAGGGAATTGTAGGTGTGGTACTTCCCGTTGCTTTCCACACCGGTGAAGGATGATGATGAAGATGATAATGAAAATGGTGATGGCCATATGATTTCGGGGATCATTTGGGCCTTAAAGTTTTCCTGACATTTGTCTTACAGGTGAGGAAAAACCCCGATAAAAACCTCACCCAGAAATACTGCCACGACCGGGGATCGAACCCGGGCCCGCTGCGTGACAAGGCAGCACGCTACCTCGAGACCACAGCGGTGGACATAATAATACGCTTTATTTTACCTGGCAGAGTTAAGACTGCTCAACCAGGTTAAAAAAATACAAAAATTATTCTTACACCTAAATAACAATAAACATAAATATTACATGGTATGTCTACAATACACCATGTCCACAAATATAGTATCATACTTTAAACTACTACTACATCACTTTGGATAATCATATCTAAATTAAATTGGTGACAATCAAAAGAGAAACTCAAAAAGTTTTTACTATAGCTCATAGACATTGAATGTGCCCCCACGAGTAACGCTGCAGACATTGCTGTCTGCTAAATATCCAACAATGAACCCATATTGACCACAAAAAACATGATTAAATATAGTTTAGTTTCTGTATTGTTGTCCATTATTCTAATTGTTAACATGCACAAAGCTTTTTGAGTTTCTCTTTTGATTGTCACCAATTTAATTTAGATACGATTATCCAAAACGACATAGTAGTTTAAAGTATGATACTATATTTGTGGACATGTTGTATAATTATTATTTACAAAATATTTTTATTTACTCTAGATTTAACAAATAAAATATAAAATGTACAAGATAAAAAAATGAGAAGGAAAAAAAACTATTAATGACATAAAATATTTTTAGTTCTCATGAAAAATTAATTATTTAACAACAGGTAATTGTATAGTGTGACAAAAGTGTCAAGTGCACACCAATCCGTGATATTTTGAGAGAAAAAGTTCCAAGAGTGGGCAGAGGCTACTGGTGAAAGAAGTAGAATAATGGAAAGTGCTACAAAGAGGGATTGTTAGAAGACTGTTATCTTGTGACCTAGTGTAAATATTGTGGTAAGAAGATAACTTCTCAAATCTGGACGCCAGGTAACTTGGAGTGTGGGAAATCAGAAGCTTGAAAAGAAGTGAAAGAGAGTACAATTTAGGTCTGGCAATAAGACGGAGCCAAGAGAGATTATTGAAGTGTTCAATAATATGATAATAATGGCAGATATTGAAAATGAATCAAACATAAGCAATATGAATATGCTGCAGTCTCTGCGACAAGTCATAGTTTATGTTATTATATACAATGTCACAATAATCAAAGTGTGGAAAAATAAGAATTTGCACAAGGGTTTGTTTTAATAAAACTGGAAGAAAATTCTTTGAACTTCTAAGATAATGTAAGATGGAGAAAGTCTTATTTAAATTAATATTAGGAAGTAAACATTATGAGGTTATATCATTAATAGTGAGTGGAGAACATATTTTAATCGACTAACCTCATACATTTTCAAACTTCTTTGATACCGACAGTCTCAGACAAAATCATCAAATAGATTGATAAAGGTACCATTAAAAGGAGAAATTTTAAGAAAGAATATGAGAATATCCTAAATATAGCCAGATTAAATGGTTTTAATAAGAATATAATATCTAACAAATTAAAGAAATTCAGAAAGATAAAACAACTTAAAGAATGCTCTACCCAACAAATTGTTAGTAAAGAAAAGAAGAATTTCAAGAAAATTACTTACCATCCAATAGTACATGGGAAATTTCAAAAAAATATTTGACAAATACAACATTACTTTTGCACCAATAAATAAATTTAGTCTGGAAAAACTTCTAAATACTAATAAAAAAATCAACATCCCAGACAGTAAGAAATCTGGAATTTATCAAATTAATTGTAATGATTGTAGCAAAGTATACATAGGAAAAACAAAAAGGAATTTGGAAACATGCACTAAAGAACATTTTAGGAATATTAAAAATTGTGAAATTGAAAAATCAGCAATTGCTGCTTATAGTTTACTAGAACATCATAAAATTGAAAAAGAAGCGAAACTTTTGAAACAATTGAATAAACCATTGGAATTGACAATTTGGGAAATGATATTCATTCAGAAGAATAAATATCGATCTATGAATTTCGATATTCCGGTGGATAAAAATTTAATTACAAAGTTTATAATCCCAACGAAAGATGGCAGCACAAGAAGTGATGTCACTAAAGAAATCAACAATCAAGGAATTTCATCAGTGGAAGCCATGACTGAAGAAGGACATGATTTTGTCTGAAACCGTCGGTATCAAAGAAGTTTGAAAATGTATGAGGTGAGTCGATTAAAATATGTTCTCCTCTCACTATTAATGGAGAAAGTCTATTTACATATATGCTTCACTTGTGTTTGACAGGTTAAAATTTGTATCTAGATATAGTCTAAGATTTATTATTGATGAAGAATAAGGGAATGGCCCTGGCAATATTTCAAGGGATTAGTGATTGCAAATGTGCTTAATCAATGATAAAAATAAGAGTGCAGTGAGTAACATCATTTAATTTAACCAATTAGCACTTCTTTAATTGAGTGACACACTTTCTTACTGTATATAATAGTTCAAACTATTAATTGAAAACCCACGTTATCCCATTCAAGGATCCATCAATCCCAGAAACCATCACAAACTATGCATTTCATCCCAAAACAACACATTATCCATCGTCAATTAATAGCATGGGTGCAGATCACCCTGCACTAAGAATTCACACAAATTCTCCCACAATATGATCCAACTGATCCAATAAACATTCCCTTACAATCATGTTACTTTAAGTATTTGTTTAAATTTTATAGGAATTAAATCACTATGAGGTTTAATTTATGGTGAAATTAAATGTTTCTCCTCATATAAATTTTCTAAGGAGATCGCGATTTCGAGACCATAACAGTCTCATCGTCAGCACTTTCTTGGTGACGGATGTTATGTCGATCGGAAGAAACTCTTCTTCTTCCCTCTGTTGGTGGACCAATGAACCTCTGGATCAGGTCAAAATTTGCGGGAATTTCGAAGTTCATAAGTTTTCCTTTGTTTTTCTGAATGTGGATCTTTTCCCAAACCGTGAGTTCTTTTTGTTTGTCTATTTGTTTAATTAGTCTGGCCTTTGATTCAATTAAATGTTTTTTGGACCAAGCATGAGCAGCGGTTATGAAGAAAATATGGTACACAAGAAAACAAATAAATTAAAAGACAAGAATTAATAAATGAAAGCACACTTATAAAAGAAACAGAAACAATTAAATTCAAGAAATTCACTTACCATCCATTGAAACACTATAATTTTCAAAAAGTTTAAAATAAAATTAGCACCAAAGAATGAATACAGCCTTAATAGGATAATTAAAATCAATAAAAATGGAAGAATTGAAAATGAAAACAAATCAGGAATTTATCAGATCAAATGAAGGAATTGTGACAAAATTTATATTGGAAAAATGAAAAGAAATTTGAAAACAAGGATGAAAGAACATTTTAGAAACATCAAAATGGAGAAGTGAAAAAGTCAGCAGTAGCTGCTCATGCATGGTCCGAAAAACATTTAATTGAATCAAAGGCCAGTCTAATTAAACAAACAGACAAACAAAAAGAACTCACAGTTTGGGAAAAGATCCACATTCAGAAAAACAAAGGAAAACTTATGAACTTCGAAATTCCTGCAAATTTTGACCTGATCTAGAGGTTCATCGGTGCATCAACAGAGGGAAGAAGAAGAGTTTCTTCCGATCGACATAACATCCATCGCCAAGAAAGTGCAGACGATGAGACTGTTGTGGTCTCGAAATCGCGATCTACTTAGAAAATTTATATGAGGAGAGGTAAGAAACATTTAATTTCACCATATTTAAGTGTTTGTGTTATACAAGATGTGAATGAGAATGAATAAAAGAGAAAAGTGAAACATTGTGCTAGCAAATAGTCTGCTCCTTTTGAAAAACTTGATCAGATCAGATTGGATACACATGGAACAATAAATGTGGCCCTGTTGGGAGGCTATGAAGTTCCTTTTGGATGATTATTTTATTAATATACCCGTGGATTCCAAGGCTAAGCCTTTCCTTTCATAGTAATTCTGTCTGAGGGCAGGTCTTTCACTGCAATCATAACATTTTCATGCTATGCTTTGCAGCTGTACTAGGGAATAATAGGTGTGGTAGCTTCCTGTTGCTTTCCACACCAGTGAAGGATGGTGATAATAATGATAGGGATGATGATGATGGCTGGATGATTTTCGGGGACCATTGGACCCTAAGCTTCCTGACATTTGTCTTACAGATGAGGAAAAATCCCAAAAAAAACCTCACCCAGGAAGTTTGTCCTGATTGGGGATCAAACCCGGGCCCGCTGCATGACAAGGCAGCACGCTACCTCGAGACCACAGCAGTGCCTTTTAGCCTCGCTAATTTTGAAGGAATGATCTGAAATATTATTCCTAAAATGAATTAGTGATAAACCATGGCACAATGTGTGAGTTGTTATATTATTTGTGTATTCGAAGTGGTGAGCAGCTGAGGTATTGTAGATATAAGATGATAAAATGATGTTAAGCCTGAAGATATCCCATTGGTCCTCTCATATGAGTGGTGTGATGTTGGTGTTTAAGTTATAGTGTTTACTGTTGTGTGTTTAATTTATGATTTATACATTTCGAGAAAAAAAAAACTTGAAGGAGATCATTAGCCTTACATAACCATCCCAATCCAACGAACAAATTGCTATCAACAGAACCACAACGGCTTCTCAAGAAATGTACTCATGGATAAAAAAATAATTATAACCTTTAATAGAATCCCATGGTATATCTGATCGGTTTATGGCATCATCCTGAGCTATGGCCCTTATGTTGGTTCAAGTCCCTGTGGACCGTCCATACTTACCAGCATGGGACCAGTGGCCATCTAATATTATGAGTTATTTGCAGAGCTACAATAAGTAGAGGCACCTGATTGAGAAAACCAGTTATAATGATTGGAGGACCCAACGTGCTGACCACATACACCTATAATAGAGGGAGAGTGGGATGATCCACCTCTGTGGGTACACATTCAGTACCGTAAACCAGTTAAGGCGTTTAAAGGGACTATCATGTATGCGGCTGTTGGTCAGTTAACTCGTTTTAGAGCGGGCACGAACAAACCGCGTTTATATTTGGCGCCTAAATATTGTGTTGGCTTAATATGTCTTGGAGATCATAGATGGCATGTAAATGTACATTTTCTATTCCCGTTTGACACGTTTAACCTTGGTGAATCCCTTTTTATTTTTAAAACAAACACATGGAATTCGTTCACCCAAACTTGCTCCAATGCAGTCGTATATGTTTCTCGTTATCGCGCTGTTGTTTTTGTGCAAGTGAAACCACGGTGAAAGATAAATATCTCACTGAAGAAGAATTAGTGAATATTTTGTATAATGATGATTCAGGTGATGAACTGATTCCTGAATTAGAAGATTCACAAAGTGAAAGTGAAGATGAACTTCCACTTCCTGAAATTGATACGCCGATACCATGTGATGTCAATCACCCAAGTTATTTCACCATCAAATACTACTAGGATATCTCCTTTAGGTACGTACAAAATTTGAATTTTATACGACTAATAGTTTGTGAATAATGGTCCATTTTCTGAAGTGCCACGAAAAGGGTAGCTGGGGTATTTAAATGGCTGGCCTGTGGGTTTAAATGCCCTGCTCTGAGCCTGGTACTGAATGTGACACATAATATAAAGCCAGCAGGCGGCTGGTTGATCATATGTCCTTGAAGACCTGTCGCACCAAGATGTTTCAATTCTTTACTTAATAAATAACTGTTACTTGATTTATTATTAGATGTAATATTTATAAAGTTCCTGCTGAAATGTTAACAGTGAATTCATGAGAAAGACTACCTCATCCAGAAAACTTCATTACAAGAAGTGTGACACCATGCTTGCATGCCTATGAGACTATAATAATAAAGTTCATTTAGTAATTAAAATTCATTGGAGAACATTTTGTTTAAACAACTCACCTCATAGGATTTATGCTTCCATAATACCATGGTTTCAAACACAGTCGTGTTCATCTTCAGTCATAATTCCGACTTGAGTTATGGCTGAAGATGAACACGACTGTGTTTGAAACCATGGTATTATGGAAGCATAAATCCTATGAGGTGAGTTGTTTAAACAAAATGTTCTCCGATGAATTTTAATGATTATACCTCATAATGTTTACTTCCCAAAATTAATTTAATATTCATTTAGTAATAATTCGCAATATAGTTTCATTATCGTATGATATTAGTAGTTATTAAATTAATATTAAGAAGCTAAAGCTGTTACTATGATTGAAATAAGTAAATTAATGTATACAACTAAATTATTGTAATCAAATGGTAAAGAGAAAAAATTATGCCTGAACCGGGAATCGAACCCCGAACCTTCAGCTTACCGTACTGATGCTCTATCCATTGAGCTAATTCAGGCTTCCTTCCCATCCAAGCATAAATCCTTCCTTTACCTTACTCTCTTGGTCCCACATTCAAATGCAATGAATCATCATTCACAAATACACAATGAATGGCTTCTACCTGAAGAAGACATATAATTTAGTTGTGTACATTAATTTACTTATTTCAATCATAGTAACAGCTTTAGCTTCTTAATATCAATTTAATAAATAATGCTTTAGCTATGTGGAGTCCCTTCATGTCTTCTTCAGGTTGATGTGCTGATGCTCTATCCATTGAGCCAATTCAGGCTTCCTTCCCATCCAAGCATAAATCCTTCCTTTACCTTACTCTCTTGGTCCCACATTCAAATGCAATGAATCATCATTCACAAATACACAATGAATGGCTTCTACCTGAAGAAGACATATAATTTAGGGTCGCATGTAAATACATTAGTCTCTACTCAAATTACTTCCAATCACCGGTGAGCTGATTCCCCGTGAGCAATTGCTGAGATCGAATTAACGGCCGACTTACCGGTCATGCATGAAAGTTGACTTTTTCGTAATATTGGCAACGAATTACCCAGAATTCTCAGTGATAAAACCACTTCCGTTATTTTCGTCTGCTATAGAGGAACGCATTTACGCTTGCATCACGCAAATAATACCATATACAACGACATCTGCATCGTGCAATATTACGCCGATTCTCCTGTTCTTCCAGTTGAATTCTTTGGTAGGCTCTATCAAATTCCTCTTCTCCGCGTATAACGAAAACATGATCGAAGTCTTCAAGGTCCGACATCTTGGATAAAGCTGCAAAGGTTTCAAACTACATCGATTACCATCGGTTCCCTTCGGGATTCTCACGATAAGTTTCTATCTTGAGCTATGATCTTAAGTTACCTCGTCAGGTAGCTTACAATTATTATCGCATAAATAGATTTCTGAGTAAGCAAAATGTATTAGGATAAAACTTTCTCAGCAGAGAACGCCCTTTACGGTCTAATGCGTTTATAAATTCGACCCTTAGTTGTGTACTACATTAATTTACTTATTTCAATCATAGTAACAGCTTTAGCTTCTTAATATTAATTTAATAAATAATGCTTTAGCTATGTGGAGTCCCTTCATGTCTTCTTCAGGTAGAAGCCATTCATTGTGTATTTGTGAATGATGATTCATTGCATTTGAATGTGGGATCAAGAGAGTAAGATAAAGGAAGGATTTATGCTTGGATGGGATGGAAGCCTGAATTAGCTCAATGGATAGAGCATCAGCAGGGAAAGCTGAAGATTCGGGGTTCGATTCCTGGTTCAGGCAAAAATTTTTCTCTTTACCATTTGATGATATTAGTAGCCCTAACCTAATTAGCATCATTGCCTTTTAAAGGTTATACAGAGTGTGTCAGAAATATAGCTACACACTGTGGTATTACTTGAAGGAAACCACAAAATGATGATGTGCTGAATAGAGCAACTGAGGAAGAAATGCATGCTATTCCAATAGACATGGTTATCATAAAGCAATAAATATGACTTCTCAAAGCATTTCCAATTATGCTTGAATGCAAATGGCAAACAGTTTGAGACATTAACACATTCAGTACTGTAAACCAGTTAAGGCGTTTAAAGAGACTATCGTGTATGCGGCCGTCGGTCAGTTAACTCGCTTTAGAGCGGGCATGAACAAACCGCATTTATATTCAGCGCGTAAATATTGTGTTGGCTTAGTATGTCTTGGAGATCATAGATGGAATGTAAATGTACATTTTCTATTCCCATTTGACACGTTTAACCTTGGTGAATCCCCTTTTATTTTTAAAACAAACAACACATGGAATTTGTTCACCCAAACTTCCTCCAATGCAGTCGTATATGTTTCTCGTTATCGCGCAGTTTGATTTGTGCGTGAGTGTGGATGAAAACCATGGCGAAAGAGAAAAAGATCTCACTGAAGAAGACTTAGTGAATATTTGTATATGATGATGATTCAGGTGATGAACTGGATCGAGGAATTAGAAGATTCACAAAGGGAAAAAGTGCAGATGAACTTACACTTCCTGAAATTGCTACGCCAATATGTGCATGTGATGTCACTCACCCACGTGATTGCACCCTCAAAATCCTACTAGGATATCTCCATTCGGTATGTTAAAAAAATTTGAATTTTCTCGGGACTAATACGTTAAGTGAATAATGGGGACCATTTTCTGAGAGATGCCACGAAAAGGGTAGCGTGGGGGATTTACCGATGGCTGGCCTGTGGGTTTAAATGCCCTGCTCAGTGCGATGGTACTGCCTGTGTTAAAGTGACTAGTTAGTGATTTGTTTTGTTTAATTCGAGGAAACAATAACATCCTATTTCATGTAATAATAATAATAATAATAATGACAAGGGAAAACTATGACAACAAAGATGACCATGATGATGCGTAGATTCTATACATAATAAGCTAGTAGTAAGTAAGTAACGTGGGTATCCCACAACAGGACGGGAGGCCCTTGGGGTTGTAGGAGGTCAAGGCTCCCACTTTTTCTAGACAATCGGCACTTTATGTCAGCCGGGTTGTCAGCCCTGCGTGACGGCCGCCTTTACCCCCAGAACAAGCATCTGGTACTCATTTCTGTTAGAGGCTGAGTCGACCCCAGGGCCATATTCTGCCAGAGGGTTTGGGTTAGTTTAAAAATCCTGACCCCAACGGGACTTGAACACTCGACCCTCTGGCTTGTAGCCCAGTGCCTTAACCACTACGCTACGGCGTGCCCCTAATAGTAGTAGTAGTAGTAGTAATAATGATAATAATACTATCATGTATATTCATTACTAGGGCTCGGAAGTTGAGGACATACAATATGCCTATAAAAGACCTTTAAAAAAGACCTAAAGATACCCTACAAAAGTATATTATTTTCAGTCTGATCATCTTACCTCAATATTAATGTTGATTTGTTCTTGGACATGTTTCAAAACAATTCTGTTTTATTGTCAGCTTGTCCAGACTGGTTTGATTTATGTTGCATTATGTTGCACACCCTGGATGTCGATGTCAGCTCCATCCTGTGGTTGGCCAAAGAACCTCCAAACAAGATCACGCTCCGTCGGTATTTCAAAATTCATAACTATGCTTTTGTTCTTTTGAATGTAGATTTTTTCCCAAATAGTCAGCTCTTTTGTATTTTCTAACTGTTGTAATAATTTAGCGTCTGAATTTATATTATGTTTTTCAGACCAAACATGAGCAGCAATTGGAGATTTTTCTATTTTCCCATTTTTAATATTTCTTATGTGTTCTTTGTTCCTAATTTTTAAGTTTCTTTTTGTTTTTCCTATATATATATATATATATCTTTTCACAACCAGTACATTCAATTTGATATATTCCTGATTTTTTTTATTTTTAACAGTTTTTTTCATTTTTGTTGGTTTTATTAGTTTATTTAAACTGTAGTTATTTTTCAGTGCTAATTTAATATTAAACTTCTCAACCTGCTGTGGTCTCGAGGTAGCGTGCTGCCTTGTCACGCAGCAGGCCCGGGTTCGATCCCCGGTCAGGGCAGTTTTTCTGGGTAAGGTTTTTATCGGGGGCTTTCCTTACCTGTAAGACAAATGTCAGGAAAACTTTAAGGCCCAAACGATCTCCGAAATCATATGGCCAACATCATCATCATCATCTTTATCATTATCATCATACTTATCATCATCATCCTTCACCGGTGTGGAAAGCAATGGGAAGCTACCACACTTACAATTCCCTAGTAAAGCTGCAAAGCATAGCATGAAAAGGTATGTTTGCAGTGAAAGAGCTGCCCTCGGGTAGAATTACTATGAATGGAAATATCTTTTGGAATTTATTATGTACCTAAGGGCGATATGTGAATTTCCTATATTTTTTCATAGGGGTTCTTCTTTTTCAAGAATACTTCTGTTTATCATTTTCTGTTTTTAATACTTTTCTATCCCTTTGTGTACCATTTTTACATCAAACCCATTTTCTCTTGCTACTTTGATTATGTGTTTTTTCTCCTGATTGAAATCTTCTTCATTTAAGGGTAAGTTTACCAATCTATGTGTTAAACTATTAAAGGCTGCTAATATATGTCCAATTGGATTGAATTCTGTTGATTTAATTAATTATTAATTGGACATAAATTAACAGTCTTTAATAGTTTAACTCATAGATTGGTAAACTTACCCTTAAACGAAGAAGATTTCAAACAGGAGAAAAAACACATAATCAAAGTAGCAAGAGAAAATGGGTTTGATGAAAAAATGGTACACAAAAGGATAGAAAAGTATAAAAAACAAAAAAATGATAACAGAAGTACTCTTGAAAAAATATAGGAAATTCACATATCACCCTCGGGTACACAATAAATTTCAAAAGATATTTGAGAAGTTTAATATTAAAATTATCACCGAAAAATAACCACAGTTTAAATAAACCAATAAAAACCAACAAAAATGAAAAATCTGATAAAAATAAAAAATCAGGAATATATCAAATTGAACGCAAGGGTTGTGAAAAGATATATATGGGACATTCCATACGAAATCGGCAAAAAAAATTGTGAAAATTGAACTCACATCTTTAAAAGTTTACCATTTTTTTTACAGTGAAACTTTATGATATACTGAATATCTGAACTGAATTTCAAGTCTTCGCTTGGTGTAATTAAAGAGCAATAGAGCTGTCAATTTATCGTATTGTTTTAAATAGTCTCTTTTATAAAATACATTTCTCGAAGTATGGCTATTCCCTCAACTTGAAAAGATAGTCACATTATAGATGATTTTATGCTCTATCGCTTGAAAATTAGTATGTTAATATTTACGTTTTTCTGAAGGGCGTAAATGCAATTAATATGCAATTGACCTTCCTCACCAAAAATTTTATAAAATCAAAAAGTGCCACATTATTACCTGAACACCAGTTAATTTTTTGTAATTAGTATTAAAGTGGAGTCTTGAAAGGAAACTACCAAAAATAATTATTTTTCCTAAAATCCCCAATGTGTAGACTGCCTGCAATACCTTTCGCGTGAGTGGAGATTGCTCGCTCGCACAAACAATGACGGAGCTACTTGGTAATAGTCCTTTGCGCACTTACAAATATTTTTTATTGTTATTATTATCATTACATTATTTTTATTATCATTATTACAATTATTACCTTATCATCATCATCGTGGACTAATGGTTATTCTGCACGCCTCCGATTCCGAGGTTCACAGGTTCAAACTCGATCGGAATCAATGGCATTTTAAAGGCGTAACAATTCTGAATGTAGCTTTCTCCAGAAGGAAGGAAATCCATGAGTCCCGTGTCGTAAATTTATGGTACGTAGGAGAACCTCGCGCTTAAAATAAATTGCTACATAATAAACGTCATTAAATTTAACAATCTTTATTGATATATTCAGTAGGCGGTTAATTTTGTGCTGAGTTTGGCTAATGTATAGTTTAATTTAAATTACTAAGCACCTACGAATTCAAGCTGGTAGGCCTATTAAAATATTTTCTAGAGAGTAGTTTTGTAATGTGTTGTAATATTTTGTACTTGTACCCTACACCAATGTCTGATGTTGAATATTGCAAGTAATGTTAAGCTATGGATAATAATTTATAACAATTTTCATGCTGTTACAAGTAATATTTAAGAGGTATAAATATACAGTATTTTATTGGCTTGGTATCACTTGATCTTGCATCCCCTGCTCATGACATATCTAAGATGATATTAAAATGCACGATAATATTAGCTTTTATTATAAGCTAAATTATTATAGTATTTAATTTAATGTCTAAACTTCTCATTATTCTCCTTTTATAACACAAAATGTATATCTCTACGATTATTCTCTCATTCCAGAAACATTTAAGAAATTGTAAAATTATATACTAATATATGCATAATTAAAATTATATTTAACTTCTAACTCACCATTCAGTCTTTGTAGATCTGCAAACTTGTTAGTTAAAAACAATAAGATATTATTTTTAATTTGACTGTGACACTTAAAATGACGAGATGCATTAAACAAACACACTGATGTAAATCAACTGTCTAGTATGTAATCTGAACTTGAGAATTGTTGATGTAAAACAGATGTTTAAGGAAGACTTGCTGACATTGCATTATTATCGTTTGGTAGGAAGTGGTATGAGTATTAAAACATTCGGTTTTATTTGGAAGTGATATCTTATAACAATACTATTTCGTCAACGTTATCAGGGTACAATACAATACACTGAATAAAAAGTTATTTTAAGACTGAAATTAGTAATTATAACATAATAAAAATTTATACCAGTTTATTCAATTAATGACGAAATAGTTTTTATTATATAATATTACATTTAAACTGTAATGAAAAATTTGTAACAAAATAAATAATTTGTTTTAAAAAAGGACAGAAGATTACGAGTATTTGAGAATAAAGTTCTTAGGAAAATTTTTGGATCAAAAAGAGATGAACAGACAGGTGAATGGAGAAAAAACTACATAATAGTGAGCTACATGATCTGTATAGGAAGCCAGATATAATAAAAACAGTTAAGTCTCGTAGGGCTGCGGTGGGCAGGAAATGTGGCACGTATGGGGGATGAAAGAGGTGCTTGGAAATTTCTGGTAGGAAAACCGGAGGGAAAACGCCTAGTTGGAAGACTAAGAATGAGGTGGGAGAATAACATTATACATGATTTGAGGGAAGTAGATTATACAGGGGATAATTGGAAAACGTTAGCTCGAGATGGGATGTATGGAGAGCTTATGTCCGCGCTGCAATGAACCTACAGGTTCCACAGAGCCAGTGAGTGAGTTAGTTATAAATAATTTGTTTAATAATTCACAGTAAACGTAAGTAACAGAGCTCTTTACTTCTCACTTCAGCAATAAAATTTGATAAATAAATATCTACTGCGTAAGAATTAAAATATCGCCACTTTTATAAATTTACGGTACTGTTCCATTAAGCAGAACATATAATAATCTACCGTATTCGATTTAATGGCAGTTGAAAAAGTCACTGATGAAGCTCTTTCAATAAAGTACGCGCGCGACCTTGGTCGTGAAATGAATCTGCTGCGCCGTGGACCAGCGAGTTTTTTTTTACGAAAATAGAATAAAAAACATTTATATTGTCTGAACTATTCAACTCTCCAAAAAGGTAATTGCTGGAAATTAATCCTTATTACGTGAGTAGTATCCTGTATTTTTTCCGTTTTCATTTTTTGATATGTACTGCAGTAAACCGCCATAAAACAGAAAATTGACACCGAAAATAAAAATATCCTAATTATAAAAATAACACCCTTAAACTACATGATATCACCTATATAAATATGTTTGAAACAAATTTTTGCTATTTACCGTTTCAGAAATATCAGTTAGTAAACGTTTTAGTTTATCATATTTACGATAATTTTAGATCATCATAACTATGAACCTATAAATGATAAAAATTAAATTTCTGTATTAATACGTTTATAAATGTATTCACTATATTTAGGGATACATAAAATTAAAAAAAATAAATTGCAAGATTTTTTGCTGTCCGATTTGATATGGATTGTCCCATATAGGAAAAACAAAACGAAACCTAAAAATTAGAACCAAAGAACATATTACAAATATTAAAAATGGGGAAATAGAAAAATCTGCAGTTGCTGCTCATGTTTGGTCTGAAAAACATAATATAAATTCGGACACTAAATTATTAAAACAGTTGGAAAATACAAAAGAGCTGACTATTTGGGAAAAAAATCTATATTCAAAAGAACAAAAACATAGTTATGAATTTTGAAATACCGACGGAGCATGATTTTGTTTGGAGCTTCTTTGGCCAACCACAGGATGGAGCTGACGACATCCAGGGTGTGCAACATAATGCAACATAAATCAAACCAGTCTGAACAAGCTGACAATAAGACAAAATTGTTTTGAAACATGTCCAAGAACAAATCAACATTAATATTGAGGTAAGATGATCAGACTGAAAATAATATAATTAAAATAACCTCAAAATATCACTTCCTAAAATTAAATATTACCCTACAAAAGACCTAAAAATTGGAAAAAGGATGTAAAAAGTGATGCAGACAAGTGGATAAAAAAAAACCTCACTGCCATCACCCTCTGCTTGAGGTAATTGTCACAAAGTGGCAAATTCTTAGAAAATTTGAAGTCGAAATACAATAGTCAGGCGGTCAGTAGGTTGGTGGTTAAAAATAATGTGATATTTTATGAGGGTTAAATAGTTTTTCGTGGAAGTTGCAATTGAGACTAGACTCTGCAGATTCTTGAATTATACTAATAGAATAGATGTACTCAAAAGAAGGTAAAGTTGCAAAAAAAAAGCCATTACGGCCTAAAAAATTCCAAAAAAAGACCAATAAACCAAAAAAAAAGTTGAAAAAGGACAAATAAAACACCATTTTCTGGCCTACAGTGACCCAAAATGTATTAATATTATGTTGGGCCTCGTCTTCAGACATAAAATGAAAAAAAGGCATTTCCTCAACTTCCAAGCCTTATTCATTACACAACGTGCATACAGGCACACTTACCACATGCTTCTTCTCATTATCCTGATCCACAGTTCGTGCTGACACAACTTCAAACTTCAATACTGGTCTCACCATTACATCTCCATTTGATACCACTGTCTCTTTTACATTTTCTCCAACTGCACCTCTTGGAACTTTATTCCAAGATTCTGAGAAAAAAGTGTACAAAAGCAATATTTACAAAACATCAAAAAGCATGACACATCAAATCCAAACACTATATTGAATCCAATCAAGGACACTTTATTTCAAGAATCCTATCATCATCAACCACTGGTTGGTTATCACTAGAGCTAGGAATTTTAGGTGCTGCACCTTTTTTTTTTTTTTACTATAATGTTCAAATTAGCTAGTATTGCAAAGAAAACATTAAATAAATGCCCCTAACTGTGTTTTAGTTGCACCTTTTTGCACCTTTATTCAATGCTAGCACCTTTTTGCACCTTTTCTTTAATGGAAGCACATTTTGCACCTTTTCAAATCTTTTTTATCTCCTTTGGAACATTTTATTACCAAAATAATGTATATATATTACATTTATTCAAATACGATTTCAAGGGTTGGTAACAATATGTGGTATCAGTTCACATCACATTACTTCCCCTTCAGTGCAATCCCGTTAGGCTATTCCTTTTAAATTAGTTTGCGCCTCATAGCACCACAGTTAAGCGAAAGCTATTGTTCAAGCAAGGAAAGTTGTTGAGTGCATGAATAAATGTTTCAGTTCGAAATAATATTTGACTAGTAGGGTCTGCTATTTTCCTGAGTTATCAGTATACAGTATGCCGAAACTGAAAGTGAACTCCTATAAACTACGTGATATTGTTAAAAAGTTTAGTGCAGATGGAATTCAGAGTGACGGTACTGTTATCAGGTGCATTCTTTGTGATATTTCAATAACAATTGATGAAAAACATCAATGCATTCGCGTAACGCAGCATATAAGTAGTGTAAGTACTTACACAGACTCTTTAATATAAGACAACATGCGTGAATTTTGTGTCGTTAGTTACTTGTTGTAATTGGTTTTGGTAATCTTTAATGATTATTTACATGGGAAATTTGTAACTTTTATTTAAAAATTTGCACCTTTTTCACCAAAATTTTGCACCTAAAATTCCTAGCTCCAGTTATCACTAAAGGGCAGATTTACATGCACTATGGTTAAGTGATCCCAACACTGGCCTTAAGGGGCCCTTGGAGTAGTAGAAAGTCATGGGTCCCACTTTTCTAGACAATTGACATTTGATATCAGCCAGATTGTCAGTTCTGCATGATAGCTGCCTTCAACCCCAGAAGAAGCATCTGATACTTATTTCCCAGAAGTTTGGGTCATTTTAAAAATCCTGACCCCAGTGGGTCTTGAACCCTCGATCTTCCAGCTGTAGTGTACTGCCGTAATGAATCATGCTTTGGTGTGCTCCTATATGCACAAAGGCTAGTGAATATATTCAAGCATTTATTTGTGAAATAAGAATTTGTGCCTGGCCAGGGAGTTGACTTAGTAGCGAGCCAGTAATGAAAAGCTCAAAGTCTTTGGTTAAAATGCTGGTTCAGGCAGAAATGTTTCTCTCAGTTGTGTTGATAAAAGCACCAAAAAGTGTTAATTTTCAATTAAATTCACAATTTTTTCACATATTTATCAAGTAATAAATGTAATGATGAAAATGGAATGATTTAATTTTTTTCATTGAATTTATTTGGTAATTAAATTATAATTAGATTTCCTTACATAACACTTCTCAACAAGAAATTGTTTATGTTAATTTTTTCATCTTTCTGAATGAAATTTATCTGTTGAACACATATCTGGTATTGGTTTTTCTGAAATGATATTTTAGAAAAATCTAATATTTTATGTTTAAAAAATACATAAACAAATTCTCTATTTATATTTTTAAAAAATTAATATAACATTGGCTCCGATTAACAAATGCAAAAAAAAAAGCCATTAAGACCTAAAAAAGGCCAAAAAAAAAGACTAATAAACCAAAAAAAGTTCAAAAAGGACAAATAAAACTCACCATTTTCTGGCCTACAATGACCCAAAATGTATTTATATTATGTTCGGCCTCGTCTTTAGACATATATTAAAAATAAATAATATAACATTGGCTCCGATTAACAAATTTAGCCTGGGTAATCTTCTGTTAACTAATAAAAAAGTTAACACTCCAGACAATAAAAAATCTGGAATTTATCAAATTAATTGCAAAGATTGCAATAAAGTATATATAGGAAAAACAACATAAAAAATGTTAAAATTGAAAAATCAGCTATAGCAGCACATAGTTTATTAGAGAATTATAAAATTGAAAAAGAAGCAAAACTTTTGAAACATCTATCTAAACATTTGGAATTAACAGTTTGGGAAAAGATATACATTCAAAAAAATCATATTAGAACCATGAACTTCGAGGTTCCAGACAAACTAAGTTTGATTACAAAGTTCTACAAAAGTACACTTGATGGCAGTTTAGAAAATTACTGGCAAAAGAAAAAAATTGAGTCGTGAAAACAGCTGAAGATGGAAAAGATGTTTTTTCCAATACTGCAGTTCTGTGTTAAAAAAACATAGATGTATGAGGTAAGAAGAATTCACGATTCATAGGATTCCATTAACTCGCAAAACAGACTATTATATCTACTATTTTTGATGTTATATTTTTAATTAACATGTTCCAGAATTGGATATAGTTTTATTTTAGAAAGAAAAATGATGTTCAACTCCCGGTTCGAACATAATTTTTCTTCTTAAATAAAAAGACTATTATATACCAATCATACCATGCACCAGCATTTTTTAATTTTTTTTGTTAAAAAGCATAGATAAGAACAAAAATAATGATAAACAATGTAATTATAGAACAAGTTCAGAATTTTAATTATTTGGGATGTCATTTTGGCAATGACAGAAATTTAGATAAACACACTAAAATACAATGATTCAATTATCTATGTAATACAATTAAACATACTTTATTGAATAAGACTAGAAAAGAAACTATTTTGAAGTTTTACAAAGTATTGGCAGTTCCATCTCTTATCTATGGATGTGAAACCTGGACATTAACAAAGGCAGATAGTAAACAAATAGAGGCTGCTAAAATGAAGATGTTGAGAGCAATAGCAGGATACCAAAGGACTGATAAAAAGAAAAACAAAGATATAAGAACAGAACTTAATATATTTAATCTCTGTGAAAGAATAAAATATTATCAAAATGCTTAACTTCAGCATGTATTACGAATGAATGAACAGCGCATACCAAGAAGAATGTATAATTATAAACCAAAAGGGAGAAGAATGTTGGGAATACCATTGAAGAGATGGAAGGACCAATTCGACCTACAATGAGATTGGAAGAGGCCATTGGGCTTAATCCTTGTTGTTGATGATGATGAAAAGCATAAATATTATGGTAGGTATTTCAAACTGAAGTTTTACCGATATTGTATGAGTCTTGTTAACTTTTTTAAAGAATTTAGTTCTGTGCAAAAAAACTAAAGATTCGCTGAACGGATGATCATTAAGCTTACTGATATGAGCTCCGGCTTCACTGTGAATTTCCTGGAGCTTCATTAAAACTCAGTGTCCCCTGACCAAGCCGTGTGTCAGGTTCATCGTCCAGAACCAGATTCTCCAGATCCTCACTCATGATTTGTTGTTAACTCTGTTGAACATAACAATCCACAACTCTGAAATGAAGGAAAATAAAACACTGTACAAGAACCAATTAAACATATCAAACAACAATAACACATATATGAAGGAAGAAAAATTGCATGAGAGACACCTTGGTTAATGGTAATTGAAAATAGCACTACAAGAAAAATGATGATCATTCGATCTTGGATATTAAAATTAACACTTCTCACTGAATGTCAAATTTTGTTTGAAGAGAAAAATATATGCCTGAATCGGGATTTGAACCTGATGTCTCTGGTTCTGTACACCAGCACCCTAAACCACTAAACTGCCAGGCATTCCAATTCAAATGCATATTATTTTCTCCTTTATTACATGAATTCCCACGTGCTGAGGCTGTGAATTTTTCGTTCCACAAACGCTTCTTTATCAAGATGACTTTAATGAGAAACACATCATATTTATAGCCAGGGAAGCTTATTTACAATCTTAGATATAACATCATTACAATTTAAGATTTAAATTGGAATGCTTTATACCTCACCTCATATCCAGTCTTCTAATTATACCGGTTTCAAAGCCTAGGCAGCTTAATATTCAGTAATTTCTTGTCGACTGATGTTGTGTAGATCAGGAAAACATCAGTCCAATTTTTCCAATTTTGTTTTGAAATATTAGTAAAGACAGAAGTACTAGAGCAACAGTATTAAAAGAATATAGTATAGAAAATCAAGGGGAAATTAATCTAAACTTTACGTTTTAAAATCTAATCAACATGTAGAATAAATAAAGTATTATTATTATTATTATTATTATACACCAACAAACATATACAATGATTTAATTTTGGATGAACTGTAAAAATTGATAAAAGCACAAAAAAGGGAAATGCCTCCATGGGTGACTATTATGAATGCATGGGTTTGCACCAAATGGCTTAGATGGAATTTAAAGGAATTCTTCGGAGGTCTTAAGTAGCGTTCTATATGTAGTTACATGGGTTGTGGGCCAAGCTATAAACTATAAGGATATTTATCTAAAAGGATAGCCGATACTCTTACATAAATAAATAAATTTGATATAACTTAACTTAGGATATATTTTCACATCAAATACTATAAAATAATTACAACAAAGGCCCCTACATAAACTATAATATAAATTAACTTATTATTCCAATATTACTTCTATATGTAAGGTTATATCACACAGATATGGAGAGAGATGTGCAGACAGATATTTATTATAAACATTTCCTGGAAAAAGATCACTTACTCCATGAATTTTTCTAAGTTCTACATAATCACAGTGTGCATGCACAAGTTGCTTTAATGTTAAATGTAGCTTCCGTTAGATTATAATGTTTATAAAAAATGGACGTAAACCAACTTCCCATTTCCTAACCTAACAAAACAAGTTACATGCTTATTATTTAATAAACTATAAACTAATCTTATGTAACCATCAGTACCTAATTAAATGACGTTAATTTCTTGAAATATGGTTTAGAATTAATTGTGAATGTTGGTAACATCGATTTGAGAGCCATCTCCTGGAAGTTACATTAAGCATTTCTGGGTCTGTATAACTCGATTCACAATATATATAATTATAAAAAATATTTAAAAATCATAAATGTTTATAGAATCGTTCCAAAATGTTTAAAAGAGTATGAAACACTATTACAAATGGTAAAAGTGTGTAGTAAGAATGTTGTATGGAAAATGTGATCGACAAATGGTAGACCTCAGCCAATTTCCTAATTCTTTCCATATAAATGATTGATTTTTTTCTACTATTTGACTATAAGTTCCTTTCAAGTTTCGGAAAGTCTGGTTTATGCCGGAGATGAAATCTTCTAAGTTCCACAGAATCGCAGTGCGCATGCGCAAGTCGCGGGAGTTGCTGTAATGATTAATATAGCCTTTGGTAGATGGCTCTGAAGTCAGAGTTACCAACTTTGGGAATAAATCTCCAAATGCAAAAAAAAAATGGACGTTAACTAACTTGCCATTTCCTAACTAAAGAAAACAATTTACATGCAATTATTTATTCCCAAATGCTTAAAAAAATGGACGTAAACCAACTTCCCATTTCCTAACATAACAAAACAATTTATATGCGTACTATTTAATGAACTATAAACTAATTTTACGTACACTAACACTAAATATGGTTTGAAATTATTTTCAAATGGTGGCAACGTCGGAACAACATGGGAAAGTAGCAAGTAGGTACTGTATCCACGATCATTTTTTACGTAAATATATAAATATAAAATATTGTAAAGAAAGCTTGAAGATCGTTGCAAAATATTTGAAACAGTACAAAACGTGTTTACAAGTGTTTAGTGTATCAGTGGCATAAGAATGTAAGTGTAGAATTGTGACGAGCATATAACCTACCTCACCCCATGTTTCTATCTTAAGTTTTCAATTTGGAATTATATAGTAGCCTAAAGTTTAACCCTATAATATTATAGAAAATTTAGACCATCTGGCTTATTAAAATATGTAATGGACTCACCCTGTGTCAACTCTGGAACCACAAGACCTGTGGTCACTTCACCTTGATGCTTAAATACAGTACATAACAGGACTTTAACCCTTGTCTAGTATTATCTCTCTCTCTCTATCTGTGCCAGAAGGTGGGGATAAGGTGTACTTACCGTCGCAAAAAAATTCTTGTAAGTTCTATAAAATCACAATGCGCATGCGCTAGTGCTCCATGTAATCCCAGAAAGATAAATGCAACCTCCAGCAGTTGGCGGTATTTGTATGTAAAATCAGTATGACCTACATTGACACAAAATTCCCAGAACTTGTCTAAATATGTATAATTAACATAAAATGAACTAGTGGAAATATGATTTTACGTGGTAACCGTCCGAAATTTTTCATAGAATAACAGATATGAAGAGGTCATTTATTTTACGTATCAAATCACATTTAAAAAGCAAGGAACCTAAAAGCTAACCAAACCTAAATTAATTACTGTAACACAAATCAATTAATCTAACGTAGGTAAAATCCAGGGAATGCGGAATCACATTTAAAAAGCAAGGAACCTAAAAGCTAACCAAACCTAAATCAATTACTGTAACACAAATCAATTACTCTAATGTGGGTGAAATCCAGGAAACGTGGAAGTGATGTTGGCAACATCTGGAGTATTTTGGGTTGTCGATGGTGGCAACGTTGGAACAACATAGGAAGAGGAGGGAAAATAGCAGAAAGTAGCAAGTAAGCAATGTAGGACAATCATGTTTTACGTAAATATATAAATATAAAAAAAAGATTATTGCAACATTGGAAGATGTTTAAAACGTGTTTAAAAGTGTTGCAAAACGTTTTAAACGTGTTTAAAAGTGTTTAGTGCATTAGTGGCATATGCAATTAGATTGAAAATTTTTTGCGACGTTAAGTATACCACACCCGAAGGTGGAAATATTTCCAAATCCAGCAGTTACTTTCGAATACTTTTAGATATATTATGCTACATTCTGAAATTTATAAATGTTTATTTATATATTTTTCATCATCATCATCATCATCATCATAGTACATTCACGAATTTAGGCCATTTGTTGACCTGTTTCGGCCTCAAGAGAAACACCATCCAGAAGTCTTTTGAGTGGACGTCCTGGTCTTCTTCCTGCAGGTTGATATCTTAACATTTGTTTGGGTATTCTGTGATCTTCCATTCGATGAACATGTTTTTCCTTTAATATTAATTTATTTAATTATTTTTACTATTTTTATTATTTAGTTTGAATTTAAATAAAGATAAATTATTTTACTTATTTTAGGAATTCTCACTATGAGGTATATTCATTAAGGTAGAATATTTTTTATCACTCACCTCATATTGTTCTTCTTATTTGATTATAAACTAGTTTCGGAACAGTTTCTGTTCCATCCTCAGTATCGTCACGACCGTTGTTCTGTCGTCTTGAAGAGCTGTCCTTCTCTCCTTCCATTGGCTGACTGAAAAACCTCGAAACCAGGTCATTCTCACCGGGAATTTCAAAGTTCATTAATTTCTTCTTTTCGCTCTTTTGAATGTAGATCTTTTCCCAAACAGTAAGTTCTTTAGGTTTTTCTATTTGTTTTAATAATTTAGCTTCTTTCTCGATAAGATGTTTTTCAGACCATGCATGGGCAGCCACTGCAGATTTTTCTACTTCCCCTTTCTTGACATTCCTGAGATGTTCTTTCACTCTAGTTTTCTAATTTCTTTTAGTTTTTCCTATGTAGAATTTCTCACATTCTTCACATTTAATTTGATAAATCCCTGATTTGTTTTCTTCTTTAATTTTCTCATTCTTATTAGGTCTAATCAGTCTACTGATGCTGTAGTCATTTTTGGGTGCTAACCTTATGTTGAAATCTTTAAAAATTTTTTGAAACTTGTGGTGTTTTAATGGATGATATGTGAATTTTCTAAATTTTACATTATCTTCTTTTACTTTTAGAAGAGTGCTTTGATTAATAAATTTTTGTCTTTTGAACTTGTTTATTTTTTGAGTATCATTTTTATTGCAAAACCATTTTTCGTGGCTACGTGATTATGTGTTCTTTTTCTTTTTCATAATTTTCTTTGTTCATTGGTATGTTCACTAATCTATGTGTCAAACTATTGAAAACTGCTTCTTTGTGAGCTATGTGATTGAAACCTAAAGCTTTTATGTAGTTATCTATATGTGTCTTCTTTCTGTAAATTCCAAATTCTATCTTATTTTCTTCATTCCTTTTTAAGTTGAGATCTAAAAATGGTTATTTCTCCATTGATTTCCTTTTCCATACTGAACTTTATAGTTTGACTTTGAATGTTCAATAATTTTAATGCATCATCTATCTGTTTATGATTAACTATTGCAATTATGTCATCCACATATCTGCACCAGAACTTGAAAATTAAACGATGTCCATTAATTATCTTGTGTTCAAAATTCCCCATGAATAGATTAGCTAAGAATGGAGATAAAGGGTTTCCCATCGAAAGTCCTGAATTTGTTTATAAATCTTCCATTGTAGGTGAAAAACATATTATCGATACATAATTTCGTTAAAGTTTTATATTCGACTATCTTTACTTTTTCAATATTATTATTTTTCATCCAAATCTCTAAAAATTCCATAGTTTGGTCTTTTGGAATGCTTGGAAATAAGGAAACAACATCAAATGAAACTAATCTGTCTGAAGATTGTAGTTGTATGTTTTCTAGTTTATCTACCAATTCATAAGAGTTTTCTATTGCAGAGTTTTCAAATCCATTCATTTTATTAAATTCCTTACATAACCATTTAGATAAATGATATGTAGGAGACCCTATGTTGTTAATTATTGGCCTCATTTTCTTCCCTTCTTTGTGCACTTTCGGGAGTCCGCAGATGTTGGGAATTTTTGGATTTGAAACCTTCAGATGAAACTTGTCTTTCTTAGTTAAAATGTGATTGATATTCTTGAGAGTGTTGTCTACTTCTTTAATGGTTTTGTTAAGGGGGTCTGATTGAATCTGTGTATATTCTTCAGAGTCCAAAAGTTTTTCCATTCTGTTGTTGTATTCTTCTACTGAGGATGGACCAGAAACTATGTTCCGAAACTAGTTTATAATCAAATAAGAAGAACAATATGAGGTGAGTGATAAAAAATATTCTACCTTAATGATAAATTATTTTGTTTAATTATATGTTTATTTCCCTCAATTTAATTATCTATCTTAATCTCTCCTGTCTTATCCTATTATATTTTAATATATATTTTCTTAACCCAAATTAATACCTTGTTATAACAGTGACATCCACAAACTACAGCCTAATTCTAGGACCATACAAAATTTCTGCCTACATTAAAATTACTAAAGAGGACGAAGTCCAACTATAACTTATTTGGAAAAAGTCGGTTTTATGTCTCTCAGGAATTCTTCTAAGTTCCACAGAATCGCAGCGCGCATGCGCGAGTTGCTATAATGGTTAATATAGACTCCGGTAGTCGCCGTTACCAACTTTGGGAATAAATTTCCAAATGCAAAAAAAAATGGAAGTTAACTAACTTGCCATTTTCTAACTAAAGAAAACAATTTACATGCATATTATTTCTTCCCAAATGCTTAAAAATGGACGTAAACCAACTTCCCATTTCCTAACGCAACAAAGCAATTTACATGTGTACTATTTAATGAACTATAAACTAATTTTACGTACACTAACAATAAATATAGTTTTAAATTATTTTCAAATGGTGGCAACGTTGGGAAAGTAGCAAGGAAGTAATGTATCCACTATCATGTTTTACGTAAATATATAAATATAAAATATTGTGAAGAAAGCTTGAAGATCATTGCAAAATGTTTAAAACAGTACCAAAACGTGTTTACAAGTGTTTAGTGCATCAGTGGCATAAGAATGTAAGTATAGAAATGTGAGAGACATAAAACCGACCACATCCACTTATTTTTCTGTCTACATTAAAATTGCTAATCAGGACAAAGTCCAATTACGACTAATTTAAAATTAATTTCGAATTTTGCAAATGCTCTTCACAAGATTTTAATACCTTGCCACACTATAAATTATATAAATGTAATTTCGCAAAGAAATGGGTACATTAAAAGATCAGGTGTACTTTTAATATTTAGTTACATCTATATTTATTTTCACACTATAAAATTAAAACCGTCCATTGGTACTTTGCATACTTACATAAACACTTAACGAAGTCCTACATACCATAGAGCATAGAGAAACTTCGAATAGAGGGGAAACTGAGTACAGTGACATCTAAAATATTTCGGTCGTTTACGATGAACTACAATGAGCAAACTACAATGGTAGCGCTGTTTCGTAGTAACAGAATATGTAACTAAATAAAACAAATGCAAGGCACACGGCGTCGTTCACGGCGTGTTTAACGGGTGTTCACTCGGGATTATGGGAAGTTAGCCATTTTGTAAATTTAAATTTTTAACTGCTATCCTTTCGTTCTATGTAGACGGTACTGTAAATTATCGAAAGTTAAAATCATTACTTAGATTTTATTTTACTCTAATTTGTAAGTAAATTCAAGCTTGTTTACATTTTTAATGTGAATCTATTTTCAAAGATAAACCTACTAGAAGTGATAAAATTCTAAGATTTGTTAGGTTAGGAAGAGTGATGTTAGTGTACAGCCATTTCTAATAAACATTTTAAAAATGTGACTTTATAATGGACAGATGTACGACATGGCTAAGGTTATTTAATAAATATTGTATAAGATATTTTAGGGTTAATAAATTCTATCTTCAAGCCACAGTTAGTCCAAAAGCATTCAAGACTGAAAGTGTATAAAACACTGGCTCTTCCAACTCTTTTGTATGGTAGCGAAGTATGGACGTTGAAACAGAAGGATATACAGAGACTTAGATCTGCTGAAATGAGATATCTTCGGAGGACTGCAGGATACACACTACTAGATCACAAAAAAAATGAAGACATATTAGAAGAATTACACATGGAATCTTTAGAAAACAAAATTTCTGATTATAAGTCAAGATGGATGCAACATGTTCATCGAATGGAAGATCACAGAATACCCAAACAAATGTTAAGATATCAACCTGCAGGAAGAAGAAGACCAGGACGTCCACTCAAAAGACTTCTGGATGGTGTTTCTCTTGAGGCCGAAACAGGTCAACAAATGGCCTAAATTCGTGAATGTACTATGATGATGATGATGATGATGATGATGATGATGTATAAGATATGTATGTGAGAATAAGGGGGTAGGTCAATTGTACATGTTTATTAAAAGAGCTCATAATGCACGTTTTAAAATTTTAATAAACGAAAATAAATTAACATGTTTTATTTATTTCCATTCTTCCTTTCTGTTAAAATTAAAGAAAATCTGTAGGTCTGAGAGACTGGGTATACATAATTCCACAATTTAAGATTAATTAATACGTTATTTATTCCTATAAAAGTTAAATTCCATAATTATTCACCAGTTGGCGTTATATAATTATAATTCATAATTTTACCACCAGGCGGTGCTGAATTTCATATTAGTACCAAAAAAAGAACCGAAAAAATTTAGGTGTCGTTAGTTGTATTACACTAGCGCCGCCTGTGGCATGTACGCGCAACTCGTCCACTTTCTTCTCTGGTACTCTGTGACCATAGAGAAGCATACTCCATTCTTCATTCGCATATATTATTTTACAGTGTAGCCAACAATTTCTCGCTAAATGAGCAAAAGAAAATCCCAAAAGCCGCTTAGCCAAAATACAAAAACTCCCGAATTCATAAATATCTATAGTTTTTAACCCTTTCGCAATGAATCATGCAGGGTTGGGCGAGTAAATTACGTGTAAAAGACAAAACGTTGAAGTTTTTTTTTACATTAAGTAATAAACAAACATTTATTTAATTTTGATCAAACACGAACTTTTTTTTTAACTTCTATGAGCAGTGGCCACGGCCACAGTCACGGCAAAATACCCCAGGGTCCCCAACTGTATGACGGCGCGGCGGAAGCTTTGCTGCCGCAAGGATTACTCATACCGGTCAGGACGAAGGAAACAAAAAAGTACCTTGGTCGAAAAAGTGATCATCTTAAACCGTAAAAATATAACAGTCAAGAAACGTGGATATGGGTTCCACTAGAGTAAAAATTTCCAGAGTTAAAATAGTCCCCCATTCGGTTCTCAGGACGGGGACCACTAATGGGAATCCATGCCAATTGGAAAACTTTGCTCAGGATAGGGATGTATGGATTGCATATGTCCGCGCGGCCATGAACCTACCGGTTCGATAGTGCCATTGAGTTAGTATGACAAAAATATCTTTAGAGTTTATAACATTTTCTTTCCAAATTGTTCAGTTTATAAATAATATGAGCATTTATAATATTGTAAATGTGTTTCTATAAATCTACTATAATCTAATATATAATAAATAATAGTTTTAAAAAACTAAAACAACACGCTTTATTAGAAAACCGAACTAAAAAAAATGAAAAATAATTTTAATTTCCAACACGCTTGGGATAAAATTAAAGTGGTCACCAAAACAATCATCTTCAACACATATAGAATAAAACTATAGAGTTATCAACAAAAGGAAAATAATGTTACCATCAAAAGCGTGGGGTGCTCTATATCAATTAATATATTTGATAATAATAATAAGTAAAAGGTTCGCCCGAGTGGGCATTGATTATATTTAATCTTTGCTATATTCGTTCAGTGTTTTTGTGTTCTTTGGGCACTTCTGTATGTGGTACCGTTCGCATCTGTGACCACACAAAGCACATATACATTTTTCATTTGGGTCGTGGTACTTCTTGTTTTCACACACTTTGTGATGAAAACCGTGCACTGCATAACGTGTCACAACATGTCGCTGGTCCTGGTTAGCTTTTGTCCAATTCCTCTCTATCATGGCTCCCGTAGCATAGAAATCAAGGTCTATCTCCCTCTTCTTCAATTTGCTTCGGTGTACGAGTTCTGTGTAGGGGCCGGTATTAGGTAGAAGGTGTTTCATCCTCAGATCTTCTGCATAGAACGACTCTCTTGCAAGTTCATATACAAGTCTCGACGGGGTTGTTTTCCCCACCCTTAGAACCACTTTAAGGAAACGTGCCTTAACCTTCTCTATCCTTTCGAGATCGCTATATATTTGATAATAAACAGATATTGGTAAACGTAAAGGCTCTAAGAAGAAAATGTAAAATTCATAAAAAGCACCCCACGCTTTTGATGATAAAATGATTTTCTTTTTGTTGATAACTCTTGTTTTATTCTATATGTGTTGGAGATGATTTTTTTGTTGACCACTTTAATTTTATCCCAAGCTTGTTGGAAATTAAAATTATTTTTCATTTTTTAGTTCGGTTTTCTAATAAAGCGTGTTGTTTTAGTTTTTAAAAACTATTATTTATTTTTTATTTTTTTAGTTTTAATATATTACAGAATAAGATAAAAATGTAAATATCTTTAAATTGGATACTATTGTAGTATAAGCTACAAGTAATACTCTTCTAAAAATACCCTCCCAGCCGGATTTGAACCAGCGACCTATGGATTACTGAAATTATATACCACTAGAGTTCACCGCTCTACCAACTGAGCTCTTACAAGGATTGACTAAAAAGTCGACAAGTCCGCAACCCATTACCAGTTTTAATTTTTTGATTTTCTGATGATTCTGGCCAGGATTTTAGAAACACAATATGAAATTATTCTATTGTCACGGGTCCTTTACAAGTTTACAAAGTTTCAAGTCGATCCAATGTTTCTAAGTGGGTGAAAATCGTGTTCAAAGATTCCGTTACATAGATACAAAGACACTTTTTTTATTTTCTGACGATTATGGCCAGGATTTTAGAAACAAATATGAAAATATTGTATAGTCACGGGTCCTTTACAAGTATACAAAGTTTCAAGTTGATCCAATGTTTCTACGTGGATGAAAATCGTGTTCAAAGATTCCGTTACATAGATACACTTTTTTTTATTTTCTGATGATTCTGGCTAGGATTTTAGAAAAAGAATATGAAATTATTGTATTGTTCCGGATCCTATACAAGTATACAAAGTTTCAAGTCGATCCAATGATTTTAAGTGGGTGAAAATCGCGTTGAAAGATTCCGTAACATAGATAGATAGATAGATAGATAGATAGATGGATACAGGTCAAGCTAATATAAAGCGTGTAAAAATGAATGAATGTTTGTTTGTTCGTACTTCATGCGCGGCCATACCATTGATCCGATTGTGATGTTTTTTTTTTGCAAAATGTTCAGGAGATTCCCGGGATGAACATAGGTTATAAGAGAGTTGAGATACTCAACTCATACACCCTTAAAAACTCCCTTTGTAGTGAAAAAGTATTTTAACCCTTAAATGGCTTACGCTGCCTAAACCATAACATATACACAAAATTAATGTACACAGAATTGATTATCTAAAAAAAAAAAAACTACAAAAAAGTCCAGGACAGCATATGTTTATCTTTTACAGACTATTTAACTCATGCCCCAAATGGGAGTCAATGACCAATCACATTTCAATGATTTCTGTTTTACAACCAATCAGAGTCGTGTTTCACGAAATATTTATCAGTGTTATAATTACCATATTAAAGAAAGCTCCTCCTTACAATATTGCGTTCCTTTGGCAATAAATAGTATGATCTGGTTGCAGTGATAAACAAAAGAAGCAGTAGAAGCGTACCTATCGTTTCTCATTTGTTTTCAAACATCGCCGTTTACATTAAATATATAAATATTTTAAAATAACTATAGTTAAATAATGATTTGTGAGTAAACAGCTTAATTTTATTCGATAAATAGTCCTAACAAATGCCACTCTTGATTTCCAAATTCTCTAGATAAATTCACTCCTCACTTCGTGAGTCGTGAATTTATCGATAATTTGGAAATCACTCGTGGCATTACTTATGATAACACACAATAACCATTTTTGTCTTTCATTGATGCCAAAGAGATCGGGATAAATAGATTCCCGGGCAAGCATGTGCTGCCATACCATTCATCCGATTGTCATGGGGCTTTTTGCAAAATGTTCAGGATTTTTCTAGGAAGGTTATAGGTTAAAAGAGAGTTTTAATGCTCAAGTGCTTCACCCTTAAAAATCATCTTCTGTAGTGAAAAAATGTAAGCTTAAATGACTTATGCTGCCTAAACCATAACAAATACACAAAATTATTGTGCACAGAATTGATTATCTCAACAAAAAAAAACTCTACAGAAAAGTCTGCGACAGCAAATGTTTATCTTTTAAGTATAACTCACAACAACCATTTTTGTCTTTCATCGATGCCAAGAAGATCAGGATAAGTAGATTCCTGGGCAAGCATAGCAGTGCATGGCGTGTGTTCTTTTATGGATAACTAAAAAATAACGAATTTTGTCTTTCAGCTCATTTATGTCAAGCACATCGGGATGTATAGATTCCCGGGCAAAGCCGGGTAATGAGCACGTGGTATCTAAAAATAATAACGATATAAATTTATATTTATTTTTTCCTTTTACTTATTCAACTAAATGCGAAAACATTATCATTTATTTAGGTGTAGCAGCGCACGCCGGGTATTAGCTAGTATACGTATAAAAATGAAGGTTTGTTTGTTTGTATTTTATGCGCTACCATACCGATCAGCCGATTGTAATGGAAGTTTTACAAAATGTTCAGGAGATTCCGGGGATGAACATAGGCTTTAAGAGAGTTGTGATACTAAACTCCCAACACCCTTAAAAATCATCCTTTGTAGAGAAAAACGTGGCTTTTTGTAGCTTAAATGGCTTACACTGCCTAAACTATAACAAATACACCAAATTAATGTGCACAGAATTGAATATCTCAAAAAAGATCTACAAAAAAAGTCTGCTACAGAATATGTTTTTCTTTTACGGATAACTCACAATAACTTTTTTTTTCATTGATGCCAAGAAGATCGGAATAGGTAGATTCCGGGTCAAGCATAGCAGCGCACAGCTTCTTTTACGGATAACTCAAAATAACAAATTTTGTCTTCCAGCTCACTTATGCCAAGTATATCGGGATACGTAGATTTCTAGGGAATGGCGGGGGATCAGCACGGGGTATCTAAAAATAATTACAATATGGCTTTACTTATAGTGATTGCTTGAATATTAAATTTTGGAAGATGAAATTTTATTTACTATTTGGATTGTAAGAAACGTAGTTTGCAAATAGAATTAATTTGTTTATTGGTTGTTTTAGCTGCAATAATGAAGAGAGAAAATTTATAATTATTTCTCTTTTACTTATTCAACTAAACATTAAAACAGAATTTTCGTCTTTCAACTAATTTGTGCCCAGAAGATTGTGATAAGTAAATACTTGCGTAATGCTGGGAATCAGCATGGAGTATTTAAAAATAATAATGATTTTTTTTTGTGATCCCACAACAGGCCTCAGGAGGCCCTTGGGGTAGTAGGAGGTTACGGCTCCCACTTTTCCTAGACAATCGACACTTTATGTCAGCCGGGTTGTCAGCCCTGCGTGACGGCCGCCTTTACCCCCAGATCATGCGTCTGGTACTCATTTCCGTTAGAGGCTGAGTCGACCCCAGGGCCATAGTGCCGCCAGAAGGGTTGGGTCAGTTTAAAAATCCTGACCCCAACGGGACTTGAACCTTCGACCTTCCGGCTCGTAGCGCAGTGCCTTAACCATTACGCTACGGCTAATGATATAAATTTATATTTATTTCCCATTTCAATTATTCAACTGAACATAAAAATGCATTTTCATTCATTTAGGCACAGCAGCACATGCCGGGTATTAGCTAGTCTTATGTATATAAAAATTAATGTATGTCTGTTTGTTCGTACTTTATGCGCGGCCATACCGTTGATCCGATTGTGATGGGTTTTTTGCAAAATGTTCAGGAGATTCCCGGGATGAACATAGGCTATAAGAGAGTTGTGATACTCAACTCCTACACCCTTAAAAATCGCCCTTTGTAGTGAAAAAAAGTAGCTATTTGGACTCTTAAATTGCTTACGCTGCCTAAAATCATAAGAAATATACAAAATTAATGTATACAGAATTGAATATTTCAAAAAGCTCTACAAAAATTTCGCGACAGCATATGTTTATCACTTACGGATAACTCGCAATAACCATTTTTGTCTTTCCTTGATACCACGAGAATAATACACATTCGGGTGAAGCGTTCATCTTTATTTTTGATACCAAGAGTCCCGCGCCGTAGCCGAGTGGTTAAGGCAAGAAGTCTTGGCGCAGAAGTGGGGGACTTACGCTGGGTCGAGTCTCCATGGCGCAAAAGTTTTTTTTTATGGAATTTCGGCCAGTATGGTGCCGGTGCACAGTGGGCCAGAAATGAAATCTACACTACTCAAAAAAATTAGGGGATATTGTAGAATAACCTATTAAGACTATTTTTTTTTGGAATAGTATTAGATGCAATCACTTTCTATTACTCCAAGATAATGTAAACAAGAGTTTGAAGTTGTTACGTAACCTCGGTACCACACCAGAGGGCAGTGTCTGTACTGTTGATGTGAAAGGGTGGTGTGGGGGTGAATGTATTGTTGCTGTTTTTAAATCCAGTCCAGTTTTCAGTTAGTGAATGACTTTCCTTATGGACAGTAATGCCTCGACAACGTGATTTACCTGAACCAATGGCTTAGAGGGCCATAGGAAGGATGGAAGCTGGACAGACACAACAAGAGGTGGCACAAGCCATTGGGGTGTCTCAAAGCGTGATTTCCAGACTTTGGAATCGTTTTCAAAGAACAGATACTGTTCACAGAAGAGCCGGACAAGGTCGACCACGGGCAACAACAGCAAGGGATGGCCATTACCTCTTGTTAACAGCCCGTCGGAATAGACAGCAGAATGCAACTCAACTGCGAAATACACTTCAAACGGCAACAGGGCGCAGGGTGTCAACTCTAACTGTCCGTAATCGACTGCTTGGAAGTGGTCTCTATGCCCGTAGGCCCATGGTGTGGACCAAGTTAACTCCACAACACCGTAGAGATCGCAGAAACTGGGCGGAGGAACATCGTGGGTGGAGGCATGCCGAATGGAGATCAGTTCTTTTTTCTGATGAGTCGCGATTCAACTTGGAATGTGATAGTCGGCGTGTATTCATCTGGAGGGAAAAAGGGACACGAAACAATCCAGCTTTTGTACGTGAAAGATCCCCATATCGTGGCGGTGGATTGATGGTTTGGGCAGGAGTCAGTAGTGGTGGACGTACGGACCTCTACGTCATCCAAGGTGGTACTTTGACTGCGGTAAGGTATAGAGATGAGATTCTCCGACCTTTTGTCGTGCCTTATGCTGGTGCCATAGGTGATTCTTTTCTTTTTATGGACGATAATGCACGATCCCACAGAGCTGGCTTGGTGGACGACATGCTGGAAGTGGAGGGTATCGAGCGTATGCAATGGCCAGCTTCCTCCCCGGACTTAAATCCGATTGAGCATGTGTGGGTTGCATTAGGCAGACCAGCACCTCCCACAACTGTTCCAAAGCTGGACATTGCTCTTATGGAAGAGTGGCCAAGTATCCCCCAAGAACTCATTGCATCAATGCCACACAGGTGTGAGGCAGTGCTGGCCGTTCGAGGAGACCATACACCACACTAAAGAAACATTTTCACCCATGTTAATGTTGCTTTGTTTGTTTGCCATATTCCTAATCAGGATCTCATTGACATCTGGTGTAGTACAGAGGTTACGTAATGACTTCAAACTCTTGTTTACGTTCTTTTGGAGTAATAGAAAGTGATTGCATCTAATACTGTTCCTAAAAACATAGTCTTAATAGGTTATTCTACAATATCCCCTAATTTTTTGAGCAGTGTAGCTGGAAAAATACTATTTTCACTCATCCTCATCAATTTATCTTTTTTTTTTTTCACTCTAATATAATTGTTATATGACGGTTCTTAACTTATCTGCAAAGGAGGATACAATTGTAATGTGAAAAAAGTAGCTCTTTGGGCGATTACGCTGCCTGAACCATAAGAAATACACAAAATTAATGTACACAGAATTTAATATCTCAAAACGCTCTACAAAAAAGTCCGCAACAGCATATGTTTATCTCTTACAGATTACTCATAATAACCATTTTTATCTTTCAATGATATCAAGAGTCCCGCGCCGTAGCTGAGTGGTTAAGGCAAAAACTCTTGGCGTAGAACTACGGGACTTAGCTGGTTCGAGTCTCCATGGAGGAAGAAATTTTTCTCATGGAATTTCGGTCAGTATGGGACCGGTGCATAGTGGGCCAGAAATGAAATCTAGCTGGAGAGAGAAAAAAAAAACTATTTTCACTCACCATCATCAATGTATCATTTTCTTTCACTCTAATATAATAGTTATCTGCAAAGGAGGGTACAATTCTAATGTTTATGAAGACAATATAAACATCGGAAGTCGCCGATGGTTCAGAACTCATCTGGTTTATATCCCAGTTGTGTTAGCGTTGTGTGTTCAAGTTCAGTGAGCTATTCTTCTTATTCTATATGGATACTTCACCTCAAGGTTTGTAATTTTATTGATATATTTAATGTTTTTCTATGTAACCAGATATTATCTTAAATACATGTGGAATCATACCTTCCATGCAAAAAAAAAAAAAATTACACAATCATCTTATTTTAAATAGAGCTACAAAGAAAACAATTCTGAACAGTAGTACAAATTTTAGTTATAATATAGAGTGATTTATGGACTTTAATTCCCGCACAATAACGTGTGTGCAAATTATTTCGTTCTTTTTAATTAGCTTTCTCATTACAGGAGGCAGCCAGCAACTGGGGCCTACCGTTGCGCGCAGAGAATAATTGTTTGATTTAATATGGAAAAAAATGTTAGATACAGGCAATAAGTTATCATTTAGTAAACAAATTAGGAGTAGGGGGATGTTAGCAGAATGTTTCAAATGTTATTAAAAATCAATATTTTTTTTTAAAAGCGATTTTTTCAAACGTACGAAGTTGTGCGCGAGAAAAAAAAAATTCTAATGAAATATTCTGATTGGCTAGGAGTGGATGTTAACTTTACCGTTATGAAGAATTAATTTAGAACAATGACAGTCGTTGGAAAATTCTGTTCCATCTGCTTATGGAATTGGAAGACCCAAAATAACTTTCGAAGAGGCTCGAATAAAATAAATGTTCACTTAAGTAGGATTTCTCTCGCGATGAACTTGCTCTTGCAACAGAAATACCAATGTGGTCATATGGTAAACGGGATACTGCTGATGTTTTAAAGACATTATTCAAAATACCACAAAAAAATAGCTTCAAAATAATAATAAACATTACAAATCACCCCGCTTAACTCCCCTATCTTCTATGTCGGACGAAACATGGTCTTTTTTTGACAATAAAATATCAATATGTCGATATATTAACATGAGACTATATGTCAAAAAGAGAGGTTGCGATATTTTATCCACCCTATAATGTTTCTAGGGAAGCAAATTAAATATGATACCTTTCTCAAGACAGACATTTCGGCAGAATAAGACTTTACTTTTGTTTTTATTCCAAACTCTTCGAAAGATATTTTGGGTCTTACAATTCCATAAGCAGATGGAACAGGATTTTCCAACGACTATCAGTGTTCTAAATTCTTAATAACGGGAAAGTTTACATTTACTTTTAGCCAATCAGAATATTTCAGTAGAAATCTAACTTTTTTTTCTCTCTCGCACAACTTCCTACGTTTTAAAAAACCGCTTTTTCAAAAAAGTTTTTAATTTTTTTAAAAGATTCTCCGAACATCCCCTAACTGTAATTTATTAATAGAGGATCACTTATTGCCTCTATCGATCACTTTTCTTCATATATTAAATCAAACAATTCTCTGCGCGCGAAGATAGGCCTCAGCTGCCGGCCGCCTCCTCTAATAAAAAAGCTAATTACAAAAAACGCAATAATTTGCACACATGTTATTGTGCGGGAATTGAAGTCCATAAATCACTCTATATTCTAACTAAAATTTGTACTACTGTTCAGAACTTTTTTTTTCGTAGCTCAATTTAAAGTAAAACGATTGTGTAAATTTTTTAGTGTTTCGAAGGTATGATTCCACGTGTATTTAACACAATATCTGGTTGTATAGAAACATGTTAAATATAACAATGAAAAGTACAAACCTTGAGGTAAAGTATCCATATAGAATAAGAAGAATAACTCACTGAACTTTAATGCAAAACCTATTTATTTTTACAGCTCGGTACACACCTGGGATGCGGACCAGATGAGTTCTTAACTATCGGAAACTTCCGATGTTTATATTGTCTACATTAATTTTAGAATTCCACCCTCCTTTGCAGATAAGTGAAGAACAGTCATCCGGCAATAATTTTAGAGTGAAGGAAGATGAATTGGCGAGAGTTAGTAAAATACTTTTTTCCAGCTAGATTTCGTATCTGGCCCACTGTGCGATGCCCACCCAGCATCGTGAGGCATTTGGGTAGCTACAATAAGTAGCGACTCCAGGTTGAGAATACCAGCTATAACTGCTGGAGGATCCGACATGCTGACCACATGTCACCCTACACTAGCTACATGATCGTCTACCTCTGTGATTAACACATGTGGATGTGAGGCCAACAGCCGGCTGGTCAGCCAAAAGCCTTCTAGGCCTGTCGCGCTTTGAGTTTTTTTTTATACCAAGAAGATCGGGATAAGTAGATTCCCGGGCAAGCGTGCTCTGCCATACCGTTCATCCGATTGAGATGGGGCTTTTTGAAAAATGTTCAGGAGATTCCGGGAATGAACATAGGCTATAAAAGAGTTGTAATACTCACCCACGTCACCCCTAAAAATCACCCTTTGTAGTGAGAAACGTGAAATAAAGTTCCTATTTTGACGCATAAATGGCTTACTCTGCCTATACCATAAGAAATACACAAACTGATATACACAGAATTGAACATCTAAAAAACTCTACAAAAAAGTAGAGTAATACAGCGCACGGCTGGTGGTAAAAACACATTAACATTATTTATTAGGAGTAGCAGCGCACGCCAGGTATTAGCTAGTAGTATATAAAAATGAATATTTAGAATTCATACTTATACATGCACAATTCAACTGCATTCAAGTTATACATACTTAAAATCTGAAGCAGACAAGGCTCTCAAAATCCAATATCTAGTAAGTTATGTACTGGTACTTACTTGTTGTACTGAACCGAAAGTGCATTTTTTCGGTTCAGTGTGGTATCTTTGTTCTCCTCCCTACACAGGAACATTTGTGAAATATGCCAATATCCATGTTCTCCTAGTGGCTACCCCTTCCCTCTTCATCCTTCCTGCCGCGCATGTCTACGGCGCATTCCCCCTCTACCTCGGAACCTTTATATACATAGTGCACCTACAGAACTATATCATTCGATCATCCTAGCAATCGGCGTTTTGGTTGTATTAACGGATTCAAGAGTGGAATCCGGTTCCAGGTCAATATGCGACTGGAAAGTTAAAACATGGAATTCTACATAGACAAGTTGTCCTGAGGCCAAGAAGAGGCCTGTTTGAGTTGGTCCGACCGTCTAGGGAAGAGGATATCCCCGAAACTCGGACATCTGTGTGAGTGTGGTGTGATGTATGGTATGTTACTTATTTATTTTTCTGTACGGCTACTTTGATCGTTTGATCGAATGCCATCATTTTTTGTTGTTAATTTACTTTTAATCAGCCAACTTGTTTATTAAAAGTTATCTTTTAAACAACGCCCCTCTTGCTTTGTTTAAGTATAAATAGTTGTTCACTATCCTGTTATGGAAATCACTCACGTAAGAAACCATTCCGAGCTCCTCAACTATCATGCTGATTAACATTATTAAAACACAGTCATTGTCTTGTTCACTCACTGTATGTATTTAATAATCAGTACTCTTATATATATCTGTCAGAGAAAGAAAGATGAATCAACGGCTACCTTCTATGGGCCCGAGGTAAGCCATTTTTCCTGATAAGATATCCTCTTTGGAAATCAGATCCACATTAATAGAAACAGCAAATTACAAAACCCGATCCCGGAGTAAAGGTAGCAATCTGCGTGGTTTTCATTTGACCCACAAATGGTAGTCAGAGAACGTGGTTTATTTATTGTGGTCAGGTGTCGCCCCGCGCCCACAAATGGTAGCAGTCAGCGTGGTTTATTAAAAGTGGGAATCGTAACCCCCACAAATGGTTACGCAGCAGCGTGGTTTGGGTTTCGTAACCCCCACAAATGGTAGTAGTCAGCGTGGTTTGGGTTTCGTAACCCCCACAGTACAAGGTTATTTTTCTTGTTGAAAGGTTTGCACAAAAATATGTTTTGTAGGTCTTATAAATTTCAGTCACCCACATACATTTTCAAATCACTTGGCAAATCACATTAATCAGAATAACTTACCACATTATTTTATTTTATAATTATTTTTTGTATTTTGTAAAAATATAACTAGCATAAATTAAATAGTATGGCTTAAAAATAGTATTTCGAAAGATTGTATTATTGTTCCATAAATAGCCAATCACATTTCTAGTCTAGCATCATCCAATAACATTTCTTCCTCAATAATCAGTAGGTTGAAACTTCATTCGAACTATGGTTATCGATTAACTTGTACTTTCTTCGAGTTGTGACTTGTGCTAATGCAGCTAGCTAGTATTCAACAAGAAATCTATGGTTTAGAAAAAAGCTTCTTCCAACAAAATAGAATACGCAGTGGACATAGAAAATTCAATAAAAGGGTTAGTTACAGAGGAAAAAATGATCAGGAAAAAAGTCAAAGAGGTTTTAGAACACAAATAAAAACCCAATTTGCAAGGCAAATTTTAAAACACTCAAAGGAATAAATAATAAAAATGTTGTATACATCAAATCAGATAAAGGTAACCAAATCATAATTCTAGACAAAGAAGATTATCAAAACAGAATGGAAGAACTTTTGAAAGAAGAAGAGTATGAAAAAATTAAGACTGATCCCCTACCCAAAACCATCAAAAAAGTAGAAAATTATCTTAAAAATGTTAAAATTCTAACTGAAAAAGAAAAATTTCAATTAAAAGTGAGCAACCCAAAAAACCCTAATATTCATGGACTTCCCAAAATTCACAAAGCTGAAAACAAAATGAGGCCAATAATTAACAATATTGGATCACCAACCTACAAAATTTCAAAATGGCTGAATAATGAATTAAAAAGAATTAATAATTTTGAAAGTCTACAGATTGAAAATTAATTAGCATTAGTTAAGAAATTAGAAAAAGGGAAATTGAACCCACAGACAGATTAGTTTCCTTTGATGTCATTTCATTATACACAAATGTACCGAAACAAAAAACTTTGGAGATATTGAACAACTGGTTAAACAAAAACAACATAGATAGAGAGATCAGAGAAGACTATGTGAAATTAACTGAGTTATGTATTGACCAAAAGTATTTTACATTCAATGGGAGTTTTTAGAGACAAAAATCACGGCTCTCAATGGGAAACCCATTATCACCTTTCCTGGCAAATTTATTTATGAATGATTTTGAATGTAAAATCACAAAAGCACATCCCACAATGTTTAAATTTTGGAGCAGATATGTAGATGATATAATTTGTATTGTAAAAGAAAAACATGTAGAAGATTCCCTAAAACTGTTAAATTTACAAAGTACAAACATCAAATTTACCAAAGAAATAGCAGAAAATAAACACACCTTTTTTTGATTTTAAATTGGTTAGAATGAAGAAAAAAGAAAAATTGAATTTGGGATTGATAGGAAAGAAACTCATACGGAAAATTTTATTAAATCAACAGGGTTCAATCAATTGGATATAAATTGGCAGCCTTCAATAATTTAACTCTCAGATTGGTAAACTTACCCTTAAACGAAGAAGATTTCAAACAGGAGACAAAAACACATAATCAAAGTAGCAAGAGGAAATGGCTTTGATGAAAAAAATGGTACACAAAAGGATAGAAAAGTATAAGAAACAAACAATTTTCAACAAAAGTACTTTTGAAAAAGAAAAACTACCGGTACCTATGAAAAAATACAGGAAATCCATATATCACCCTTGGGCACACAATAAATTCCAAAAGATATTTGAGAAGTTTAATATTACATTAGCACCGAAAAATAACTACAGTTTAAATAAACTAAAAAAACCAACAAAAATGAAAGAAATTATAAAAAAAATCAGGAATATATCAAATTGAATATACTGGTTGTGAAAAGATATATACAAGAAAAACAAAAAGAAACCTAAAAATTAGAACCAAAGAACACACAAGAAATATTGAAATGGGGAAATAGAAAAATCTGCAATTGCTGCTCATGTTTGGTCTGAAAAACATAATATAAATTCAGACACTAAATTATTAAAAATAAAAATCAACTGGACTGATGATAGATGCAAAAAAACAACCTAAGAAATGAGAATTTAATCCTCTGCAAATATTACCTTTATGGCCCTGAGAAATATCTGGAAAAATAAAAGTGTTTCAAAAAACTTAAAATATTTAGAAGCAATGTTAAACTTGTATTGTTATATGGATCAGAAACTTGGTAATTAATTAATAAATGGTAACAAATGTTGCAAGCATTTGAGGAGCATCGTTTCAAACCGTATTATGTCCAAAATTTAAAATTTTACAGGAAATGCAAAAAACACAGTATTCTTAAACTATGAATGTTATATAAAAACTGACAAGTCTAAATTTGTCATTAAATATACATAACTGACGTATGTAAGGAATTAAATCACTTCAAAATATTGCTGATGATATTAGGGTGGTTGTAACGGACATAATATGGTTTGTTACAACCACAATTGGAAAATAAATATTTAAGAGTTTGTTATTGTATATTTTGGACTTATTTAGATAAGAGTTTAATATAGCATAAACATATAATTTTCTAGAGTGTTATTAACTTCTTATAGAATAGAAAAAAACTTAATATAGTAAGATTATTGGCTGTATTTAGTGAATATTCTGGCTAATTAATCCGTGTTGTATAAGGGAATAGTGCAAAGAGCATAGTAACTCAAATGCACACCCCACACTCTTCTTCTAAACAGTCACACAGAGTGTTATTTTTGTCAGGGGGATCTTCACTGGGAGCAGGTTCTGATCCCAGGACACTCTGGTGGAATTGTAAAATATTTTCATCTCTCCAGTCTTCCCCAATCTCTTCCTCAGCAAGATCTCAACATCACTCTTCTTTGCCTCAGTAACCTAGCTGGTAGGTGGTACAGCCGATGGTTCACATATGGTTCGTTTCAAAATAGGATTGAATAATTTAGAAGGATCATCAATCCTACAAGTTGGCTACATTTTAAGAGATACTGTGCCTTTCCCATCTTCTGTTGTTTTTCTGAGCATTATTCTCTTCACTTCCCTGATCCCCTTACATTTCTTATAATGATTGCTCAAATCCGTATAATTCTTCACTACCCAGTCTTTTCCTAGAACGTGAACTGAACCAATTGCCTGGTAAATTTTCTGATAATCATCTGGTGGTAAAATTTCCGAATTCCTTCTTAATTTCTTCTCAGTTATTCAAAAACTTCTGTCAGCTGGCAGAAATGAATTTCTCCTTGCAGGGAAAAAAGTGCGACATTCTTCAAATGATGGGAACTTTGTTGAGGAGATAGAAGGCCATAGCATGTACAACATGCATGTTCCTGTTTTGACCCCGCACCCATCAGCAAAAAGCCTTAAACTCTCAGTTCTAGGGGAAACTAATTTTTCTAAGAAAGCGGATAGAGCTGATGAGATCTCAAGTGAGCCCCTGCCTGCTTGATTTTTTGTCCAAACATAAAAATAAGGGCTCTTATTGCTTATATCAGAGATACATAAAGCATAATATCCTAATTGGCAGGAATAATGAGCTTCATTTATAGACATTTTGGGAAGAGGTTAATTGTAAATCAAAACAAAAGGAAATAGAATTCACAGGGAGGTGAATATTCAGTCATGTCTGGGTCTTTGCCACAGTTCCTAATTACAAAATAAAAATAAATGGCACTGACATAAATTTATTAAATAATTTATTATATTTGTACCTATAGCACTGTATTAGTAAATGATGTAATAAATTAATTTACAGAATGTTACCTACATGTAGGCTATTTTAAGAAAATTGGACTATTATATTTACTTTTCCTCAGATTGAAGCTGTTGCATTTTTGCCTCCTTTGACTGCCTCTTGAATCATCTCCCACACTAACACATTCATCCATCTCACAGCAGAAAATTAGTATGTTTATTCACTAACAATGCATAAACCTACTGTCGCGGCAAAACTAATATCATATGATCAGTATATCCAACAGAAAAAAAATTAAAATTCCAGGGCAGACAGCAAAGAAAATAGAGACGAGGACTGTCATAATCCCAGATGTTTTAATATTAGGTATTAGCTTAATCTATAGGTTTATAATAACGGCATATAACTAGGCCGAGCGGAGATTCTAGTTATTTGCACAAGACCGCTTGGTCATACCTTAGGAATATGAGGGGAAAATGGTTATCGGTGTAGGATTGCTGAGGGCGATTGGTCATGTACTGATCTAACTTATAGGCAAGAAAGATGATTGAAATTCCACGTCACATTTATTTTATGAGATAACTATGATATTTAGCTACTCCCTTTATATCAATAACACAAAATTATGATAGAACTCTGAAACATGAATATTCTTCGTACTTTATATAACAAGTTTCAATGCAATTGCTTATGAATTAAATCTCCTAGTAGATGATTCTACTAAACAAAATATCTATCAGATTTAATATTCAATGCTTTTAGATTAGAGTATCAAGTTAGCAAGTAGTTTGAAGTTAAATGTCTATCAGCTTAAATATCTTTTTTTGCTGTGTGTGTAAGTTTTATTTTACAATACACCAATAGAAAAATTAGAGTCTTGTTACTTACAAAACCATCTGGAATATTTCATATCCAAAATGATGTAAATCTCAAACCTCTTGTCCAGGCCTCTCCACTGAATCGTGAGTGGCGATTCACAATTTTTGTCGGTATATATACTATTTTTTTTTTGGACTTTCAAAATGGAAGCCATGACAGTATTTGAGTACTCTGAGGGCATGTTTCAAAGGTTCTTACATCATTCTTTATACAATTCATTTACACACTCAAATACGAGTATGTTTGCTATTTACACAACTCCTGCAAACAATATGTTTACTGGTAGTTGAATGAATCAGGGTGTAACATCCTGGTTCTTTTCCATAATCATGTGACTACAATATTTTAAATAAAATGTTCTTAAAATTTTATTAATTATTTTAATTATTATGCCTAGGTTGGTGTGATCTTCACAAGGACAAAATGTGATTTGCACCAACCGTGATTGAGGACATAATACGATTTGAAACAACCACTTGTTTTCAAGCTTCATTTATGTAAGGAAAAAATGTGATTTGACACAATTTGAGCATACACCTCGATAGTGTGTATAAGAAACATAACGAAATGATATCAAACTCAATTTTGTCCAGGAGTGGACATAATACAGTTTGAAACGATGCTCCTCATTTATAAATCACTGTTTACGTAGAATATTGAATGTACATTGGCCTGAAGTTGTAAGAAACTAAGTAAGTCTTGTGGGATAAAGCTCGTGAGGAACTGGTAGGCGTGCAAATAAAAAGGATGAAATGGCACTGGATAGGCCACACTCTTTGGAAAATCCCTAATTCTGTGAAAAGACGTGCCCTTGATTAAAATCCTCACAGAGTAAGAAATAGAGAATGCCCATGTGATACCTAGAAGCAAACTATGATGAAGTGAAGAGGTTGGGAAAATCCTGGAATGAAGTGAAGGCTGTTACCCAGTAATCGTGCCCAGTGGAAAGCTCTTACTGATGCCCTATGCTCCTAAATAGAGCTATAGGATCATCATGATGATTTTTATGAACATTTACATTTAATTGATTTTTTACAAGTTAAAAATTAAATTCTTATTTTTAGTTACATGTATATCATTGTTTTGAGCACACATAACATTATGTGTATGTAAACTTATTCAACCATAGAAGACTTGTTAGATATAGTACATCATTTTATAACGCCATTAATATAACTAACTCACTGGCTCTATTGAACCCATAAGTTCATGTCTGCACAGACATAAGCTCTCCATTCACCTCTATCCTGATCTAATGTTTTCCAATCATCCCCTGTATCTGTATAATCTATTTCCCCAAATCATGGATAGTGTTATTCTCCCACCTCATCCTTGGTCTACCAATTGGGCATTTTGCCTCTGGTTTTCCTACAAGAAGCTTCCATGCACATCTTTCATCTCCCATACGTGCCACATGTCCTGTCCATAGTGGTCTACTAGACTTAACTGTTCTTATTATATCTGGCATGTAGCTCACTGTTATGTAGTTTTTTTCATTTACCTGTCTGTTCATCTCTTTTTTGGCCCAAAAATTTTCGGCTCAACTGCACTTCTACTAACGCTTGATTTTTCACTTATATTGTTGTAAACTATAGCTCTTCTTCTGTATTTACTAACATTATTTAATATTTTAAACTTTTTCAAACAATTTTTATAACATTATTAGACAATTTTCAAGTATTTATTTAAATGTGCAAATCACAATATTATGACACTGTTAGACAATATAGTGATGCTGTTATTTTCTCCATAGAGTATATTACTTAGTCTATGATTTTTCTATCGCTGTTTTGGGCTATCGCTGGTTGGATCAGCGTTAGGGAGTGATAGGTAAGTGTACACCCATTTTTAATAAACGTTTGGTAATTTTATTATTATTATAATATTTTTTAACATAGATTTGGGGATTTATTGCAAATATTGGTCATTTAAATTTCATAGCGACGGATAGTAATCGAGGATGATAATCGATATGTGGTTCGATTGTGGATTATCGCTGACTCTATAAACTCTGGTGCATGCGCACTGTTGTTCTATAGGACTTTGAAAATATTTCACGCTAGTTCAAGTGCAGTTTTTCTAAATTTTCCTAAGAACTTTATTCTCAAATACTCATAATCTTCTCTCCTCCCTTAAAGTAAGAGTCCATGTTTTGCAGAATAACTGTTTTATATATTTTCAGTTTAAGATTTTTTTTAATGAGTTGGGACAACAAGAGAACTGTTTTATATATATTCAGTTTAACATTTTTTTGAAATGAGTTAGAACAACAAGAATCCCTTTAATGCATAATAGCATGCATTTCCAGAATTTAGCCTATGTTTAATATCTTTGTACATCTCATTCCTACTTGTAATTATTGTTCCTAAATACTTGAAATCAGCCACTTTTTCAAAATTTCCTTCATTTGTCATTAGTTGTCCATTTCCATTATGTAATGCATTTTTATGTGTGAACATATATTAGATTTATATTATTTTTGGTCTGGACATCTTACCTCAATATTAATGTTGATTTGTTCTTGAACATGTTTCAAAACAATTGTTTTGAAACATGTTCATGTTCAAGAACAAATCAACATTAATATTGAGGTAAGATGTCCAGACCAAAAATAATATAATTAAAATAACCTCAAAATATAACTTCCTAAAATTAAATATATATTAGATTTATTGGTATTGTTTATTTTTTCTTTCACTCACCTCATACTTCATAACTCCTCGCAGGCCCAGGGTTTTGTCACATCATTTGTGACATTCTCAATGCTGTGTCACGTTCACAATTGGCGTCCAACGGCCTTCTATCCTGCAGACTGACCTCTGCGCCATCTGATGGCTGACCGACGAACTTCCAAATCAATCCCCTCTCCTTATAACCGGGTATTTCAAAATTCATAGTTGTATTTTCAATCTTGCATATGTAAATTTTTTCCCAAGTTGTGAGTTTCTTCGGTTTTTCCAATTGTTTAAGTAATTTTGTTTTGGTTTCTATTCTATGTTTTTCTGACCAGGCATGTGCAGCTATTGCAGATTTTTCGGTTTCTCCATTTTTAACATTTCTGAGGTGTTGCTTTAATCTTGTATTTATTTTCCTTTTTGTTTTTCCTATGTATATCTTTTCACAATCTTTACAATTAATTTGCTAAATTCCCGATTTTTTGCAGTCTTCAATCTTTTCATTTTTGTTGGTTACAGCTTAGGTAATTTAATAAAAACCAACAAAAATGAAAAGATTGAAGACTGCAAAAAATCGGGAATTTATCAAATTAATTGTAAAGATTGTGAAAATATATACATAGGAAAAACAAAAATGAATCTAAATACAAGATTAAAGGAACACCTCAGAAATGTTAAAAATGGAGAAACCGAAAAATCTGCAATAGCTGCACATGCCTGGTCAGAAAAACATAGAATAGAAACCAAAACAAAATTACTTAAACAATTGGAAAAACTGAAGGAACCCACAATTTGGGAATAAATTTACATATGCAAGAATGAAAATACAACTATGAATTTTGAAATACCCGGTTATAAGGAGAGGGGATTGATTTGGAAGTTCATCGGTCAGCCATCAGATGGCACGGAGGTCAGTCTGCAGGATAGAAGGCCGTTGGATGCCAGTTGTGAACGTGACACAGCATTGAGAATGTCATAAATGATGTGACGAAACCCTGGGTCTGTGAGGAGTTATGAAGTATGAGGTGAGTGAAAGAAAAAATAAACAATATTAAAAAACCTCATAGTGTTATTTCCTATCTACATAACTTAGATTTATTGGTGTTTACTTGCAGTCCCAATTTCTTAGTGTTACTCAATAGAGAGTGCATATTGTCCCTTAGAATCTCCTCGTTATCGCTCAATTATACTACATCATCAACATAAACTAACAGCCCATTAATACCATTGAATTGTAGGCCTTCTTCATTCTCCAAAGATTTGATGGCATGCTCTAAAAATTGAATAGTAGAGGAGATAGTACATCTCCTTGTTTTAACCCATTGTGAATTTCAAAAGTAGAAAATACTCTCTCCAGTCGGGCAGATGAAGCTGGAATGTTAAGAAATGTATTAGCTAAGTGCTAATTGCAAAAAATCATAATTTAATATTTAATTTTAGGAAGTTATATTTTGAGGTTATTTTAATTATATTATTTTTGGTCTGGACATCTTACCTCAATATTAATGTTGATTTGTTCTTGGACATGTTTCAAAACAATTCTCTGTTTTATCTTCAGCTTTCTGGGAAAGCTGAAGATAAAACAGAGAATTGTTTTGAAACATGCCCAAGAACAAATCAACATTAATATTGAGGTAAGATGTCCAGACCAAAAATAATATAATTAAATCATAATTTTTTGGAGATTTAACACCCTTGAGGGATTTATTCTACTGCAGATTCTTCATTGGACTTTAAGGTACTTCTCTGCTGTATTTTTATTAATAGCTTCACAGAAACAGCATTTAGTACAATTCTTATTGTCAACTGTCACATGAACAAAATTAAGTACTCCATATAAATTATGAAGTGATCTGCCACCGCAATTCATTATTATTATAAAACATTTACCTCATCAATTACATTCTGGTGTTTTCTCCTGACATGGCATACTTGTACCCACTTCTGAGGTCGGGGCACCTGGAAGGCGGGGTTACGTTGGCCCAATAATATGATGGTGGTGCACCAGGAGAGTCCCTAATCCTAAGCTTAATATGAATGATGATGATTGCAATGGCCATGATTTCAGGGACCGTTTGGGCCTTAAAGTTTTCCTGACATTTGTCTTACAGGTGAGGAAAAACCCTGATGAAAACCTCACCTAGAAAAACTATCCCGACTGAGGGTCGAACATTGCAGAGTTCTATATTTCTCAAGAGGAACAAGTTATTGAGTCAGCATGACTGAGTCATAAAAATTACGGAGGGTTGTTTCTGATCTCTGATACAAATGATTTTTAAGTATTACCTTAAGAAAAGCCATGTCTCCACCATCGAGCATGCTCTAATTGATGGTTCTTCATCCGAGCTATGGTTCGGCACCGGAGTTTCCGCTGCAGAAGACTCTTACGCAGCACAGCCATGTCTAGAAGTTCCCACTCCTCTTTATATGCTTTCCAGAGACCGTCTATTGTTCAAGAATGCCTGTTTCCCAGTGGCCTTTTGAAGAGTCCAAAGACACAAAGTCCATCGGTGATGCATCAGGAAACTTCACTGGGATGTTGCTGAATGGAATAGCATATATTCCAGTTTCCTGCTCCATTTCTCCAAGAACACCTAGGTTGAACCCGAAGTGTGACTGGAGGCCTTGTCTTGGTGCATCCAAACTTGGTTTTTGTCTGTACCATAGAGAGCTGGGATTTCAGTCGGGTAAATTGGGGTGAGAACTTCTTCCTGGTAGTACTGGGAGTTGATTTTGGCCTTTTTAGCTACTCTATGAATGGTCAGTTTTTCATTGTAGCAACATCCCGCGATGACCATAAATCCATTGGAGAAACTTTCTCTGCATTCGGCATACCACTTTTGAAATTTTTTTTCACCCCTTTCTCTATAGTAAATTGCCCGGGGTTTGTTGCAGTCTCCTATATAAACATATGCTTCCTCAAGTGTGACCAAAAATTTCCATTTATCTCCTGCCAGGTGCTTTTCATAGTTTCCTGCTGTTTGGTGTGGCATTCGGCAATGTGACATGGCAACAATTTATGAACCCTGCTTTTGTGGCGCTTCTCCATGTTTAAATCTTTGTTTATTATGGTGTTTACAGTTTTAAGGGATATTCTCAATCTGTTCGCAATCACCCTTTGTGTGGCAGGGTTACCACTAGAGATAAGGACCTTGATCTTTCTGATTATATCTGGGGTGCGGGGTAGTAGCAGGTCATGGATTTGCCCGTTTTTTCCTTTTGGAATTAATCCCAAGCGACCCTTTCCCTTTTTATTAAGCGCTGAGCTAATTCCACACTTTGACACCATAAAATTATGTTTTTGCAAGCCTCAATAATCGCAGAATAACTATAATTAGCGTCAGAAAGGGCAGTAATGTACCCTTCCCAAAACAGGTCTATCTGATTAGGCATTATGAGAGCAACATGCATGCGAGTGTAACAGAAGCAGCACACTGACTGGTTTCATCACCTCGCACACTCCTGTCCTGATGACTCACACTCCAACATCACAATTTACTTGGCAAATCGTTATCAGAGATCGGAAACAACCCTCCGTATTATGTTAAAATTCCCGTTAAGTCTTCTTAAATAAGAAGCCACCATTTGCATGTCAAGCAACAATTCACAAGTCTTTGATTCTCTTGGGAATTGAAATGTATAAGAGAAAAATTTGTTTTTAGATTGATGGCCTCTGATAGCTCAGTGCCAGAGCATTAGCATATAAAGCTAAAGGTCCTGGTTCAAATCCCAGTCTAGGCATATATTTTTCTCTTTAAATATAATTTAACCATTTAGATTATTTTTTAGTCCTCTCTTTCTTTGATTAGAGATAATACTGTATAATATGTTTTATTATCTATCTGAATTCTACTATTGATTTCCTCCATTTCTTCATTCCTATCTGTGATGATTACACCTAAATATTTACATTTTTGCACCACTTCTATTCTAAATTGTATCTAATGAGTTGTATTTATTTTTATTTGAAATAAATATTTAGTTTTGTTTTCATTTATATTTAAGCCAATTTCATTTTCAGCGATATATAGAGCTGCTTTCACAGAGCTGAGTGATCTTCCAATCAAATTAAGATCATCTGCATATCCAACAATCTGTACAGATTTATATTCCAAGTTAAAACTAAACTCATGGTGCGACAGGCCTAGAAGGCCTTACATCTACATGTGTTAATCACAGAGGTAGACGATCATTCTGACGTATGGTCAGCATGTCAGGTTCTCCAGCCATTATAGCTTGTTTTCTCAACATGCAACCACTACTTATTTTATTATTCTAATAGCAGCACTACTTATTGTAGCTAACCCCAATTCCTCACGATACTGAAGTGAGCACCGGTCCCATACTGGTTGAAATTCAATGAGAAAATGTCTTCCAATGGAGACTCGAACCAACACAAGTCCTGTAGCCCTGCACCAAGGCCTCTCGCATCTTTGTATTTATTCCAGTTTCCTAATAACTTGCTCCAGCATGAGGTTAAAAGAAGTGGAGTCAGCCCATCTCTCTGTTTTAATCCTTGCCTCATATGGAAGAATTCTCATAATTAGACATTTTTTCAATAAAACCAGTCATTATAACAGTGATATAAAAATATTTCTTTTGTTGTAACTTCTTCTTCCTTCCAAGTATTAGGCCAAGGCTTGTTACGATCCTATAGAAAATTTTCCCTCCAACGTTTCATAGGACGGCCCAGAGATCTTCGTCCTCTTGGTATATAATTATAAACAGCTTTGGGGATCCAATTTGAACTCATTCTTTCAAGATGGTGTTTCCAATTTAGTTGGTACTGTTTAATATATTCCAAAATTGGCACAGTCTTCAATTCTTTTAAGATTTCGGCGTTCCTTTTGCAATCCCATTTGGTGTAACTTATACTTGTCATTTGCCATGTTAGAGCAACTATCTTACCATCTGTAACCATCAATGCCAACTTTGCACAAAGAAAATATCAACTACAAAATAACATCCTTGAAGACATTGAAATCATAAAAGAAGTAAAAAACACAAACATGTTGAACGAGAACACACCCAACAATTTGAACCCTCTATACAAATTTGACGAAAACCTCTAGTACCATTTGAAATATTAGGAGTTAGAATATATTACTCCT